>OX155680.1:6340911-6940911 GCA_944547425.1 Eupithecia centaureata | reverse complement strand
CGTTGGGTAAAGAAAGTATGTTGCTAAATTGCGGAGTTACAGAAAATGTGTTAAATATGTCGGTAAAAAATGACTTTAAGAACAATTTTGAGGTGCAATTAAATAATTTCTATTCTTCTCAATGTGGAACTGTAAACAAACCATGGACAAAGGAAATTTTATTTATCTATACTTACTTACTTTATATAAGAATTATCTCTTTTTATTTACAGATATTAAAATTTATAATATCATGTACTTACACATACACAAAATAAAAGCATTCCTTAAAAATTAGAATTAGAAAAAATATTTTCTTGTCAATTTCGACCGGCGCGCCGGTCGAAATTGACAAGAAAATATTTTTTCTCGGCAATCACGACTTGCCTTTTTGGTTGAAATAATATTTTTAACCATAATTATATTTTGTACTGATAACTAGTGATCGGATATTCGCACACTTTTTTACCTAAAGTTGGAGTGAAGATAAAACAAGGAGCTATAAAAAACACCTTTTTCAGGAATTTCTAAAATGATGTTTTTCTTATTTATATAATATTATCATAGTTACATAATTCATATTAAGTAACCATGATAATAATTCTTGATTAGTAAGGAATAACGTAAGAAGAAATCTGTTAGCTTTTCCCGATTAATAAAATTGATTATCATTTTTAACTTTGTTTTTTTTTGTTAGTATGGTCACCCTATACAATTAAGTAGTTTATCAATGCGGCTAAACGTGGGCCGACATATTGAAGAACGTATCGCAATGACAATACAGCTACTCGTTGAACCGCCGCATTAGAAAACGGCGCTGTTTTTCAAAACAGCTAGCCGTAATGTAATAAGGCGGATTATACAATACGTCTGCGACATTTCTATTATCATTCATTTCACAATTGCAGCTAAAAAAAAAGAAGGTCGCCAGCCAATTAAAAAATGCGAGAGTAGTCTAACGTTGGCGCCTCCTAAAAAAACAAGCTTCGCCGATGCGAGTGATAGAATTGAGATGGGGCTTCAGGTCCGCCAGTCCTAAAAGTTACTATTTAGTCACGGAGCTATAGGCGCTCGGGAAAATCTGGTAGATTTCACGAAATTTTAGAAATAAATCAGTAGATCAGTAGACGGTTGAAAAAGCAGGTAGATCTACTGCTAAATCGGTAGATCTGGCATCGCTGAGTGGGATAAACCAAGAAGCATGTAAATTATTTAGTATTATACCTACTTGAACAAGATACTGGCCACTTCATATATATTTTTTTATCTATGGTTACAACCAGGGCATGTCGAAACTTTGAAATGTCGTTAATTCGAAGTTCGTAGGATTTTTTAAACTCCAAGTGAGTTGCAAACACTTTCAGTAATTATACACTTGCGAGCTATAAACTGGAATCACTTCATCGCTGGTTTTTGCAGAGCATATTCCATGCAATAAACTGTAGGTTGTGTTATATTATTTTAAAGATAATTTTATTAGCTTTCAAACTCTTTCGATATCATAGCGAAAACAATTTTCATCATTATGTCATGGAACGTGAAAACAAAAGACATAAATTTTTGGAACGAAACATCATTTTTTTCAAACTCCTGAATCCCTATAAAAACTGGGAATTTATGCAATTTCGTCATCAGTCCAATCAGTCACGTCACTCAAAATACACATTTACAAATTTTCAAAATCAAAATAAAAACGTGGTTGTTAGAACAATGTTTTTACGATGTAAAGGAATATCTTAATTAGCTTAGCTCTATATTTTCTTATGAAAATATAGAGCTCAATTAATTTCATCTATAAAACATGTTTATTTAATTTGTTTATTAATTATTATTTTTTGACATGTTTAATTTTTTACTTTGATAAATTTTGCAAACCTTAAAAACAGGTAGATTGTAATTGGACTAATTATAAATATAAGAACTTTTGTACATACTTGCTGGCAAATAAACGATTATGATTATGATTATCCTAGACACGTGTATTTTATTATACCTAATTAAAATAATTTACGACAGTAAAGTTAGGTGTACAAAGTAAGGTAAGTAGGGTAATATTATAGGTTGATAAACGGGACGTTTCAATAAAATAAAAGCGAGATGACGCGCGACGTTTTCAGAGTCGACTTCAAATGGCGCACCGTTCCAAGACTCACTTTGGTGAGCACGCGGTTTTGTATAGCTCGACTCAAAGTCGCTCACTTAACTCTCGCGCGGCGTAAACTAGCGCGGTGTTCTTAGACTCGACTCAAAGTCGCTCACCTTACTCTCGCGCGGCGTAAACTAGCGCGGTGTTCTCAGACTCGACGTTTTGAAGCGCGAGGTTCTGAGCACCATTCCTTTCTAATCTGTAATTTTATTATTGCTTTTAACATTAGTAAGGATGTATTCGGTTCAAAGTAATGAACACAGCACTTTAATTCCAAATAAAAATAATATTTTAACTGAAGTAGGTATATTATTATTTTCTACTGTGCAATTATCCACAGCTAACAAAATAAAAAGAACAAAATAGGGTAGGAATGTGCCTTATTATTTTGTAGAGGATTTACTAATTGCTATTTCAATGTCCAGTTTTTTATACGCATAATTGTTTCGGATTTTATATCCTAATTACTCGGTCAGACACCGTTTGCATTAAATGTATTTAAAATTATAGCTCTCAACGTGATGCTGCATGATGCTCCAACGGAGTGTAACCTGAGTTATTTTTAACTTTAGTTTATACTAATTTATAACCTAATCATTTTGCGAAACGGAATTTTACAAAAAGGTTCATCCAAGATCTGTTAGAAAACTCACTGCTGTTAAAGATATTATGTTTGAAGTAGGTATCTGTTAACTCCTGAAAATATAGGGCAGGTATAGGTTACTTAAGTAAATTAAAAAATAATAATATCTATTTATTTTCTTAATTTGCCCACTTATGAGATAAGATAGTTTCAACATCACTTTATGGGACTTCTTTCCATAAACTGAAGTCTATTTGTGGCAAGCTTTCGCAATCCACTAAAGGATTCCTGAAACAAAAAGTGGAATTAGATGCTTCCTTCGTTATCATAATAGTCACTTTAACTTCGAACCTACCGCGGCAGAAACAAAGACGTCTTTTGTTCGTGACAGCTTAGGCTCTTTCTTGTCTTGATTTCAATATTATTCGGGACACTTGGTTTTCATATTATAATGTTAATTCTGATTTGAGATTGACTTGTAAATATCACCATATATTTTCTAACCAATATCGGCCTCTAAACCATTGTTATCACACAATTCGAAAGAAACTCGCGAAACAAAAATCTCATTTCGATTTTAAATTAAAATAATTAATAAGTATTTTCCATCCGATGATTAAAGTAAAGTAATTTCCGTCTAACATATTTTTTATATTTGTTCAACAGAAATCGTTTTAATACGTGTGATTTAACTTACTTCTCAGAAATCTTTGAAAATGCGTCTTTCTGTATCCGAGTTATACACTTGACGGTGTCACACAGGAGTCGCGCAATCGTGAATTTCCGAATAGAATTCAATTGATCTGTGAAAAGTAGTACAAGTTAATTTATTAAATAAATCTAGACTAACCTTTAAGCTAAGCATTATAGGTACGTGGATGCGAAGTGAGTTGCAACAAAATATGACTGATTCCAAGTCCGGAAGTCATTTTTTTTATCATTCATTTCGTTTTATGTTGTAGTAATTATAAAATTATAAAAAAACAAAATTATTTATAATGTTGTTCGTTGAATCGAAAACTGATGTTTTTGTATAGTAGGTATATAGGTTTATCGATTATTTTATTTAACTGAAATATTCTGTTTTCTTTATATTGTATGTATAATTCTGTATTATTTGTGACTTTAAGCTTAACAGAGTAATATCGATGAATCTCGAATCAATAAAAAGAAAGTGCTCTGATATTATTATACTTACCAATAGTAAAACCAGTGTCTTTCCCCCCATTCTCAAAGAAGAACCGGTCTCCAACCCTAGTCCTTTTGAACTGTTTTTTGATGATGCACAGGAACGTCGGAGGTGTTATTGTACCATTCACAGGTTTTTCTAAAGCAGCTCCAACGGCTAGTTCTACGTCACACACCGACTTGTAAACTCGTTGAAGCAGTTTGACACGCTGAAATGATTATTTTGAATTAATCTTACATTGTAGCTTGGCTTTTAGTTTCTATTGTCTTTTGGTCAACAACAATCGGACAAAAAAGCCAAAATGTAGCTTAAATCAGAGTTACATTATAGCTTGGCTTTTGTTTTCTATGGCAGGTGTTTACCAAAAGACAATCGGACAAAAAAAATCTAAATGAAGCTTTTGAAAAAAATAGGATTGAAAAAAGTAAGAGGTTCTCAATTCGACTATTTTCTTTTCTTTATACTACAAAAGTAGTATTAGTAGTAGTAATATAAAAATATTATAGTGTATTACTGTACTAGTGTATTACTTGTACTAGGGCTGGTGCGGCGGCAGATCTGGCCGAGGATCTCAAGTGGCGCAAATATGCAGGTCTCGACAGAACCTACGCATTTGCTCCCCTTGGAGTCGAGACCCTAGGTCCGTGGGGTACCGAGGCTCTCCGGGTTTTTTAAAAAAATATCTGAGCGTCTGGTCGATGCGACGCGTGACCCGAGAGCTGGTGAGTATCTGGCTCAGTGCATCAGCATTGCCATACAGCGTGGTAATGCAGTCAGTGTATTGGGGACGCTTCCGACTGGTATTGACATGGATCAATTGAGCTACCTTTAGACTGTTTGCAACCGTCTGCAGTTAGCTCAATTGTAATACAAGTTGTAATTTTTTCTATTCCTTGACTGTAATTTTCGTTGTTAATAAAGTTACATAAAAAAAAAATGGGTATCTTAACTTTATTGTTAGTGAACCGATTTTACTTCAAAAAACAAAAGATCAATAAGTTAGTAGGTAAGTACATTAGTTTAAATACTACTTCTATGTTAGTTAAATTGTATTAGTATGAGATCTACTTACTATCGCATTAAATAATCTAAGTGTGATGGAATGATATTTGTGTACGGGAGTTCACTACGGAAACTATTTTCTCCAAGGAGGTCGTCTTTATTAATCGAATTTAATTTAAACCTGGCAAGGATAACACGAGAGGTCCTATCATTATTTCTATTAGAGGCAGCCCCATGACACTTTGAATATTAAGTAGTCAAGACCCTACGTCCGTATAGCGCTGAGACTCTCCAGATTTTATAAAAATTATCTGAGCGTCTGGTCGATGCGACTCGTTACTCGAGAGCTGGTGGTAAGTATCTGGCAAAACAGCATTGCCATACAGCGTGATAGCAGATAGTGTCTTGGGGACGCTTCTAACTGGTATGTATGTGGTATGTGATTATGGATCAGTTAAGTTACCTCTAAACTTTTAACAACCGTCTGCAGTAAGCTCAATTGTTTCAATTATACTACTTTTCATTTATCTCTATTCCTTGAATGTAATTTAATTGTAAATCTTTTATATTAGCTTTGACAAGTTTCTTTATAAACAACGAAAATTAAAATCCAAATGTCCTGATCATACTATTGCAATTGAAACAAGTAGTATTATATACGTTCTGCCACTCACATCTCGTGTCATGTCCTTCTCCAAGTCCGCAAAGCATCTAGGTCTTTCGAAACCGCAAGCGGCCCGAGCATCCACGTATTTGCCGACGCCGTGGTAGCGAGCTCTCTGGATGTCCTACCACTTACATCTCGTGTCATGTCCTTCTTCAAGTCAGCAAAGCACCTAGGTCTTCCGAAACCGCAAGCGGCCCGAGCATCTACGTATTTGCCAACGCCGTGGTAGCGAGCTCTCTGGATGTCCTACCACTAACATCTCGTGTCATGTCCTTCTCCAAATCCGCAAAGCATCTAGGTCTTTCGAAACCGCAAGCGGCCCGAGCATCCACGTATTTGCCGACGCCGTGGTAGCGAGCTCTCTGGATGTCCTACCACTTACATCTCGTGTCATGTCCTTCTCCAAGTCCGCAAAGCATCTAGGTCTCCCGAAACCGCAAGCGGCTCGAGCATCCACGTATTTGCCCACGCCGTGGTCGCGAGCTCTCTGGATGTCCTACCACTTACATCTCGTGTCATGTCCTTCTCCAAGTCCGCAAAGCATCTAGGTCTCCCGAAACCGCAAGCGGCTCGAGCATCCACGTATTTGCCCACGCCGTGGTCGCGAGCTCTCTGGATGTCCTACCACTTACATCTCGTGTCATGTCCTTCTCCAAGTCCGCAAAGCATCTAGGTCTTCCGAAACCGCAAGCGGCCCGAGCATCCACGTATTTGCCCACGCCGTGGTCGCGGGCTCTCTGGATGTCGATGGCTCGAAGATCTTGGCCACCAGTACACGAATTCAAGGGCCTATATATGTATAAGATAAACCATTTTGTTATTTATTACAGAGGTATATTTGAGTTATATATATAATATTATAAGTCCAGGTTTATTGTTTGCCTTAGCGGTCACGTCACAAGAATCGTCTCGCTAAATTGGTTTATAATCAACAGTTCCTTGTAATTGTAGGCAGGCACTTTGTATTTAAGCCCCATTTATTGATACTAAGAAATTTTCAATATGTCTTTTAATTTTGTTTTTTTTTTTGAAAACCAATAATGTATGCGAGTGTTTTTTGACAAATTGAATAATTTTGGACAATCCACACAGTATCATCTAGCCCCAAGCTAAGCAGAGTTTTTGTTTTGGGTACAAGATGACTGATATACATACAAAGCATTACACAATACAATACAAGGCATTTATTTGCTAAAAAAAAAACTTAAATAATTATTGTTACTTGTGGTCGGTGAAGATTAAATTAATTAAATTTAAAGTACATTTATAAAAAAAACTCATAACTTTATATAGTGGGAATGATGCTATAAAACAAGAAAAGGTACAGCTGATAACGCAAATTCGTATTAATTAAATTATATACTTACATGGTTTTAAAACTAATATCTAGTACCGACACACATCACTAGAGCGGGAAGATATTAGATACACAGATATATATTTTTTATTGTACATAGTTAACACCCAGAACGCCGGATCAAATATTTGCAAATCGTTCAAATATTTGTCCCAAGGCGGGAAGGGAAGCCGCAACCTTCTGCGTCTCGGACCTTTGCCCGCTGCGCCACATCGGTCGTCAAAATCTACTTCAATACTTATTTACTAAACTCAATAATAAGTCTAGCAATTTACAGTTACAATTAGAAAGCAATGAGGCAATATGTAACAACACAGTACCTAGTTATTATAGTTTTTACATTGATTCAAATCACGATAAAAGTTCCATTTACAAGGGTGTCCTTGTGGACAGGTAATTTTCCATACTGCATTGCTGTCATTTTCAGGCATGCTAGTTGCACGTATAAACAAATATTTTTGGAACTCAATAAATGGTTGTAGGTAATTTTATTTTTGATCCTATTTTAGTTACGAATAGATTTTTTGTTTGATTGACCTTGGGAAAATTATTTGTACTATATGAAAATATTTGTTCCGTGGTTTTGTTTTCTTTGTACATATATTTGTCAAAGTTAGAGGGAAAACAGGATCATCGTCATAATCAGCTCCTTATCAGCTCCGGTTTTATAACCGGATCACCGAGCATCAATGTGGTTTTGTCAAGAAAGCGCACTCAAGGTGTTATCCGGTACAGCAATCTTTACTGGACGAATGCAGTGCACGAGCGCATGCAATAATAAAGCGTAGCTACGATAATCATGCGATTTAACTCAAAATAATAATTTAGAAAAATGCAAGAGATGTTTACTGTCATATTGCAACCAAAGTAATTAATTTTATTTTATGACATTTGTCCATCAACAGTCTGTTGTCCTTGAATCACACTTGTTCTATGGCCTGGCCGCCTATAGAGCAAAGAGACCGAATACATAATCAAGAAGTTATCATTACTCTTGACTATGAAATTCATGGTATCACAACGAAGGCTCGCTAGTATGAAATAGAATTGAGGCATGATTGAGGCCATATGCAGCGATCTGCGACATATTAAAAAAATCCTATCCAATTAATCCTTAAGAAACTCAATACTAGGGTCAGTGTTTGCCGTTAATATATATTCTATAGTATAGTAGTCTTAATAGTAGTCTATATAAAACTTCTAAACATAGACTTACTTGAAGAAATTTTGAGTGATTTCTGGATCAAAGAACCGATCGGCTCTGCTTTGAGGTTGGGTGGCCAAGCCAATTGATAGTTCACAGAAGTTGTTATCATCTTCGATGACGGATGGCCTATTGAACCAGTCACTGAGTCTTATTTGACCGGTACTGTGACGAGCTGGTGAAAATTTCCTGAAAAGTAAGTCTAGGTATAAATTTTCATGGAACATATTTACAGAAAACTAAGTTATACGGCTTTAAAAGTTCCCAAGCTTTATAGCAAACCTAAGCTTTAAAGCCAAATTCGCGAATTGTATCGGATAAATTGAATTTTAGAATCTAATTTCAGTGGACTGCTTTGTATAGGATCGTATGAAACGAATCGTCGGAATTCATTGGTTTAAATTCAATTCAAAAGCTTACTACGCCATTGTTGCGAGGTGCACTAAGAAAACTAGAAAAATCTAAACTCTACAACCAAAACACTCTGTAGAATAATGAATGGTAGGCCGGTATTCTAAGTTGCTGTTCCTCAAAAAAAAATAAGGATGGCAATACCCGACCCAGCCCGAATGCAAATAAACAAGGGCCATACAAAAATGACTTACCTAACTTCTATTGTGGGATTTTTATTTTTCTAACCATAATTTATGTTTAGAAGCAGGAAGTAAATATATTTTTTATTCATATTTTATGCGAGTATAATGAATAACTTATGATCTGGATTTGAATTCTGATTAATTATTTATTTGTTTTGTAAAATGTATCTACTGATCCAAAAATTGCAAAGTCTTATCTTTAACAGCCCTTGGTACAATATGTTTTAATTGGTATGCATTTGAAGGATAACCCATTTTAAACCTTAACCAAAAATGTGTATACATACAATAACAGGTAAAATTATATTTAGTATACGTACTATACCGTCGATCTAACTAAAATAAGCGGGTCCGGGGTAAAAGGCATTACCTAAAATAACTCTTTTCTTAGAACTGGTAAATGTTTTTACGATGTAAAGGAATATCTTAATCAGCTTAGCTCTATATTTTCTTATGAAAATATAGAGCTCAATTAATTTCATCTATAAAACATGTTTATTTAATTTGTTTATTAATTATTATTTTTTGACATGTTTAATTTTTTACTTTGATAAATTTTGCAAACCTTAAAAACAGGTAGATTGTAATTGGACTAATTATAAATATAAGAACTTTTGTACATACTTGCTGGCAAATAAACGATTATGATTATGATTATCCTAGACACGTGTATTTTATTATACCTAATTAAAATAATTTACGACAGTAAAGTTAGGTGTACAAAGTAAGGTAAGTAGGGTAATATTATAGGTTGATAAACGGGACGTTTCAATAAAATAAAAGCGAGATGACGCGCGACGTTTTCAGAGTCGACTTCAAATGGCGCACCGTTCCAAGACTCACTTTGGTGAGCACGCGGTTTTGTATAGCTCGACTCAAAGTCGCTCACTTAACTCTCGCGCGGCGTAAACTAGCGCGGTGTTCTTAGACTCGACTCAAAGTCGCTCACCTTACTCTCGCGCGGCGTAAACTAGCGCGGTGTTCTCAGACTCGACGTTTTGAAGCGCGAGGTTCTGAGCACCATTCCTTTCTAATCTGTAATTTTATTATTGCTTTTAACATTAGTAAGGATGTATTCGGTTCAAAGTAATGAACACAGCACTTTAATTCCAAATAAAAATAATATTTTAACTGAAGTAGGTATATTATTATTTTCTACTGTGCAATTATCCACAGCTAACAAAATAAAAAGAACAAAATAGGGTAGGAATGTGCCTTATTATTTTGTAGAGGATTTACTAATTGCTATTTCAATGTCCAGTTTTTTATACGCATAATTGTTTCGGATTTTATATCCTAATTACTCGGTCAGACACCGTTTGCATTAAATGTATTTAAAATTATAGCTCTCAACGTGATGCTGCATGATGCTCCAACGGAGTGTAACCTGAGTTATTTTTAACTTTAGTTTATACTAATTTATAACCTAATCATTTTGCGAAACGGAATTTTACAAAAAGGTTCATCCAAGATCTGTTAGAAAACTCACTGCTGTTAAAGATATTATGTTTGAAGTAGGTATCTGTTAACTCCTGAAAATATAGGGCAGGTATAGGTTACTTAAGTAAATTAAAAAATAATAATATCTATTTATTTTCTTAATTTGCCCACTTATGAGATAAGATAGTTTCAACATCACTTTATGGGACTTCTTTCCATAAACTGAAGTCTATTTGTGGCAAGCTTTCGCAATCCACTAAAGGATTCCTGAAACAAAAAGTGGAATTAGATGCTTCCTTCGTTATCATAATAGTCACTTTAACTTCGAACCTACCGCGGCAGAAACAAAGACGTCTTTTGTTCGTGACAGCTTAGGCTCTTTCTTGTCTTGATTTCAATATTATTCGGGACACTTGGTTTTCATATTATAATGTTAATTCTGATTTGAGATTGACTTGTAAATATCACCATATATTTTCTAACCAATATCGGCCTCTAAACCATTGTTATCACACAATTCGAAAGAAACTCGTGAAACAAAAATCTCATTTCGATTTTAAATTAAAATAATTAATAAGTATTTTCCATCCGATGATTAAAGTAAAGTAATTTCCGTCTAACATATTTTTTATATTTGTTCAACAGAAATCGTTTTAATACGTGTGATTTAACTTACTTCTCAGAAATCTTTGAAAATGCGTCTTTCTGTATCCGAGTTATACACTTGACGGTGTCACACAGGAGTCGCGCAATCGTGAATTTCCGAATAGAATTCAATTGATCTGTGAAAAGTAGTACAAGTTAATTTATTAAATAAATCTAGACTAACCTTTAAGCTAAGCATTATAGGTACGTGGATGCGAAGTGAGTTGCAACAAAATATGACTGATTCCAAGTCCGGAAGTCATTTTTTTTATCATTCATTTCGTTTTATGTTGTAGTAATTATAAAATTATAAAAAAACAAAATTATTTATAATGTTGTTCGTTGAATCGAAAACTGATGTTTTTGTATAGTAGGTATATAGGTTTATCGATTATTTTATTTAACTGAAATATTCTGTTTTCTTTATATTGTATGTATAATTCTGTATTATTTGTGACTTTAAGCTTAACAGAGTAATATCGATGAATCTCGAATCAATAAAAAGAAAGTGCTCTGATATTATTATACTTACCAATAGTAAAACCAGTGTCTTTCCCCCCATTCTCAAAGAAGAACCGGTCTCCAACCCTAGTCCTTTTGAACTGTTTTTTGATGATGCACAGGAACGTCGGAGGTGTTATTGTACCATTCACAGGTTTTTCTAAAGCAGCTCCAACGGCTAGTTCTACGTCACACACCGACTTGTAAACTCGTTGAAGCAGTTTGACACGCTGAAATGATTATTTTGAATTAATCTTACATTGTAGCTTGGCTTTTAGTTTCTATTGTCTTTTGGTCAACAACAATCGGACAAAAAAGCCAAAATGTAGCTTAAATCAGAGTTACATTATAGCTTGGCTTTTGTTTTCTATGGCAGGTGTTTACCAAAAGACAATCGGACCAAAAAAATCTAAATGAAGCTTTTGAAAAAAATAGGATTGAAAAAAGTAAGAGGTTCTCAATTCGACTATTTTCTTTTCTTTATACTACAAAAGTAGTATTAGTAGTAGTAATATAAAAATATTATAGTGTATTACTGTACTAGTGTATTACTTGTACTAGGGCTGGTGCGGCGGCAGATCTGGCCGAGGATCTCAAGTGGCGCAAATATGCAGGTCTCGACAGAACCTACGCATTTGCTCCCCTTGGAGTCGAGACCCTAGGTCCGTGGGGTACCGAGGCTCTCCGGGTTTTTTAAAAAAATATCTGAGCGTCTGGTCGATGCGACGCGTGACCCGAGAGCTGGTGAGTATCTGGCTCAGTGCATCAGCATTGCCATACAGCGTGGTAATGCAGTCAGTGTATTGGGGACGCTTCCGACTGGTATTGACATGGATCAATTGAGCTACCTTTAGACTGTTTGCAACCGTCTGCAGTTAGCTCAATTGTAATACAAGTTGTAATTTTTTCTATTCCTTGACTGTAATTTTCGTTGTTAATAAAGTTACATAAAAAAAAAATGGGTATCTTAACTTTATTGTTAGTGAACCGATTTTACTTCAAAAAACAAAAGATCAATAAGTTAGTAGGTAAGTACATTAGTTTAAATACTACTTCTATGTTAGTTAAATTGTATTAGTATGAGATCTACTTACTATCGCATTAAATAATCTAAGTGTGATGGAATGATATTTGTGTACGGGAGTTCACTACGGAAACTATTTTCTCCAAGGAGGTCGTCTTTATTAATCGAATTTAATTTAAACCTGGCAAGGATAACACGAGAGGTCCTATCATTATTTCTATTAGAGGCAGCCCCATGACACTTTGAATATTAAGTAGTCAAGACCCTACGTCCGTATAGCGCTGAGACTCTCCAGATTTTATAAAAATTATCTGAGCGTCTGGTCGATGCGACTCGTTACTCGAGAGCTGGTGGTAAGTATCTGGCAAAACAGCATTGCCATACAGCGTGATAGCAGATAGTGTCTTGGGGACGCTTCTAACTGGTATGTATGTGGTATGTGATTATGGATCAGTTAAGTTACCTCTAAACTTTTAACAACCGTCTGCAGTAAGCTCAATTGTTTCAATTATACTACTTTTCATTTATCTCTATTCCTTGAATGTAATTTAATTGTAAATCTTTTATATTAGCTTTGACAAGTTTCTTTATAAACAACGAAAATTAAAATCCAAATGTCCTGATCATACTATTGCAATTGAAACAAGTAGTATTATATACGTTCTGCCACTCACATCTCGTGTCATGTCCTTCTCCAAGTCCGCAAAGCATCTAGGTCTTTCGAAACCGCAAGCGGCCCGAGCATCCACGTATTTGCCGACGCCGTGGTAGCGAGCTCTCTGGATGTCCTACCACTTACATCTCGTGTCATGTCCTTCTTCAAGTCAGCAAAGCACCTAGGTCTTCCGAAACCGCAAGCGGCCCGAGCATCTACGTATTTGCCAACGCCGTGGTAGCGAGCTCTCTGGATGTCCTACCACTAACATCTCGTGTCATGTCCTTCTCCAAATCCGCAAAGCATCTAGGTCTTTCGAAACCGCAAGCGGCCCGAGCATCCACGTATTTGCCGACGCCGTGGTAGCGAGCTCTCTGGATGTCCTACCACTTACATCTCGTGTCATGTCCTTCTCCAAGTCCGCAAAGCATCTAGGTCTCCCGAAACCGCAAGCGGCTCGAGCATCCACGTATTTGCCCACGCCGTGGTCGCGAGCTCTCTGGATGTCCTACCACTTACATCTCGTGTCATGTCCTTCTCCAAGTCCGCAAAGCATCTAGGTCTCCCGAAACCGCAAGCGGCTCGAGCATCCACGTATTTGCCCACGCCGTGGTCGCGAGCTCTCTGGATGTCCTACCACTTACATCTCGTGTCATGTCCTTCTCCAAGTCCGCAAAGCATCTAGGTCTTCCGAAACCGCAAGCGGCCCGAGCATCCACGTATTTGCCCACGCCGTGGTCGCGGGCTCTCTGGATGTCGATGGCTCGAAGATCTTGGCCACCAGTACACGAATTCAAGGGCCTATATATGTATAAGATAAACCATTTTGTTATTTATTACAGAGGTATATTTGAGTTATATATATAATATTATAAGTCCAGGTTTATTGTTTGCCTTAGCGGTCACGTCACAAGAATCGTCTCGCTAAATTGGTTTATAATCAACAGTTCCTTGTAATTGTAGGCAGGCACTTTGTATTTAAGCCCCATTTATTGATACTAAGAAATTTTCAATATGTCTTTTAATTTTGTTTTTTTTTTTGAAAACCAATAATGTATGCGAGTGTTTTTTGACAAATTGAATAATTTTGGACAATCCACACAGTATCATCTAGCCCCAAGCTAAGCAGAGTTTTTGTTTTGGGTACAAGATGACTGATATACATACAAAGCATTACACAATACAATACAAGGCATTTATTTGCTAAAAAAAAAACTTAAATAATTATTGTTACTTGTGGTCGGTGAAGATTAAATTAATTAAATTTAAAGTACATTTATAAAAAAAACTCATAACTTTATATAGTGGGAATGATGCTATAAAACAAGAAAAGGTACAGCTGATAACGCAAATTCGTATTAATTAAATTATATACTTACATGGTTTTAAAACTAATATCTAGTACCGACACACATCACTAGAGCGGGAAGATATTAGATACACAGATATATATTTTTTATTGTACATAGTTAACACCCAGAACGCCGGATCAAATATTTGCAAATCGTTCAAATATTTGTCCCAAGGCGGGAAGGGAAGCCGCAACCTTCTGCGTCTCGGACCTTTGCCCGCTGCGCCACATCGGTCGTCAAAATCTACTTCAATACTTATTTACTAAACTCAATAATAAGTCTAGCAATTTACAGTTACAATTAGAAAGCAATGAGGCAATATGTAACAACACAGTACCTAGTTATTATAGTTTTTACATTGATTCAAATCACGATAAAAGTTCCATTTACAAGGGTGTCCTTGTGGACAGGTAATTTTCCATACTGCATTGCTGTCATTTTCAGGCATGCTAGTTGCACGTATAAACAAATATTTTTGGAACTCAATAAATGGTTGTAGGTAATTTTATTTTTGATCCTATTTTAGTTACGAATAGATTTTTTGTTTGATTGACCTTGGGAAAATTATTTGTACTATATGAAAATATTTGTTCCGTGGTTTTGTTTTCTTTGTACATATATTTGTCAAAGTTAGAGGGAAAACAGGATCATCGTCATAATCAGCTCCTTATCAGCTCCGGTTTTATAACCGGATCACCGAGCATCAATGTGGTTTTGTCAAGAAAGCGCACTCAAGGTGTTATCCGGTACAGCAATCTTTACTGGACGAATGCAGTGCACGAGCGCATGCAATAATAAAGCGTAGCTACGATAATCATGCGATTTAACTCAAAATAATAATTTAGAAAAATGCAAGAGATGTTTACTGTCATATTGCAACCAAAGTAATTAATTTTATTTTATGACATTTGTCCATCAACAGTCTGTTGTCCTTGAATCACACTTGTTCTATGGCCTGGCCGCCTATAGAGCAAAGAGACCGAATACATAATCAAGAAGTTATCATTACTCTTGACTATGAAATTCATGGTATCACAACGAAGGCTCGCTAGTATGAAATAGAATTGAGGCATGATTGAGGCCATATGCAGCGATCTGCGACATATTAAAAAAATCCTATCCAATTAATCCTTAAGAAACTCAATACTAGGGTCAGTGTTTGCCGTTAATATATATTCTATAGTATAGTAGTCTTAATAGTAGTCTATATAAAACTTCTAAACATAGACTTACTTGAAGAAATTTTGAGTGATTTCTGGATCAAAGAACCGATCGGCTCTGCTTTGAGGTTGGGTGGCCAAGCCAATTGATAGTTCACAGAAGTTGTTATCATCTTCGATGACGGATGGCCTATTGAACCAGTCACTGAGTCTTATTTGACCGGTACTGTGACGAGCTGGTGAAAATTTCCTGAAAAGTAAGTCTAGGTATAAATTTTCATGGAACATATTTACAGAAAACTAAGTTATACGGCTTTAAAAGTTCCCAAGCTTTATAGCAAACCTAAGCTTTAAAGCCAAATTCGCGAATTGTATCGGATAAATTGAATTTTAGAATCTAATTTCAGTGGACTGCTTTGTATAGGATCGTATGAAACGAATCGTCGGAATTCATTGGTTTAAATTCAATTCAAAAGCTTACTACGCCATTGTTGCGAGGTGCACTAAGAAAACTAGAAAAATCTAAACTCTACAACCAAAACACTCTGTAGAATAATGAATGGTAGGCCGGTATTCTAAGTTGCTGTTCCTCAAAAAAAAATAAGGATGGCAATACCCGACCCAGCCCGAATGCAAATAAACAAGGGCCATACAAAAATGACTTACCTAACTTCTATTGTGGGATTTTTATTTTTCTAACCATAATTTATGTTTAGAAGCAGGAAGTAAATATATTTTTTATTCATATTTTATGCGAGTATAATGAATAACTTATGATCTGGATTTGAATTCTGATTAATTATTTATTTGTTTTGTAAAATGTATCTACTGATCCAAAAATTGCAAAGTCTTATCTTTAACAGCCCTTGGTACAATATGTTTTAATTGGTATGCATTTGAAGGATAACCCATTTTAAACCTTAACCAAAAATGTGTATACATACAATAACAGGTAAAATTATATTTAGTATACGTACTATACCGTCGATCTAACTAAAATAAGCGGGTCCGGGGTAAAAGGCATTACCTAAAATAACTCTTTTCTTAGAACTGGTAAAAGGTTTGTTTGATTGATATACAGAGAAATCTTTTAAACTTAACGTTTAAATTATTTAAAAACGCCTTGGAAATACACGATACCACAAAAAGTAGGGCTAAGTGAATAAAACCTTGCCAACCTTTTTAATGGAATTTTCAGTCAGAAGTTTTCATACAGACGACGATTTGAAATTTTTAACGAACGAAGTCCCTAATTGTATAATAATGTTTTGAAAAATACCAGCCTAAGTGCTCTATAATGTTGTTGCCAGATGACTAAACTTCAGGTTCAATCCCATTAGCTAAAAGCTAAAATATTGAGAATAATTGCAGACATTCTTTATGTAGGCAACAAACTGGGCGAGCTCAAGTAGCACTCATTAATTGAAAACAAAATGCAAAAGAAATGAAACTCAAAAAACCAAACTGAAACATGGTTCGTTTACTAACAGAACATTAAAAAAAGTATTTCAATTAAATTAATTGAGACGCCCGAGTCTAATTAATACCAGCACTTAAGAAAATTCTCTCATTATAGCTAGACAATTTGGCTTCGCCGCATAACTTTTTCAGATGAAAAAAAGCTTTGTTTTCTTGCGAAATTAAAGTTTTGACCACACTACTGCAGAGTAGAAACTTTAAGTTTTTCATAAGGTTTTTCATCAGGTTTCCTTATTGTTACAAGGATGCCTTAACCGACCTGACTGTTATGTAGATATGTAGATAAGTCTCTACCTCGTTTTAACTTCATTGATTATTTTTTTCAAGAAATAACATTTCGCAAATAATCCAGTAACTTTATTTCTTCATTTTCTAAAGCTGCACCTCGCGTTTTCGCCCTCTTGTAAATTGATGAAAGTCAAGTCAAAGTCAAAGTTTCAGCCCTATTAGTTCAATTGTTTTGACCTGAAGACTAACAAACAACCATCCATCCAAACTTTCGCATTTATAAAATGAATGTGCCTAGTTTAACGGTTATGATGACACGTTAACTCGGCATGGATTTGTCGTAAGGATAGGATATTGTAGGTACATGAATACATACTGCAGGAATCCCGCAATAAGCGAATGGAAGAACCGCCAGGCTGCCGTGGCATGTTCGTTCAGGATTTGCGGGTTAACAGTGGGGTTGTAGTCATCGATAAATTCTTTGGCATTTGGGTAGATCAAACCTTCTTCTTCCATGTTCTTAAGACCTGTAGAAACAAAACAAATATACTTAAATCAATACATAATAATACTGGATAGTCCACACGTTATCATCTAGCCCCAAGCTAAGCAGAGATTGTGTTATGGGTACTAGATGACTGATATACTTAATACAGTAAGTATAAACGAAATATACATATACTTACAATAAAAAGGGTAGGTATTTAGTTTGATTTCTAAATTACTCTGTTGATACCAGGAAATATCTGAGTTAACACAAGACAAATAACAAATTTAAGTATCATATTGCGGAAACACATTGCCAATGTATAAGGATAAAAAAATATCGATTATATATATTATATACATATTATATATATATATCGATTCCGCTCTAAACCTTCTCTAGTAAGATCCAAAAAATGCAATTCGCATGCACCGCCCGCCCACAAACTGAAACTCGATTAGAAAGTAATAGGGACAGAGAACGTAAAAAACAGATTTGATAGGACTCTTCACGGTGTTGGAGTGGATTTTTCTTCTAAAAATAGGTTGTGTGTGTGGTTGAAGTTAGAGGGAATATAAACGGTAAGCAATTTGTCATTTTTAGAGTGTTAAAGGCTGTTTCGAAATTGAAAAATATTGCAGAAGGTAGATATGTTTTGAAATTAATGATTAGAATTATATATATTATTAGTTGTGATGGTTAGGAGTTTTTTTTCATGCATGAAAATAAGGTTCCATCACTTATGCGAGGACTGTATGTAACTATTATGATTTTCATATAAAGTTTTCCACGCTCTCGTGTTCAAAGAGATGAAATGTTTTTATAACAAACAAAAGGGTTCAATTGCAGAGGTCATTCCTTTTGCGCCACCCAGTACTATATAAGTATATCAGTTTTGTTTGTTTTTTTTCAGTAAGTACACTGAACACTCTTACTTAGCTTGGGACTAGATGATATCATGGTTATTGGTGTCAATTCTCTTGTTTTAGACCTAGCTAAAATAGCTAATTTTAAGATTTAGAAACGTCAAATCCACGAATGCTATTCTGTGTTTTAAAAATTAGACTGTCAGATTTAAAATTAGGATGACAGATGTAAAACAACTCAACTTAGCTAAAATTGCTAAAACCGTATTCTGTGCATCACATTTTTAGCTAAGATTAGACGTCTAACTTAATTTTAGGAGGCACCTCATGGAGGTCATGATTAAAATTTACAAGCAGAATGCTCAAAGATTATACTACGAAAACCTAGAATTAAATGTAATTTGTGAATAAAAACATTCAGGGCATGTACAGAAAAGTTACATGCAACATTTTAGAAAACATATTTATTTTGCTTACAGCAACACCAACTACTAAACTTAGAGAGATTTTACGATTGTCAAACACGTTTTAAATTAGGTATTTTTAAGATTTGCAACAGAATACCATAAATTTTAAGTCAATCTAACTAAGAAATTTTAAGATTTTAGTTAGGATTCCTAAAACAACAGAATCGACACCATTGTCCAAAATTATTTATTTAATTTTACAATAAAATTGTACTGAAAAATAAACAATAGCTAAGGTAATAAAGCAGATTGTGATATGAACTTACCGATGAATATATACAGAAAGTCATAGTACGTAATCTTCTGCGCTATCGCAATCATGATTTTCCTAGCTTCCTGAAAGCAGCGCTCGTCGCTCCAGTGGGGGTTGATGACGTCACATAACTGCTTCGCTATCAGGTTATGTTGGCGCAATAGCAGGACCTGAAGCATAGCTAGCTCAGGGTTTTGGTTCACTCGGATGTCACCTGATAATGGATTTTATAGTTGAATTGATAAAGTTGGTAATGCAAGGTTACCTACCACTACACTAAGGTTTATTTATTTTACAAAGAAATGGGGGCTTTTACCTGGATAATACTGAGACAGGGACCTTTTTGGCCCCTTATGGAAATAATTTTAGTACTTATACATAATTTTTTTGTTTCATGTTGCTCATGTTATTATCTATGTAAGATGGGACGAATAAATAGATTTACTTTCTTTTTTTCATCTTCTTTCAAGATATAGAGAGGAAAAGGAAGTAGTCATCTCCAGAACTACTACTTCTGATAAACTACTTCTAAATGAGTAAGCTGCCGAAATATTATACTAAGGTTATTGATAAAGATTAAAGAATTAATATTAAAACATCATTGCTAACCCATAACCCCAAACTAGGATAAACCTGTATCCTGGGACATCTTTAATATAGGTACATACACCATTTCGAGGTACTCTGAGCTGTGTAAACTGAGCACAATACGTCTACACGTATTTCTATCTATAAATAATTTCCTTGGATATTCCCTTGGAGTCAAGACCCTAGGTCCGTGGGATACCGAGGCTCTCCGGGTTTTTAAAAAATTATCTGAGCGACTGGTCGATGCGACGCGTGACCCGAGAGCTGGTGAATATCTGGCTCAACGCATCAGCATTGCCATACAGCGTTGTAATGCAGCCAGTGTCTTGGGGACGCTTCCGACTGGTATTGACATGGATCAATTGAGCTACCTTTAGACTGTTTGCAACCGTCTGCAGTTAGCTCAATGGTTTCAATTTTAAATACTAGTTGTATATTTTCTATTCCTTGATTGTTATTTTCATTTTTTCGTTGTTAATAAAGATGTAGTATTGCCTTTATTTCTTTCTATTATTATAAATACCTAGGTGCCTAGTTACCTGAATAATAGCAAGGTTCCTGAGCATTCATGGTGTTATCGCAGGCAAATGTGGAGTTAGGGTTCTGAGGAGGCCATGACTGTCCATTTCTGTCAACAGAAATCAGTTGTCCACCGAAGTGGGTTCGAATCTCATTCGCACGCTGGTCGTCGTTCCCGTAGACAATCGAGAGGTCAAGGAAAGACGTCACTTCGGAAAGCTGTTGAAAATGTCACACGTACAGTTTGTTAAACCTATCATCTATTTTTAATGCATCTATAGTAGTTTCATTTTGTCTAGTTTAGGAGGAGATACGAGGCCTTTGGTGGCCACCAAACTCTGTTTTAGTTTTGTTCGGTGAGGCAGTTTGGTGATTTTAGGTATTAGTAACAGAATAATGTAACATTGGTACTTGTTTGTCTTGTGTGATATCTTTTTGTAATGTTGTTTTTTCTGGTACAGTTAAACATTTTTGTATTGCATTGTAATAAATAAAAAAACAACATAGCAAGTATTAACTAAGCATCTTAAGTAGATCATGTATATTTGTGTGAATAAAAATTAAGGCCCCAAAACAGCAATATAAATCTAGATCTTAATGGGCTGCATCATAAGTCAATATAAGAATAGTGAACGTATAAATGACTAGTGCAGTAATTGAAAAACATTACAGATGGAGTAAGCCCTTTGGACCTGAGTGTTACCACACAATAAGTAATGAAATCCAAAAAAAAAATTATTAGTAACATTAAACGAACCATTGAACCATTATTAGTAGTCAAGGTTAACGTGACCACTAGTCGTTGACCACAAATTAGGTAGATATCTAAACTAAGGTCACTGACTCTAAAACCATTATGCGAAATAAATTTATCTATCGGCCTTATCACATAGGTGTTGTATGATGATGGGTGATGTATGATAACTTTTATAAATATGTATTAGGTACCTAAAGTAATCAATAAGTTGAATCATTTTTTTTATCAATCACCTGTCGACTCATGCTCGAGGTTCATGATAATAATATTATCATGTGATACGGCCGCTAGATAAATTTAATTCGCATAATGGTTTTAGAGTCAGTGACCTTAGTTTAGATAAAATAGGTGGTTTCAGATTTTTAGGCTATTAAAGTCTCAATAGATCAATGTTGAAACGTGTATTGAAAGCATATTTTAAAATTGTGATGAACATCTAGTAATGCTGGGTAGCTAAATCAATTTAAGCAAATTGCTATATATTTATCAGAACCACTTTTCTTTTTTACAAATTTTTTCTTAGCTAATAATTATCAAAATATGCGGGAAGAATTCTTGGAATATTATTTACCTTCAGAATTTGATTACCTTACTGCTTTTCTTAGTATTTTTCATAAAAACCGACTAACTAGCTTCTCAATAGCAGCAAAACTCGCAAATCTAATTAGCGAATATATTTTTTGATTTTGGAGTTAGCAACAACATTGAAAAATATTATACGGACAGGTCACTTTAAATCCAGATACAAATTGGAGCCAATAACATAAATTTTACAAATAATTAACCTGAAACCACCTATTTTATCTAAACTAAGGTCACTGACTCTAAAACCATTATGCGAAATAAATTTATCTATCGGCCTTATCACATAGGTGTTGTATGATGATGGGTGATGTATGATAACTTTTATAAATATGTATTAGGTACCTAAAGTAATCAATAAGTTGAATCATTTTTTTTTATCAATCACCTGTCGACTCATGCTCGAGGTTCATGATAATAATATTATCATGTGATACGGCCGCTAGATAAATTTAATTCGCATAATGGTTTTAGAGTCAGTGACCTTAGTTTAGATAAAATAGGTGGTTTCAGATTTTTAGGCTATTAAAGTCTCAATAGATCAATGTTGAAACGTGTATTGAAAGCATATTTTAAAATTGTGATGAACATCTAGTAATGCTGGGTAGCTAAAGCAATTTAAGCAAATTGCTATATATTTATCAGAACCACTTTTCTTTTTTACAAATTTTTTCTTAGCTAATAATTATCAAAATATGCGGGAAGAATTCTTGGAATATTATTTACCTTCAGAATTTGATTACCTTACTGCTTTTCTTAGTATTTTTCATAAAAACCGACTAACTAGCTTCTCAATAGCAGCAAAACTCGCAAATCTAATTGGCGAATATATTTTTTGATTTTGGAGTTAGCAACAACATTGAAAAATATTATACGGACAGGTCACTTTAAATCCAGATACAAATTGGAGCCAATAACATAAATTTTACAAATAAATTGTTCCCTTTCTGATTAACAAAATGGCGCTGCCCGTAATTGGCATCGGGGCTCCAACAAGGATCAGTTCACGCTCTCATGGATCTATTCTCGAATATTAATGTTCCATTGGAAAACACGGCTTACGATTGTTGTAAGCCATATTTTCCAATGGAAACAAACAAACAAAGGATTGCTTAATTAGATTCCTGGGGAAAATACCTAAGACTAATAATTAGACTAATTACTAGTTAATAAAAGTTTGAATGAGAGATCGATTTTCGAAAATAAAGGCACACTTTTCTTACATCATGTGTATCGTGTCTTCTTGTGTAGTATTCCTATACTTACCACAAGTGACATGTGATAATGTCCCAAAATTCATTTTTTAGGTAGGCGACTTACCTGCGGGCAAATTACCTAAAATGCGTTTCGGTGACCATTCTCATACAACCTTTATAATATCGTTAGAAGCGTTAGTTGTGCAACTATAGAAAAACATCATACCGGTTCTATTATTTTCCCCGGCACTGAACAGTTCTTATCCGCGTTGGACCCCGTTCTATAGAAATCAATGCATGTATACCCTTCTGGGGCATTGTATGGATCGTCTTTAGGTAAAGGTATAGGTTTACACCTTGGGTTCGTTTGTTTAGGTATGGGTTCTCCATTTGTGCAGCAGACGATTAGAGATTCACCTATAGAATAATGAAATAAGAATTAGACGTTGACCTTTTTAAGGTTCCGTAGGTACCCAAAGACAAAGAGTTTGCTATCTGTCCGTCCGTCTGTCTGTTACCAGGCTATACCTATATCAAGAACCGCGATGTCTACACAGTTGGAATTTTCACAAATTATATATTTCTATTACCGCTATAACAACTAAAACTAAAAATAAAATAAATATTTAAGGGGGGCTCCCTTACAATAAACATGATTTTTTGCCGTTTTTATAGATACGGAACCCTTCGCGCTTGGCCGGTTTTATTGAAGTTTTTTTGCGTCAAGGACGGTTCAGTTCAGGTAAAACGACACAGCATTTGTGTGAACATTAGTAAGCATTCTTACCTTAAGGTAAGAATAAGTAAACCCGGATATACTCGTAAGTGACCCGGACCCGGTCCAACCGGGTTCAAAAGTGCTTACCGCCTGTTTTATTTTTCCCGGTACTGGACATTTTCTATCCGCGTTGGTCTTAGTCCTGTAGAAGTTAATACAGGTGTATCCTTCTGGTGCGTTGTAAGAGTCATCTTATGGTAGTTTTATGGGTATCATAATATCTAGGATTTGTACCTTTTTGCTTTGTTCGGTGGAATGGGCTTTCCTTTTATACAGCAGATGATGTCATCTAGGCCATTAGTGAAGTGGCGAAATATTGGAAGTAACTTATAGGTACTATTTACTTCTATACCTACCTAATATAGGTAGATAGTTATTATAAATTATATATGACTGTGTCTACCACAGAGCATCCTCCGTGGTGTCTACTACCCATATATAGATACCGATATATATCATTACTACGCAAAAACGACGAATCGGGCTGAAATTTTGAATAGACTAGCTCCAGCCCTGAAATAACACATAGGCATATCATTTCATCCCTTAAATCCCCATAGGATAGAAATAACCTTGAAACGTTTCCATAGAAACAACACGTGCGAAGCCACGGTCAGATAGGTATATAAATATTAAAGGTACCTACGGTGTTTTAATGTTTCTAGCCTAGCCAGCTAGTTGCTTAATAAATCTTCGATTCACTGAATTTGAAAAAAACTGGTTTTAAAGAGTTGAGGTAAATACTTGCTTGTTTGAGGTACATCCTTAGTGAGGGACATATCGTGGGCTACAATCTGACCCCACTGCATGGTGAGGAGACTCCACTCCTGATCTTCGCAGAAGAGACCAGGAAACACCTTCAAGCTCACGTCTCGAGGGTTCATCAGAGGCTTGCCAGTTACTGACCGAGGAAATCCATGTTTTCCTTCAAAAAGTACAAGTAAAATTACTAAAAAAATGTAAATAATAGACACAAAATAGAACAAGTTTTATCAATGAAAACAGTTGAGATAAATATATAACAGTTCGACGACCGATGTGGCGCGCCCACCGCGCCACATCGGTCGTCGAACTGTTATCTGTCCGCCTGCGACGCAGGAGGTTGCGGATTCGATTCCCGCCTCGCAACAAATTTGTGTACGATCTGCAGAATTTTTTTGCGCTGGTCTGGGTGTTTTCTATGTATAAAAATTATCTATGTAATGTAATGTATTGTACTAAGTATCTATATCAGTCATCTAGTACCTACCCATAATACAAGCTCTGCTTAATTTGAGGCAAGATGATGCTGTGTGGACTGTCCGGAATTATTTAAATGTTATTTATTTAACTGCTTACATAACTGCACTGCAGTAAGTATAAAAATTAAAAGTTCACACTTAAACAGTTTAAGTTCACATCCATGCAGTTATATAAATAACAATTAAATAATTCCGGAACTTATACATACTTAACTTTTATAAGTTAAGCCAAAAATGACATAAATGCTGTCCAAATAGTTTTTAAGCGATTTTTCCGGATGACAAAAATATTTAAAATAAATACCAATAAATTTACGTCCTATAAGTTATAAGTGTATATAATTCATATGAACTTATTTTGTACCTATTCAGTGTAAGTTCTTTCTAACTTATTTAAATATCTCATCAAAATTAAAACAATTATATAAAATAAACTTACCATCATAAAAAGCAGGAATGAATCTGTCGTACTCTTTATTCGCTGATCCCCAGCTAGGATGCTTCAAGTTGTTGCAAGAGCCGTCATAACTCCGGTACTTGGATTTCTTGCATGAAGGCGGGTAACTCCCACAAACCTTTTTACTTTCCTCTGAACACTGTTCACTAGCAATTACTACCGCAATTACGGCAGCAATAATAATATAATTCTTCATTATAGCTGTAACATTTATTTTCATCAAAATGGTTTTGTGACACGAAAATTTAACAATTAAATATTGTTTGTAGATTTTATTCAAAAAAACATAAAAATTATCGTCTGCTAAATTAAATGTTATACTACTATGACAAATATCCTCTAATGTTTACAATGCTGTGTCGTTTTACCTTACAAGTTTCTATGGTCATAGGATTTCCATTTTCTCCATCCTACATCTATAGACGAAGGGTTATGTGTTAAGAACTAAGTCATGAAATAAATAGCAGGAATTATTTTATCACAAGGTCTTGATCAACTGAACTTGTCAACTGATTGAAAACAAATTATAACCACATCATTAAAATGTATGTGGGTAATGTACTCGTATTTATTCAAGTATCATAATAGTTGAAATAGAGTTCGACACTCAGGGTGACTTCAAAAACTGATTTCCATTACCTATATTAAAAGTTTGAAAAGAAAATTGCTCTTTCATTTTATTAATAATCTTTAGTAATACTTCAATACCTTTTACTGAAAAAATCTGTAAAACAGGAAGGAAAACTATGTTTTCTGAACTGAATACAAAAAAAAGAAGAAGTGTTTCAATTTCACAGTTTTTTTGATGTGCTACACCATACCTCTTGTCCAGGTGAAACGATTTTGATGATTTTAAAGTTGCTTTTTGTATGATAGGTACTATATATATTTGATCAAAATCTGACGAGCAATTATTGAATCATCATTACTTATAAAATTTTAAGGCAGTTGTTAGTTTTTAACAAACATGCCTTGCCAATATGCCTTATTTGAACAGCTGTGCATTTTATATTATTTTAATTACGTGTTTAATCAACATTACGTTTTCACAAGTCTTCTTTTTTAAATAGGTATGTCTAGTAAGTGTTTAAATTTTTGATCATTATAGTAGAAGATTTAAGGGTTTTATTTATTCTTTATTTTTACGTGTTAGTCTAAGTCAAACCTTCACTTTATATAATTTATTTAACATATTAATTCAACAACCATCTAGACACAGTTAATTTGTCATCTAGATCTTCCTTACTTACTCGAAAAATACTTTTTAATCCATTCACATATCCATTCAATATCAAATAAAATAAAATAATTTCGGTTTTGAAACTATTTATAACTCTTCACTATGTGCCTGCAGTAACTAAAACTGAAGTCAAAATTAGGTACACAGTCTTTATTAGTTCAGTAGATACTGAATATATTCAAAAGGTTGTATCAAAAACATGCTTTATTAGATACCTATTTACGTACTAAATACAATTTAAAGATAAGCATAAAAACCGGCTTTATCTGCTGAAATGACTAACGTTTTTGTAGTCATTGACTCTACATAAAGTCATCGAGGTGATCAGTTCAGTAGTGTTGATTATCTTATTAAAAAAAATGATAAGATTACATTTTCACAAAATTTTACCTTCATAAAGTTTTAGCATCTGCCCGCGGCTTCGTTCGCGTTATTTCTCTGGAAATTATTTTCATCTAATTTATTTCAAGTATAACGTTATTTTAAGTAAGCACTTTATTGTTCAATAGGATCTTAAGAAAATAAAACCGCTTAGTTTATGTAATACCCTTGGTTGGTATTATGTTTTTATTTAAAAAATAAGTACTTATACCTAGATACAAGATAAAAAATATAATTTTGATCCGTTAACGATTTCCGTTACCCTTCTCGATTACAATTAGTACAGTTAGTCTGGTGTGTTCCACTGCTAGGCAAAGAACTCTTTCTGGTCCCTTTCCGAACTTTTGAAATAATGGAAAAACATGGTAAAGTTTCCTTTTATTCCTTATCTCATAATGTTAGACTGGAAATAGTTATCAAGATTTAAGAGACTGGCGAAACTTGATCGCAACTTCAATTCGAGGCGCGTCCAAAAATAGTCCCAAAAATATCATGAAGGCATGAATATTTTTTAAATCTCTCTCATTCGTTAAAAGCGCACCCAGAGCGTTCGCGATATAAATTGCAATCATTCAAAATTTGTAAGTAATTTGGTTGTGTTCCGTATTACCAAAAATTATATAAAATTTTGTACTTGAAAATATTTTCCCGATAAAACAACACGTATACATTGTTATTTTAATTTCAAAATAATAAAAAGAAAAGATGTCATTTTTGTAGTTCGCTTGCATTTCATTTAAGATAAGTATTTTGACTAAAAACTATTCAGGAACCTTATAATATTCGAATACAAAAAAAATAAATTGTAATAATATGCTCGTTTGTATGGATAATTCATCCTTCGGAGACCCTTAAATAAATTAGTTTTAACCAAGATACTATTGACATTTTAATATATTTAAATCCAAATACAAAAACACCTTAAAGTACAATCGTGAGCGCTAAATGAGTAAATTAGTTAACCATTCTTTGACAGATTTTCTCAATTATTGACAAAATATACAGGTGGTAAAAAGACAACTATTGAAAAATTATGGGTAGCAAAAAAAATGTACCTTATTTCTTCGTTTTTTATTTTTTTATAAAGGCATAGGTACACATGGTACAAGTTACGAACGCAGGGAACTTAATTATGTGCACAGTATTCATTGCGTGCTACAAAATAATTTAAAATCCTTACATTATCTTATATATTTTTATCATCGGCTAGAGTATTTTTTGAGTCGACGGATTATTTTAATATTCGTTTTTGGTAGTTGTCTTTTTAAGCTCTGTATAGTCATTTGAGTTTTGTCAAAGTTTGCGATTCAGTGTTTGGGCTAAACCTATTTTTTATCAGCCCAAGTTTTAAATAGAGAAAAGTCCAACTGAGGCAGGTCACAGCAATCCATCAGAGGGTTCCTGAAACAAACGGGATTTATAGACAATTTAATAAACTCTAAGTTCAATAAACTTTATAGTAGGTAGAAGTTTTTACTTTTATATAAAATTTAACTCAAATTTTTAAGTCTAATTTCAATAAACATTATGGTAGATTTTTTTTAGTTTTCTTCGATTTTTAACTGGTTTGCACTAATCTTAAATTATCACAAGGACAAAGAAAGATAAGGACTATATCACTAGGATAACTACGTAGAGTTTGAAACAAAAAATTTACTAACTCTTTTGAAATTGTCTTGAAAGCATTTTTTGGTATCTTCGTAACGCCATCGCCGTGATTACATATAATATTAGACATTGTGATCTGGCGTAAATTACACAGTTGTTCTGTAAAGAAAATATTTTCATATTATTAAAGGTTTTCGTAGATTTGGACCGCATGAAAATGTGCATTCAAATAAGAGTTCAAACTCGTTATATTCGATCGACGTGGCGCGGCGGGCGAAGGTCCACCTGCGACGCAGGAGGTTGCGGATTCGATTCCTGTCTGGGGACAAATGTTTGTACGATCTGCAAATATTTGTTCAAGGGTTTTAGGTATTTTATATGTATCGCAAAAATATCTATGTAATGTTTTGTATTAACTCTATCAGTCATCTAGTACCCATAACACAAGCTTCTCTTAGCTGCGGCTAGATGATGAAATCAGAAATTAATCAATAACTTTATTTCTTTAAGCTTACAATTAATGAACCATACACTTATGCCTTGTTTACACTTTAAGTATCAAGTACGAGTGACAAGTGCAAGTGACATTATGATTTGAGATAATAATTCACGGAACATTTTGAAATAAGACGCATGCCATCTTTCACACTGCTGGGTTTGAGTCTAGCAATGTGTAGGCGCGCGGCGCGTCGCCGCATCTAGAAATCGCGCTTACAGAGACTACTGGACAATTTTAGTTCTTACTATTATAATAAATGGGAAAGTCTGTGTGAATGTTTGTTATAGGTAATCTCCGCAACTACTTAAGTTATTTAAATGAAATTGGTACGTAGATAGTTTAGAACCTAGAATAGGACATATGCTATTAAAATTTGGAAATTTCAACCTCTGAAGGGGTTAAAAAGGGTGGTAAAGTTTGTATGGAAAATTATATTTCCTTGGTTCAATTTACTCAAAACACGGTATAAATAAACTACAAAGTAAATCATTAAATAAGTATTTTTTTATTTTTATGAAACTACCCCTAGGAGGCGTGTAATAAATATCTGAACTTTGACAAATAAATTTCCATGCGGGCGAAGCCGCGCAACTAGTTTCTTATAAGACGCAGGTGTATTCGCCATTGCTTTGTGAACTGTCAAGCTAAATTTATTTATTTATTCAGCGACCATATCGCACAACATAGCTTACGGAAATTTTGAAGACTCACCTGGAGTAAATGGATATGGCTGATTTCTATTCTCATACCAGTACCGATCCCCACATCTAATGTTCTTGAACTGTTTCCCGATGATGCCTTGATAGACACGCCCGGTGAGAGTGTCCGGTACCAAGCGTTCTAACATCCCACCAACCATCAGTTCCACTCTATGCACTTCATCATTGTATAATTCTTTCAGGATATCGATGTGCTGAACATAAAAAAAGTTATGTACATGACGTGTTAAAGACGTTCGATTACTATTGAGTTATGTTTTGTTTTGCTTTCTACAAGAAATTATTGAGGTAGTGGCAATTTAATTTACCGTTAAGTTAATAACACAACTACTTTTTTTATTTCTATTTTCGACCATTTTTACTTTAACATCGGTTCAGGCATTTAAATATGGTGAAACGAACTAAATGCATAAAATTATAGTTCTTCAGAAGTGGGAATTAATCAATGCAAAGTTGGGATACGTAACATAAAGAAACTAGACCTACCTCCTTCTTCTTTTCCCGGACCTTATCCCAATCTAAGTGGGGTCGGCACATCATAATTTTTTCTCCCATTCTCTTCTATTATTCGTCATCTTTGTATTCACACCATTCTTAACCTTGTCCTCTTTCACACAATCCATCCATCTTTTCTTCGGTCTCCCTCTCCCTTTATATCCCTTGTTTTCATAAATTATACGTACCTTATGCGGTATTAAATCTTTGAGGTCGTCCCAGCAATCACACTTTTCTAATATCCCTAATTCTATCGCTGCGTCACAAAACGTACAGACGCCATGATCACGGCTACGCTCAATATCTCGGGCAATGAGATCTTCGCCTACTGGTCCACGCCTGTAACATCATAGAATATAAAAATAAATATTTTAAATTTAAACCTGAATTGTTGTAACTCTTTAAAGAAAAAAATAGTAGATACATCTTTAAAGTAGTGTCCATAGAAATGCATTATTAAGTTAATAGTTTCTTAAGAGTATGTCTCATTTCAGAGCTAGAACTACGTCTATTCAAAATTTGAGCTCGATATATTCAGTAGATTTTACGTGACAGAGTAACAAACATCAATAGATCCATAAATTATTTCGCGTTATAAATTTTAGTAAGGATGTCACTAAGCGCGTTCGCACCTAAACAATTTGTGTCTTATTTCATCAGTAAAATATGGGTCTATGGCTTCTTGATGCTGCACGAAAAGGCCATTGGAGAGACCATAGGAGTTTTTTCCTTTTTCTATGACAGAAGGCCTGTTCATAAATCCACTCAGTTCAATTGAACCTTTCTTTTCGAAGTAATCTTCATGACAATATATATCGTTTTCGTAATCTCCCTTGTCATCTCTTTCGAAATAGAGCCTGAAAATAAAAACATAACAATGAAAAAACTACAAAAAAATAATCGCCAACGTATTAGAACCACGCAATTTTAGTCATTCCATAAAACCAATAAAAACTAAAAACTAGGTTTCCTTTCAAAGTCATCATCATCATAATATTATACTAACATCATCATCATCAGCCTATATTAGTCCACTGCTGGACATAGGCCTCCCCTAATGAGCGCCATAGCGCCCTGTCTATATTATTCTTTACCTACCCCAAACGTATAATATTATTTGTTATTTATTTATTAGTTTTTTTATTAGCTTTTTTACACAGATAGCTGGACAAAGATCTAAAGATGCCACCTTTATCCAGCGACTCCCTGCGACTAATACAATGTCGTCAGACCATCGAGTAGACGGTCTATTCAAAATACTCACTTAAAATGTCCAGGAATAGCCGAATGTTGTCCTCTAAAAGCAGCTGAGGCACATTCAACTGACATGGATGGATCGCAGTCGCAACTGTAATCATCTACGTATCCATCCTCATCTCTAGAAGATTCATCATAAAGAAGCTCATTTTCATACATGTAATCTAACCCTGAAAATAACAATTTTATTTGAAAATGTTTAGAAATGATCCCATGTAACCGAATTCAAGAAAGAGCTTTGTTTTCGGCTGCAAGTATTTTTTAATGTTTTTTTCTGTAACTATATCTCCGAGTTTTTGGAAAGAATATCTAGAGGTAGTCCTCTATAGTCAATTTGGATTCATTTGAAAAAGACTCATTCGCAAATGAAATGAAATGAAATGAAATGAAATGAAATGATGGTATTTATTTGCTTAAATATAGGTTAACAAATGATGTTCTTAAATTAGAGTATCACTATATTTGACTTGTTAGTCGTGCAAAATTTTAATGTTATCTACATTGTTGTTTAACAGAAAATTATCTAATTATCTAGTCTTTATAAAGTAAATCAAATTTTAGTATGAAAATAAAAACATTCAATATTACAAACATGCATAAAAAACTCAGATAAAAAAAAAAACTGCTTATGTCAATATAGAAGATAGAATAATTAGATAAAATTAAATTTAGAACTGATTCTTACATGTCAATATTAGGTGTATTTAAATTTCAAATAGTCATTTATATTATAGAAACAATTATCACACAGCCAATTATATAATTTACGATAGAATTCATTATCCGTCAGTTCTCTGATGTCAGGAGGAAGTTTGTTATAAATCTGTATGGCCATTGCGTAACAGTTCTTTTTACAAAGTTCTAATCTAAATTGAGGCACCTTTAGTGGTTTTTGCACGATTTTTCTTCTGAACTTAGACTGTTCATCTCTTTCAAACAATGATGTGTTATTTCTGACAAATTTTAGCATCTCGAAGATATAGAGTGATGGAAAAGTTAACAATTTATGCTTCACAAATAAAGGTCTACAAGAGTCTCTCCGCTTAATGCCAAATATGGCCCGAATACACTTTTTTTGTACAATAAAAGCTCTCTGTGCATCTGTTGAATTTCCCCATATTATAACGCCATATCTTAAAACGGAACACACATGGCTATGGTAAACAGTAATTGCGGTTTCAATATTGGAAAGATCCTTTATTCTTCTCAATGCAAATATAAATTTATTAATTTTCTTACACACATTATCAATTTGTTTTTTCCAATTTAAATATCTATCAATGGTAATTCCTAAAAATTTAATGTCAAATACTTCATCGATGTCATTATTGTTATAATTAATGTAAATTTTATCCTTTATATTATTGTTATATGTCGTCGGTATCATGAATTCAGTTTTAGTCGTATTTATTTTTAAATTATTGTTGTCTAGCCATTTAATTACATCATTAAGAGATTTGTTTCCTACACTCATAGCATTCACAACAGATTTTTCTTTGGTCAAAACTGTAGTATCATCAGCAAACATTATTGTGTACTGATCTGTAGCGTTTGGTAGCTCATTTATATAAATAATGAACAGTATGGGACCTAATACACTGCCCTGTGGCACTCCGTAGCTAACTAAAGAATAGGAAGATCTGAAAATTTCTTGTGTATTAGATTCCGAAGACATTTTTGTTATTTCGGTACATTGTTTTCGTCCTCTCAAATAACTTTCAAACCACGAGTATGCTGAACCCCTTATACCATAGCATTCTAGTTTGTATAGCATTCGGTCGTGGCAAACAGTGTCAAAAGCCTTACTCATATCTAAAAATATGGCGACAGGTATTTCTTTTCTATTAATGGAGTCTAGTATTTCTTTAACAAGTTTAAAACATGCTAGCGATGTTGATTTTTTATTAATAAAACGCAAATGGCGATTTGAATAGAATAGAATAGAATAGAATAGAATAGAATAGAATAGAATAGAATAGAATAGAATAGAATAGAATAGAATAGAATAGAATAGAATAGAATAGAATAGAATAGAATAGAATAGAATAGAATAGAATAGAATAGAATAGAATAGAATAGAATAGAATAGAATAGAATAGAATAGAATAGAATAGAATAGAATAGAATAGAATAGAATAGAATAGAATAGAATAGAATAGAATAGAATAGAATAGAATAGAATAGAATAGAATAGAATAGAATAGAATAGAATAGAATAGAATAGAATAGAATAGAATAGAATAGAATAGAATAGAATAGAATAGAATAGAATAGAATAGAATAGAATAGAATAGAATAGAATATATTTTTATTTGTTTACAGAATTACACAATACACAGTATACTTAGACTAAACATAGACTAAACTGAGACTAAAATGGAAAGAGTAAACCTGTAACAAAATGGTTCTGCCTCAGCATGAGTTGATTGCTAGCAAGCTAGCAACCAACGCTGGTCTTCCGTCAGAGCCACATACTGGTTAGCATTTGGTTAACCTTGTTTTTTTAATTTCCCTAGCTCCCTCTGAAAAATAAACCTATATACGCCAATGGTTGTGCTACCTCTAGACTATTTGCAAAAATCTGCAATTATAAATACTAGTTTCAATTTGTTTATATTCTTTGATTGTAATTATTCTTTGAATTAAGGTCTCATTTTTGTTTTTTTTTGGCTAATTTAATCTACCATAAATTAGCATTTCGGAATAACTTACCAAGGACACAGGGTAAATATTCTGTATAGACGATATTCTGATAGATCGCAATAAGTATTCTTCGTGCCTCCTGGTAGCATTTCTCGTCATCCCACGGACACGACTTCTTTCCACACAGTTTCTTTGCTAGATAGTTGTGAAACCGCAGAAATAATGTATGTAGAAAAGTCAGTGGAGTGTTTTGGTTCACTCTTGCGTCACCTGAAATTATTTATTTTTTTGTTAAGGTGATACACGGTTCACTTTTGTCTTTCAATTTGGATGAAGCAACCAAATTGATCCGTGTAAAGTTCTAGGTGAATCATTCAATGTTGTCGTTCTACGGCGTTGAAAGAATTAAACATGCTCAATATTTTCACTTTTAGCGTTCAATCTTCAACGCGGATGAATGTGAAATGAATGTGTAAACACAAGAATTGAACGATTCACTTTTACAGTCAGTCGTGCGCGCCGCAGTGTCGGGGAAGGGCGTATTTTTGAACAATACATACCTACTACATACCTACGAAATGGTTTTCAAATGGAAGGAAAAACACACGACTCTGTTCTCGGAACATTTTAAAAAGTAAACGTGTCTATGGAATTATAGAACGGAGGATTATAAAAACGTTTCCTTAGCTTCTTTTTCGATAATTCTTTTATTAAATGATCACATATTATTACAACTCCTAGACGTACGACCTCATTCGACGACATCTTTCGAAGAATAGTTGAACAGTTCATTTTCCAGGTACCGTGTAAACAGCATTCCTTTCTTTTCTGCTCCATTCAACCAAAGTGATTCAATTTGGTTGAACCGTCTATTTTCACCTTTACACTTGAGATACCAACTGGTCAACAAAATTCGTCACACAGAAGCCGTGGCCGGGCTGGAGGCGAAGGCGTGCGAGTTGTATTCTATTGAACCATATGAAAGACTACACATACACAAAGGCGTTAGCGGTGCGGTACCAAACCAATAGGATTCACCCGCACGCCTTCGCATCCAGCCTACGGCTTCTGTGTGTGGCGACTTTAAGTGTTGCGGATAAATAATAATAATAAAGTTTATTTCTCAAGAATAGGTTTACAAAATACATGTAAATTAAATTCTAATTATTAATGTTTTTCCGTTTGTACCTTACATACCTACATAGTACTTTGGAATAAAAACCTTAGGAGTCGAATTAGATTGACTCCTTGCTCTACTTTCACTTGTGTAGAGATACAAGGGCTTATTCTCTCGGCTCTATCAAGATTTTAAGTGCACTTACTGAAATATTACAGTATTATTAAAAAGTTAAGACAGTAAAAGTAAAAAAATAAACAAGGTAAAAATGATGATGAACTTATGATCTAAATGCTATTTGCAAGATTAATATTACATAATACTGACTTAACACTAGATAAAAGTCCATTTATTAATCTACGATTGAACCTTTAGCAGATTCTCTGTTTGCTCATTATCCAAATCCAGCAAGTATAGTTTAAGATTGATTTTAGATTCTAGATAAGTTAGATCTTGAAGAGCTATTTTGGTGTTCAACTGATTTTATAGGTGTGGTGTCAAAAATTTTGTATGACGATGCGCAAATGAAGTTTTGCACGTTTTTGTTATGAAGACTTTGTTTTTCCGTCTTTTTTCGACTACATCTATGTTAGTTGGTTTATAGTGTTGTTTGAGGGCAATTTGTTGAATAAACAGTTTGTATGTACACACATTATGTGGCACTCTGTAAAAATCAACTCAAATCATACCTGCTCGATAGCACGGTTCCTTGGAATTAGTGAGATTGAAGCACGCCGCCATTGGATTCATATTCTGAGGTAACCATTCCCTTCCATTTCTCTTAACTGACTGCAGCTTACCACCATTGTATGTGCGTAAATTATTCGCTGTCGTTTTATCACTGCCGTAAACTACAGATGCGTCCAAGAAATGAGTTGGAAATGACACCTGAAAGAAACCTTATGCTATAAATATATCACGTGATCTGTTGCTAATAATAAAATTAATCATTGGTAGACAAATGTATGTACCTACATTATAAAGATGTCGATGTTATTAAGCAAATCGATAATATTAAACAATTTTACTTCCATACTGCCTAGCCAAGTAGCGCTTTATCACGTGATTTCGATAAGTCTCTTGTCTACGAATCGAAGTTCGCTATTGTATCAGCGAATAAAAAAATTGAAAATATGTCTGAGATATCTCAAACCTTCCAAACTTTGTAACTGTTTAAGTAGTTAATGTACACTTTTCTAATTCTAATTAAACTAAATTTTGTTGATTGTAAGAGCCATTATGATAAAAATAAAGAAACAAATTTATAAATATACATATAGTTAGTATAGTTAATAGACCCAAAGTTGGCTTTGCCTGTAGCCCACGCGTGCGGTCAAGTAGTATTTACGGATGCGTATACTCTAGTGATATGAAAGAGGTCAAAAACTCACCGGATTTCTTGGTTTACAGCTGTTTGTATCGGTTCTGACAAAGTTCAGGCAGTCTAAGCCTGCCGGCCCGAATACTGGGTCACACTTTGGTACGTCGATAGCATCACATTTAGGATGAGTTTTTTGTTCAGGTGTGTACCTCCCATCCGAGCAACATGTAACTGTAATATTTGACAGGCAAATTATTTGTTGAGGTTTTCATTTAGGATCATTTCCTATATTTTTGTTATTAAAATGAATGCTAGACAAACTATAATAATTTTTATTTCTTCTACTCAGTATTCCGTAGGACCCTAAACTTCAGGAGGACCCATAGGTGTTCAGCAGAACCTTAGTCATCAGTAGTATGATTAAGGCATTAAGGCCCCTATCAATTGAAAAAAAAAAAAATTAGTCTTCCAAGTCTTACCCATTGTTCCGATCTGACCAAGGACAGTATCATGAACCACGAGCTGTCCTAATGGCACTAAGAGTAAAGTATTGTTGGGGTCAGGCTTTTTTTTATTTTTGTATAGTTCCAAACTCATCTTTCGAGCACTAACGAGGCACTCCTTTGAATCAGAACAAGGAAGTTCTTCTATCCCTGAAATAAAAAGCATTAAATATTAGTTGTAATATCCGACTTATTACTTCACTAGTATCTACCCGCGACTTCACACTCGTTTTTTCTCTAGAAACGTCACAAGGCTATTTCTATCCCATGAAAACTGACTTATAGAATGAAAAAGAGAAATGAGAAATCCGTCAATTAAAAATTAAAGCCCGATTAATTCAGTAGTTTTGGCGTAAAAGAGGAATATTATCAACCTACATCAGTCCACTGCTTGACATAGGCCTCCCCTAATGAGCGCCCTGTCTTCTTTGAGCTATGTCGATCAAAAAACTAGCTCGCTCTGTACTTGGACACTCATAGTGGCTGCTTCGTAGAGACATCTCAGCACCTCGATATAACAATTTAATGTACTTGGCATCGCTGGAAGGATTCCAGAAAGGCTCGAGTTTCGAAGGAGTCCAAGGCCTTCTCAAAGTCTACAAAAGCGAGACACAGGGGCTGATTATACTCTTTGTACCTACTTCTGTATAATCTGCCTCACTGTGTGAATGTGAATGCAGAACAACCCCATAACCAAACTGCGATCCCCAACCCGCAAGCTTGAGACTTATTTTTAGGCTATTGATTACACTAAAATAAATATTACTTACATTCGAAGCTTGTAAAAAAAATACGCTCAATGGGAAAAATTAAAAAAAAAAGGTGATGAAAGTATGTATAGAAATATGTAAGGTTTATGTGACTGCCCAAAGTCAATATTCCACGTGGACGAAGTCACGGGCACAGCAGTATATAATATTTTTAAAAGAAATAAAAAAGCTTTGTCGTTCATTTACCCTTCCACCATCTACCTTAGAACAGACATAATAATAAACTGGTAAATATTTGTTTACCATCACAATAAGAGTCTTCAAAAAATCTTGCGTATGAAGTTCCCGATGCTCCCAATTCAACTTTCTTCTCACTATTGCAGTACCCGTCAATTGTTCGGTATGGATCGTCCTTCTTGCACGTAACATCGTTTAAACCACCTTCTAATTCAGTAACTTGCTCTTGGTAAGCCTCTCTTACGTCTGTGTATTCTTCCTGTATAGTTTTCATAGGGTTTCCAAACATACCACCAACAGCATAATGCTTCGATATTATAAATATAAGAGCCCAAAATATATTCGAGTACCTCATGTCAATTGATTACAAACGCACCTTTATCGGTGCGTTTTACAAAAATTACCTACATAAAATGATTAACTGAAACGAACTGAGTAATATTTCAGTTTAAATTAACTTTTATACTTTCCATTACGTGTTATCAGACATAATTTTTTGTTCTTTCAAGTTATATTGTTTTATAACCTGCTACGAGGTCATATAAGGCAAATAATGCACCTGTTCTATTATCTAGCCATTTACTTTTATTAAAAATATGCAGCGGCTTTATGAAATCAATAGAGAACTGAATGTTATTAGGTTGTCTACCTTGCTTTCTCAGGTGTTATGTTAAACGTTAAACCAACTTATAAGCACTTTAGTAGGTATTAAAAGGGCTAGATATAAGATACACTACTATTTTTCATTGATATCGGTTACACTTATTTACAAAAAATACTCTATTTATAGAAATAGGTAGGATAGAACTGAAATAAACAGAGCTATTAACAAAAATTAAATAAAGAATTAATGTACTGTTTTCATTTGTTTTCACTTAACAATGTTAATGTTACATAGATAATTGATATGGTGTTATGCGTTGCTATGAGGTATGGCAAATAATCCACATTAAATATTATAAAGCCATTTAATTATGTTTAACAAAAATTAAAAGCTTGCGTATGTCAAAAGCAATTCGTAATAGGTATTATGTAAATCACGAAATTTCAAATACTAAACTAGTTATTTTTAAGACAAGTACCTACCTACACTAAATACATTTAAAATGAATGGACCTATTGTAAACGTGTGAAATTGGTAGGCAATACAATTTAGTAAACATAATTAAAGACAAAAATTTAGTCAGCTAATAATAGGTATGTATTTATCTACCATGGATATTATTAATAAATAAGTAATTGTGGCTGTAGGTTTACATTTATGTGGTACTTTATTGTGTTTACGTTATTTTGGAATTGTCTCTATTCCGTGTGAAAATATTCATGAACAAATAAGTACTGTATTTACGTAGGTATTTTTGTGGCTCTTTATTTTTCATAGTTATACATTGTCTTTAGATAGATAATTTATTTATTTGGTTCACAAACAGCATTAAAAAACTTTATCAGATAACAAATTAGGTAGGTATTACCATGTAGAATTATTATATATACAAATAGGTAGGTACATAGGTTCTTAACAATAGGCAATAAGGGTAAATTTTTTTTATTAAATATAATATAAAAAAAATATTAAAAATAATATACAAATATTACGAAATAAAGAAAAAATACTAAAAAATTATTATATAATACTATTTAAAAGAAAATAAACGTATCTACCTCATGAAAATAGGACCTATTTACAGTACCTACCATGGCACCCATCTTCTCTTGGCCAGGTAGGTATAATTAGTGCTGTTGAGGTGTACCGGGGTACAAATCAGCGATGATTTTGGTTTTCTTTGAACTTGGGTCAGATGGGAGGCCCACCCTATCTAAATGGGTTTGCCACAATCAATAGACAATGATGACAATGTAAAAATATTTTTATTTGCCACGTTTATTTCCCTTTGAAATAATTTGTAAAAAGGCCATCTACCAATTTTTTCCTGTGACCATGACAGTTGAAAAAATGGTAAATATTACGAAATAAACAAAAAAACTAGCGACCCGCCCCGGCTTCGCACCTAAAAATCCATTGCGTAGTTTTAAAGATTTAAGCATACATAGGGATATAGGGACAGAGAAAGTGACGTTGTTTTATACTATGTAGTGATAAACACCCGTGAAAATCATTAAAATAATGTTCTGATCGGTTATGGTAATGAAGTGAAAACATTTTAATCTTACTAGGTCAAGCTAAAGGCATTGACAGCATTAAATGATACCGAAAGTAGTCTGAATACCTTTATTTCTTTTTTTATCACTTGCCAAGAGCAGTTTTCATGGGTCCGTGCCTGAAAATTGTGTCATGGGACCGAATTTTTATACCTAAGTATACGTTGTTTCGCAACAGCGTATACATACATACATACATATATCTTTTATGACTTCATAGTATAAAAAAATTGATTTTCGCTGTCTTATCTGTCTGTCTGTCCTTAGATGCTTAGATCTTAAAAACCACGAAACGGATTTTGAAAGAATGATTCAAGAGGAAGATTTATATGTATAATTCACCCATGGGAAACCGAGTCGAGTCGCTAACTTACATGTAACAAAGAATATAACCTACATTTATTAAGACACTCAAATCTTCAGAGTTAATTTAGGGCAAAGGAACAGGCCTACTTATGTCCGAGTTAAGGGGCCAAATGATTTGTAAGTCGAGCATATTTCCATATTGTTTGTAGTAGTTTTTAGTAAAAAAAAATAATTTCATTTCATTTTTATCATTAAATCATTTAGAGTAGAGAGGTAGAGTGAGTGGGGGCAAGATGAAAAAAGGGGTAAGACAAAAAGTCTTCCATAACACCAGATTTATAGTACTTATTACAGTGCTGGCAACATCGTTAGGGCCACCAATTTGTTACTTATCACAACTCAGTCAGTGGTTGCGGCTGAGAACGCCTGGTTGTGTGTAAAGTGCAATTTTCTAAGACAGTTTATTTTTCAGGATTCACAAAAGTGATTTCATCTTGCCCCGTGTCTTGTAAATTAAATTACAAATTTTAAATTAAATTACAAATTGATACATCTGCCTATTATTATTTGTACATATTTATGTATTTATTACTAAATCTCTCTATTTCTCGTATTTTAGAATTTATTTCAACTTTTCATCTTTCCCCATTTACATTTAACGGGGTAAGACAAACATATCAAAGTCTTAATCTTGACCCTTTTTCAGATTTCATACTAAAAGCCAGATATCCTCAAACTGTATCTTTGTGTAAGTTTCAACAACAAAAATAAGAAATAAAAAAAATATTGCTGAAAGTAGTAAGACAAAAAATAACAAGAATAGGGTATGCTAAGAAATGTGAAATAAAAAAAGAAATCCAATAGAAAACGAAAATACTTTAAAAATTACAAAAGAAAAAAATAAAGAATTTTTTATGGTGATAAAAAAAATATTCATATAGGTTTCATGTGAAATAAAAAAGTTTTCAGTTTTTATATGATTTTTCATTAATAGAAAATATTTTTTTTTCTTCAGTAAAAACTTATGCAAATTGGCTGCAAAGTTTGAGAATCTCTTCTTCAATCTTCCCCCAGTGGGGTAAGTTCGGAATATATTATATTTTTAAATTTGTTATATCTTTGTTAAAAATAGGTATTTTGGCACTACAGTCAGTTACAACTTTTTAAATTACTTAACACTATAGACTTAGGACCATAAACTTTGCCTAGGACCTGCCTAAGACACGTTTTAACGATTTTTTGAGATTTTGAGATTTTTATTCGATCTTACCCCGTCACCTTTTCATCTTCCCCCTGTTTCAATTAAGTAAAAATAATATTTTTAATTACAGTTTTCTACTTTTTGGACATCTTTATCAGGCTGTTATTGACATATTATAAAAATCTAGTCTTTACCCTTTAATTATGTCTAATTTACTTTTAGCTAAAGTTAAATCTATTCTTCTACATGGATTCAAAAACAACACTGACCATCTCATCAAAAAACAGTTCGATCTTGCCCCCACTCACTCTATTCCGTTTGTATGGGGAGTTCATCCATCCGCCGGCCCCTGTTTTAATGTATACGATATTATGAAGCGGACTGAAGATTGTTAAAAGAATTATCACTAAACTAGGAAATATTATTAATAAACTTTGATTATAGTTAAGTATACAACCTATATATTAGTCCACAGCTGGACAATCCGGACATAGGCGCCTTATGAGTCTTATGAGTGCCTTAGAGCCATGTCTTCAACTTACCGCATCCAACATCTGCCTGAAGTCCTTCGCAGATCATCATCCCACCTGTCTTACAATACGTTTGCCTAGTCACGGTCTCCACTCAAGAACACGTTACCTAAACGGTTTTCGGCTCTTCGCGAGATATGGCCGGTCCACTAGTAGTTCAGCTTGCCAATTCTTTGAAATATGTCTATAGGTCCTATTTATTTATTTATTTATTTATTTCTTAAACAAAATCCACAGCCCTTAAAACTAGAATTAACAAACGTATTCATGATTACTTATTCGTTAATAATGTTCTGACTCTGAGTGTCTTTATTCAATAATCTTGAGTTAAGTGCTATTCATTCATAACCATCAAGTCTTATAGTGCCGCTATTAAGCCGCGTACAGACTGCTGTAACGTTAAATGCAATGTAACATGAAAGGAGCATTTCATAAGTGTGGACGCAGCGCGCGCGCGAACTGAGCACGTACGTGTTCGCATCTTTTCCGGCATGCGCGCGGCGAACATAGCTCAGTCTGCCGTAGCTGTGTTTCCTTCAATGGTACGCGCGCGTTCCGCAGTACAGACACAAACCCGTCCACACTAGCGCTCCGCGCACACTGCGCGCGCGCCCCTTTGTGTTCGGTGAAAACACCGACAAATGACGGATCGCGGCGCGCACGAGTTGAAATGCCATTTTCGTGCGCGAAGTGTGCGCGGTTCGTGCGCGCTAGGCGTCCACACTATGGGATTTCTGTTAGATTGCATGATACATTGCGACAGTGTGGACGGTAAATTCTTTCATTGCGTGTTACATTGCATGTTACGTTACAGCAGTCTGTACGCGGCTTTACGGTTCCTAATTAATCCACTCATAATGTACTTATTCCTAATGAGATCCAAGGAGTCGTGTTAAAAATCGACTTTAAAAAAGCAGGAGACTCCTATTCTGAAATCTCTCACTCTCTATTGACATGACGACCGATGTGGCGAGTTGGAGTACGCGGGAGGTCGCGGGTTCGCTGCCCGCCTTGGTGTGTTTGTACGATCTGCAAATATTTGTTCCAGGATTCTGGGTGTTCTCTATCACAATATAGTATAAAACAAAGTCGCTGTCTCTGTCCCTATGTCCCTTTGTATGCATATATCTTTAAAACTACACAACGGTTTTTTTTAATAGATAGTGTGATTCAAGTGAAAGGTTTGTAGTGCGAAGCCGGGGCGGGTTGCTAGTGTATAATAAAAGCTATTTATTTGTTAATTTATTGTATGAAGTATTATCTATCATCTAGTACTCATACTACAAGCTCTGCTTAGCTAGGGCTAGATGATGATGTGTGGATTGTCCAGCATTATTTATGAAGATGCAATGAAGTGATTTGGAAAAAAAATCAGTATCAAAGGTGTAGTGTGCGGTGTTTGGGTCAACAGGGTCGCCGAGAACGTATAGGTATCAGTCTACGGAAAAAACAACAAAAATCTGAAAGTTGTATACCTACATCGATTGCATTTTTGTTTACCCCGAAACCTCGCTGTTTGATTGACTTACCTAACTCGTTACCTTGGTTTCGGGCGTAAATAATGCCGTGCATTGAACTCGGTTTATAGTTTTTTTAAACACGTCAACATGTAAATAACTATAAATCGTCTTCAAATACTTGAAAGCAAAAACGAGAACATTATCAATGTAGTATACATTATTTTAAATCATCTCATAATCGACTGATCAGATCTTGTTTGATCCAGCTTACAATTAAAAAAATCATGTTATCGAGATCCCAAATGATTTTTTTTAGAAAAAAGTTCTGACGTAACACATAAAAATAACGGAACGTAGTAATTGATCTTAGATAAAAATGCAGTCGACAGTTGACAAATATCAAATTGACGAAAACCTTCTTTTTTAAGTCGGTCGGATAAAGTACAAAAGGTTGATAAATATATTCATTTCATCATCATCATCATCAACCTATATTAGTCCACGGCTGGACATAGGCCTCCCCCGATGAGCGCCATAGCGCCCTGTCTTCAGCTTGACACATCCAGCATCTGCCAGCAGTCTTTCGCAGATCGTCATCCCACCTGGCCGGAGGGCGTCCTACACTACGTTTACCGTACTCATTTACATACAGGTAAACATATGACGATAGAATAGGTACCTACGTATTTTATTATTCATAAAGTTTATTAATAGAAAAAATACTGCGTTCATAATGTAGGCATGACATTTAATTTGATAAATAAATTGAAATTCATATAACTAAATTACCTGCTATGGGAGGGGGCGTATTTTTAGATAGATATGCACGTAGCATATCATATAAAGCTTTCCAAAAATACGTACCTACGTTAAGTACCAGCATTGTATATTCCATTAAATTATTGTACTCGAATAACATAGAGCGTTCAGTTTCAGTAGTGAAAGAAGAACAAACATCCACCCATAAAAACTTTCGCGTTTAAGATATTAATAAAGAAGTAAGAATGTTTACGCTTGGAAGGCATGAAACGTATAGGGATATGTAAATTTGCTAAAAATATCAATGGAAGTAAGCACGCTGGGGAAAATGCACAAAGGGTCATTTATTGCATAGTCCCGAGGCGGAAATCGAATCCGCAACCACAGGCGGTCCTTTGCCCACTGCGCTACGGAGGTCGTCATAAATAGGAGGCAAAGGTAGCTTGATTTATTCCCGCTTATATGATATTATGATAATTATTAATATATTTTAGATTATTATATGCTCATCAAATATTCTAGGTTATAATACCTAGATAGTTATAAAGATTATTAAGTAAAAGGAAAAATACATACCTACCTATTTTGGTTAGTAGTACCTTCAATCCAATGTTAGGTTTATCTAGATACTAGGGTTCTTTAAAACTAGGTAGGTATGCTTAAGTGTAACACGAAAATTAGGCAGTTACTCATTCAAACACGGAGGTGTCACCACACCACCAAAACCTGTTTACGTGTAGCGCTCTGCATGGCGTGGCTGGTTGGTAATAAAAAAGCAATAAACGCTACAGCACCTTATAAAACGATAATATAACAAAAGAAGCATTTTATATGATTCAGGTTAATGCTATCGTTTAATGAAAAGAAAATAAAACGCTGACTCAAAATGAGGAATTATTTATTTACAATTGAAATACTTAAAAAACTTAGTTTACTTATTTTTCTATATGAAGGTAAGCAGCAGGTAAATTACAAATGAATCTTTAAAAGTATTGTGATGTTTAAACCATCAGTTATAAATATTTTTACACCTAAAATATCTGAAGAAATACCGTCAAAGCATAGAACAAAATACCATAAAATATTAGAAACTAATTGATACTAGTATGTATTTACAATTGACACAATTGAGTCAACTGTATATTATGTATATGCTTTTCTTATAGTATAGCAAAGAATCTTGAAGTCGCTCAATTGATTCATATCAATCGAAGAAAAAGGGAAAAGGAAGCGTCCTAAAGAGACTTGCTGCATTACCCCGCTGTATGGCAATGCTGATACAGACAGAAACTGAGCTTTGAGCTTGGAAAACATAAAGATACATATTCTTATTTTATGTCATGGCGTCTCGTTAAAATCTCAAAAATATTACACGCTCGTAATATATTTACAATTATAATTAGGATTGGTAACTTTAAATACATTTGAAACTCCTGTCTTGCTTTGTACCAAATTGATTTAATTGTCTATCCTTGGGTGAAACATGGCAAAAACAAAGACGCGATTCTGATAACCAATCGTACTACTATGATAATAACATTATAGTTACTAGTTATTGTTTTTGATTTGTCTCTATGTGAAGATGAAAGAAACTGCAGATAGTGCGTGCGGTGTTTTTTGCACATTTGTCATTTTTGATGTGAAAAAAAGTCTGACCTAAAGTCTGAAGTAAAGATGGCTTTTTTAGTTTGAAGTTATATGGCATAAACCCTGTAGGGGAGTATGTACTTACATAATAATTGGTTGGCATGACACATTACCGCAATCTTTTTTCTGCCGCGGGTCTTTGCTATCTGAAGTCTAAGGTAAAAGTTTTTTTTCTGTTGGAAAAACACCTTTTTGCTAATGTTGAGAAAGGCTTTTGTGCAAGACAGTTATTTTAGTACAATTCATTTTATTTACTTATACGTCCTGACATCTTGCCATAATCTCAGGTCTATGAAAGGTAACTGTTCGCAGGGTACTACTTGGTTTCTGTGAAAGAAAAAACTTGAATTAAAACCTAATTTTAAATAGAAACATTTAAGTGCTAGAATAAAATTAATGCTCCATCCTGAGGATATAATAATATATAAAAATATTAAATCCTTTAATATTTTTCCTCAAATACATTTAAATTAGAATAAGAAAAATCTTGATGGGGAGTTCAACACTTTAAATTTGCCCCCTTAGTACCAATTTTCCTCCTTTTTGGTCTTTTTGCCAAATTATGAAAGTACAACAATTGCTGGTGCACTCACTCACCCAGGTTTATTAAGCCATCTTATTTTACTAAGTAGGTTAATTCAGTATCCGCTGCTCTTAGGCGATGCTATGCCATAATCATGCATTCTTTCCGATAATATGCTTATTTTTCGTAAAAATAATCTTGAACAAATCTGCCAAACAAACAACTGGCTGAAAAACGCTTACCCGGTCGATATCTGTTGGAATCCTTTTGGCTGCATGGAGTGAACACCCTCTGAGTTGTCGCATAGTATCCGAGACATCGATGCTCCGTGACGTATGGCTTCAAGTTGATCTGCCAATAAATAACCATTTAAAATGCCTACCCACTCGCGATCTGCTTCACTGTATTATTTACTTATGCAGGTAGTATAAGGCCTCTTATTTTTGTTATTGAAATGTTGTTTATGTTCCAAAATAAAGACTTTTTTACATTTGCTTTATCATAAAAAAGACTTAGTTAAAGCTGGCCTTTCCCCTGATGAGACTTTCTAGTTTGGTTTTTAATGATTTTCAAAGATTGCACCTTATTCTAAACCAATAATAAATTATAAAATCAAATAAAATCAGTTAAATTTATCCATTTTGGAGCTACGATGCTACAGATAGATACTTAATATATATATTTCTTTGTTAGTTTTTTTATTATCCCACTGCTGAGCAAAAGCCTTTCTTCCTTCATAAAGTTTCAACTTGAACTTACTTACCCACTCGTACAACCTTAATTCTTAGTCAGAGTCTAATAATAACTTACTTGGAGTAAAAGCAATCTCCCGATCAGCCCCATTCTCATAGAAGAACCGGTCTCCAGCTCTCGTCCTGTAGAACTGCTCTGTGAGGATGCAGAGGTAAGTTGGCCCGGCCTGCGCGCCTGGTACGTTCTTCTCGAGGGATCCGGCTACAACCAGCTCGACGTCCTCTGGACTCTCGTATAAGGCTTCGAGGATTGGAATGTTCTAGAGTTGTAAACAGTTTCGTCAATAATATAGGAGAACGCTGTGGAGAGCGTGTATTGTAGATTTTATTGTGGGATGCAACATCTCTTTCCTTTCGTGACAGTGACGTCACAGCGAGACGATGCTTTGATAGGTTCCTGAATTTGACAAAGTGTCGTTTTGTCATCATCATTGAGATGTTAGCTGTTCCGTTCCTACCACAAGTATTTAATTTGAAGTTTGGCGAACTATTAACACTCCCATGTGACTTTTTGGTCTCAATTAAAAGACCAAATATCTACAATACAATAGTGAAATTTTATTATTTTCCTATCTCAGAACTTGATCATAATATTACACAATCTTTAAAATCACACTATCAGTTTCCACATCGTGTGGATACGGTCGGATCACCGTAAATTGCATTGTCACGAAGTTCCTTCCTACATGTGTTATAGACTTATAGATACCAAAACCGCAGAAGCAATCGGAGCACTTCCGCTACGGAAATGAATTCTGGACTCGACTGCGTATTTGATCCTTTATCTACGTGTAACTATTAAAAATAAATTACTATTTGAATGAACATACTAAGATAATCTTAACCAAATACAGCTGTAGAGAAGTGAAAGGAGAAAAGTACGCCTTTAGCTCTCTATGGTAATTAAAACATATAAATACATATTAATGGTATTGCATTAAGTATATCTGTTATCTAGAATCCATAGTACAATCTCTTCTTACTTTAGGACTAGATGATACTGTGTAAGTTGCCTTGATTTTGTGATTCTTATTTCTAGGAGCTATAAAATGAGAGTTTCCTTTGCGACATAATATATAAAGATAACAGCAAAAAAGACCAATTTTATTTATTTTTATTTTATTTCACACAAGACACATTACAATGCAAGGTAATTGAAACTAAAAAGAAAACGGTCTTAATCTACATTGTAACATAAGAGTTTGTGTGTACAGCTAAATACAGTTAAAGCAACTATTGTTATTCGTACATAATTAACAAAACAAGACAAAAAATACATGTTCACACGTGAGATACAAGCAAATAAATAAAAGAAAAACAGGAACAATATACCACACACTAAACAGTAAATATACATAGTTATACAATACCAACTTCCTTCCATCACCAGGCTAAGTGCTCCGCGGAGCACCAGCGATATGAGCGTCATTGAAATGGAGGATACCTTTAAGTTCTCTAATGAAATGGTTGAGTCTAGGATTAAAAATGTCAAGTTGAATGTTTGTAATGGATAGCTCATTGTACTGACGTGCCATTCTAGTAAGAGGATTGTAATAGGAGATATTATTTTTGTAAGTGCGTAACGCAAAAAGATGGCTTTTATTTGACCTTCTCGCACTGAATTTTGTGTTAATACAGAATTGCGATATTAGATCCGGTGAGTCAATTAAAGAATGGATTATTTTATACAAATACATGAGATCGAAATATGCACGACGGGTTTCAAGTGAAGTTACATGAAATACTTTTAGCCTTTTCTCGTATGTTAAATCAGATCGACCTGGACGATGGCGATAGCTTAGCATTCTAAGGCATTTCTTCTGAATTCTTTCAATAGCATTTATATGAATATTATAGTACGGTGACCATATAGGGCTACCATATTCCAGGACACTTCTAACTAATGCATAGAAAAGATAAAGGAAACTTCGTGGGTTTCTAAAACCTTTTGTAGATCTTAAAATGAATCCTAACAGTTGGTTGGCCTTATGAGTTATGTGTTGAATGTGCTCGCGAAAAGATAATTTCTCGTCAAACAATATCCCCAAGTCTCTAGCCACATATGACCTATTTAGAGAGTGACCGTTAATGTCATAGTTATTTTTAATTTTATGGACCTTATTTGAAAACGTTATTATAAAACATTTGTCGATATTTAACGACATCTGATTTTCTTTACACCACTTGACCACTGTATCTATGTCTTTTTGGAGAGATTGACAGTCATCAAAATTAGAAATTGCTTTATAAATTTTAAGATCATCAGCATACAGAAGGCAATTGCAAGACAAACGCTGAGTTAGGTCGTTGATAAAGGTCACAAAAAGCAACGGTCCTAGATGTGAACCTTGAGGAACTCCGGAGGTAACGAAAACGGGAGCAGAAATGAACCCTTTCAAGGCTACAAGCTGACTTCTCTTGTCCAAATAGGAGCATAACCACCGGTACAGGCTGCCGTGAACCCCGTATTGCAGGAGCTTACGGCACAGCAGTGTGTGACTAACCCTATCAAATGCTTTAGAAAAATCAGTGTATATTGAGTCTACTTGACCGCCCGTTGCAAACACTTGACACAAATAGTTTTTATACACCAGCAAGTTACTAACAGTTGACCTATTTCTAACAAAACCGTGTTGTTTGTCGGAAATAATTGGTTTTAGGTGACTATATAAACGATCGTACACCACCGACTCGAATAATTTGGCAAAGCAAGACAGAATACTTATCGGACGATAATTTACGCAATTAGATTTATCTCCAGATTTATAAATAGGAATTATATGTGCAGTCTTCCATCGTTTTGGAAAGACACCAGAGCTAATAGATTTATTAAATATAATGCACAAAGGAACAGACAGTTCTTGTGCGCAGATCTTGATAAAAGATGGTGGGAGAAGGTCCGGGCCTGGTCCTTTGTTTTTATCTAATCTCCTAATTTTAAAGTAAATGTCTTTCTCCATTATAAAAACATGTGATAATGTGCCAGTAGAATAGTCTGCAGCAGTGCCTATATTGGAGTCGGGATCAAGGTTTGTCTCTTTTGTAAAGACGGAACTAAAGTATTGTGAGAATAACTCACAAATTCCCTGCCCACTGGAAGAGGAAGAACTACCAAAGGTCATTGTCTGAGGTATAGAAGACTGACCCTTTCGGTTATTAACAAATCGCCAGAATGATTTGATATTGCTTTGTATTGAAGCTTCAGTAGACGAAACAAACTCACTATAACATTCCTCTGCAAGTATCTTGCATCTACGACGCAGCAAAGAAAACGTGTCATAATCACGAGGATTTTCGTATTTTTTGTAGAGTTTGTGGAACTTGTTTTTTTCCTCGATGCATCTTATTAAGGGTTTGCTGTACCAGATAGGATAGGATGAAGCTTTCAGAGTAGACCACGGGGTGTGCCTATTAATGATAGAGAAGAGGTTTTCATAGAAAACATCAGTGACACAGTCAACGTCCGTAGAAGAAAGCAGATGTTGCCAGTTTAAGGACGATAATTCACATTTAATTTTGTCAAAATTACATTTAGAGAAATTTAATTGTTTTTTATTGCATCTTTTTAATCCAGCGGAAACTTTAAGTAAGGAAATATCAATACAAATTGCAGGGTGTGGTTTATCTAATCGACAAAGTGCTGGCGTTTCAGTAACTGAGATGTTATCAAGACTGGAGAGGACCAGATCCAATAAACGACCTTTATAATTTTTAACATTGTTATACTGTTTTAAGTTACACAGATTTATCATTTCATCTAATAGACTAAGTTTTCTACTGGTTGTGTTTGGGACTGCAACAGGGAGGTCAGATATAGGAGCAGAACGTAGACCACCATAAACATAATCGGGTGTATTAAAATCTCCTATCAACAAGAAATCATCATCGGGAAAATCATTCAGTATCAATTTTTGACAGTGAGTATAAAAACATTCGAACTTTTCAGAGCTTAAATCAGGTGGTAAATAACATACACAAATATTGAGGCGGGGTGAGTGTTGCCTTTCAGGAATAATCGACACCCAGATATCTTCCATTTCACTATCCCATGATGTCTGTCGGATAACATTGTATTTGCGTAAAATCGCTAATAGGACGCCACCTCCCTCTTCCTTGAGGGAGCTGGTGGTCTCACGGTCTCTTCTAAAAAGGTTATATCGTGTATCAACAACTTCGCCATCAAAAATACTTTTGTTTAAGTTTGTTTCCGTGAGACATATAATATCAAAGTTAGAATTTAACAAGTTTAAATTGAATTCCAACAATTTACTTCGTATTCTATTTACATTTTGATAATAAACTGCGACCATTATTTAATCGCTAGAATAAGTTACAGCAAAATAGACCTATAGGTAAGTTATAATTATTTGTATTAACTTAATAACAAAGCAACTACTCTCGACGCAAGCTATTCAAAATCTCAAAATTTTTTATAAGAATGGCAGGACTCTTCTCGTCCTTTCTAATACTAACTCTACCAAAACGTACCCAGCAAAACTTGAAATTATTATCTTTACAAAATTTTCTTGCAGCGCTGTGTAGTTCCTTAACTTCGGCAGACAGGTGCTCCGCTACGTAAATTCGTGAAGTAGTGTTTAAGCCCAAGTGTGTTGCACAAAGCATATCTTTTGGGTTCGACTTATTGAATCGCGTGACTGCCGACAAGATGACGTCACGAAGGCGCTGCGACGAAAGGGTCACAAGTATGTTTCTAGGTCTCCTAGAGTCAGGATTCATCTTTGCTACGCGTCGACAGAGGCCAATTTCACTCTCAGCAACAGTGACTTGCAGACACTCGCACATTTTCTTAAATAAGGCCACGAGGTTTTCGTCCTTGTTTTCCGGGACTTCGTGAATTTCGATATTCAAATCGCGAGATAATTTTTCCATGACCGTTACTCGGGTTTGAAGCTTGGCTAACGCAGACTGTGACTTAGTAAGCTCAGATTCAAGCTGTTTGATGTGGGCATCTTTCTCCAATATGTCAGTCCTGATGTCTTGGTTCTCTGCAGAGAAGAAATCCAACGAGACAGCGAGGTCATCTTTAACCTTTTCAATAGCTCGATTTACTTCTACGGATACCATTTTTTCCATGTCTTTTTTAAGAGTTGAACGCAAGTTAGTCATAAAAGCAGAATCCGGTGAGAGTTTTATGTCAAACAGCTTGCTGATGCTTTCCATGGTGACTGGCTCATTACATAAATTGGAGCCTGTTGAAGTGTTAATAGCAATCTCCTGAGTGTCAGTTGATATATTATGGCTAAATGAGGAATTCATAGACTCATTCATTCGGCCAATCGGTGTATTATCATTAACCTTGCGACGAGTAACGTTCTGGCAGTAAGGACAGCTAAGGGCCGCCAGTTTATCTGCATTTAGGTTTTTGGAAGAATCTGTTGTTAGATTTAGACAACTGTAGCAATACGCGGAAGCGCAGTTATTACATTTCAGGGAATCTTCCTTGTTCATTTGGCATCCATGGCAAAGCATTTTTACCAATAATATGCTCAAAGCTTCAGAGTGTAGCGACAAGCAAAGTTCGCAGGAGGATAATCCAATTTTCGACCGGCACAAATCAACTCGGATAGCTCAGTTGATAGAGCGACAGTATCCAGTACCACATGCACGCTCCGCAGCACCGTGTTCGATCCTCTCCGATGCCAAATAAATTTTGTAAGTTCTTGATGTGTAACAGTGTGTGCAATACCAATAAGAGAGTACTTTTGTTTTTTTTTTTACAGATATTATCACTTAGTGATAACATCACAATCAAACGTAAAACAAGAAAATACACAACAGACATCAAAATTATTGATTAACTAAATCTAACTCTAATAAACAATGCAAAGACGCGATGTCGAAACAAGAAGGGTCTGGTACCAGCGCTGGGTAGACACATCAGTGTTTATCCAGCACAACGCTGAATGGAAGGTCTTTGGCACGGGTAGTCCGCATGCGGCTCTTGTAGCAGTATACCTACGTCTCCAATCCGTGGCACAAGGCCCAAAATAATCATCATCATCAGGTATAAAATACTTCTCTAACTGATAAATACCTCAGGCAATATGAAGTCTTGCATGTCTTGGAAGGTCTTTGGCACGGGCAGTCCGCAGGCAGCTCTAGTAGCGGCATACGTTCCCAATCCGTGGTCGCGGCCACGTTGGATGTCCGTGGCTCGGAGATCTCCACCGAAAGTGTTGTTCCGTCTAGAGAACAGAAAAAGTACATCATAAAAATTGCATATTTTGGTACCCAATACTGGACAAAACCCCTAACACAAGCTCTGCTTAACTTGGGGCTAGACGATGCTGTGTGTATTGCCCAGCATTATGCGTTTATTTACTTAGAGGGCCTTCATTTTATAGGATAATTTTTTTTCATTTCATAAGCATTAAATGTGCTACTCCATATATATGGTCCATACATATGTTCATATGTTAACAGTTGGTGTAAACATAAGTTAGTGTATATTACAATCCTAGCTCTATCTACAATCTTAAAGCAAGCATTTCTATCAATAAGTAGTAGCAAAGAAGCGATGGAACGCCACACAAATTGAAAGACTTTAATTTCTACAGATGAAGAAATTTTCGCCCAAATCATTAATTCGATTTAGTCTATGTAAAGAAGTGGACTGTTGTAGGTTGATGATGATGATAAAAGAATAGAGATTCCGAAAATAAATTAAAGCACGCATCACATGGAATTCATTTACAGACCATAAAAGTCCACTAAAATTGGCTACATTTGCCATCTGTGACAAGGTATCTAACCTAATAAATAGAAGGCGCTGAGCCCTCGTCCAATGTCTCTACAATTTATAGATCTAGTTGTTGTCCTGAGTAACAAGAAAAAGTTGTAATAGTTTTAGTTTCTCCAAATTGAACTCAGAAGTTACGACTTATTCATGAGCCTTTTAGTAATTCAGGGATCGCGACGAAATGTTGTTTACAAAAGTTACACAACTCCATAAAATATTAAACTCTCCGATTTTAAGTCTTTTGAATTTTTGGCATGACCCAGATCTGGAGCAATTTGTCTTTAAATTTTAAAATCTACAGCGCGCTAGACCTTTGAAAAGATTTGCTGAAAGTTGCTGAGTATATTTTCAAAGTTCATTGAGCTAGTTCACCGAACCAAACGATACCGGATCCTGATTGAAAGATACCGATTTTTCGAAGTTTGCAGTTTATGCTCGAGAGGTCATTTCCAGATATCGCCCCCCCCCCTCCTTTTTACAGAAACAGACAAAAGTAATTCTTACTAATATTATAAAAGTGAAATTTGTAAGTATGAATGTATGGATTTTTGTTCCTCTTTCACACAAGAACTACTAAAGGGTCGGCCTGAAATTTTGAAGAAAATAGAGATATAGAGAAGTTCTAGTCCTTGAATAAGGCAGAAGCAGGCACAAGACATAGGCTAATTTTCACCCCATAAATCAGTTTCCATATGATAAAAATAGCCTTGAAACGTCTAAATAGGTATAACGCGTGCGAAAACGTGGGTAGTTGCTAGTACCTCAATAAACATTTAAGCCTTACTTGAAGAGGAACTGCGTCATCTCGGAATCCCAGCTCTGATCGCTAAAGTCCTGCTGCTGCGTTGTGAGTCCTCGGACCAGGTTGTTGAAGGAATCATCCAGTTCTAGGAGCAGAGGTCTGTTGAACCAGTCGCTCATGCGGACTGCTCCCACCAAGCGACGATTTTCAGCAATCAGTCTGTGGAATCGAATGAAGAGTAAGTCATTGTTCATCGTGTTTTACAGCAATCGAATCCTACCCTCGTATACTAAGACTAATCGGCAACACGTCCAAACATCAAATTAAAATATAATGTATTTAATTTCAAGCAGAGCGGGGTTCTCTAACACAATCATATACTTAATAGAGAACCCCAAACGATGTTAGATATATAAAATTGGTGTCTTAGGAAGTGTTCCGACTGGTATTGACATGGATCAATTGAGCTACCCTTAGACTATTTGCAACCGTCTGCAGTTAGTTCAATTGTATATAGCTATAAGTTTTAGTTTTTTCTTTTCCTTGATTTTAATTTTCGTTGTTAATAGTTGGAATTTGTTTCTCTGTTTTATATATACAGATTCATCCATCTATCATCCTTAATTTTTTGAGTCTTCCCAAACCTTTTATTATCTTTCTTCTTTTCTAGGTTATAGAAAATTCAGAATATTTTTTTTTATTCTATTCTGTCTCTGAAGCTCCATTGTGTGTACCTGAGTATCGTGTATCGTGTGAATTTATAAAATGCAACATAGAACAACTATTTCATTTCATGCCACAAATTCTAAATCTTTCGATTCATTTGTTTGGAACTTTGTTCAAAGGCAGTCTTTATTTACTTGTATTTTTTATGAGACAACTTAAGAACAAACAAACTTTTCATTTGATTTATTTGTTGATAAACTTGGAACTCCACAAGTTTTGGATGTAGGTAGAGAATAGTTTTACCAACCTTTTATAGGTTGCCCTCTATGACTCTCGCTATTAGCGCTCTTCCAAAATTATTGCTTTGTTTACCCATAAATTCTAAAAGGTGTGGGTTTACCTTCCACTTAGATTAGAGTAGGAAAGTAACTGTTTATTGTTACTTCTCACCACACAAGGTTAAAAACAAAAGGCACTTACACCAGGTTTCTTCTTCAACCTAAACTCAGCTTAAGAAAATATCCATATTCATTTCAAATTCCAACATACACCGGAGTCTTCAGTGAGAGTTTGTGTGTTAGTTTAACATGAAGAAAAGTTAAAGGTTCTTTATAAGATAGATAAAAACTTACTTCAAGTAACCACGAATAAGAGTGTGGAAGTGTCTAAAGGCCGCAGTTGCATGCTCGTCCAAAACTGAAGGGTCCACGTTAGGGTTGTAGTCATTGATGTATCCCGAAGCCCCAGGGTAGATGAGTCGGTTTTTAACCATGTTTTCATAGCCTGTAATAAATTTTGTTTCACTTTTCAACCGAATCCAAATAGAGGAGTTTCGCAATTCGACTGTAAGTTTAATAAAACAATTGCATGTCAGAAACTAGAAAACAATGATCCAATTTCAGTACGAGATGTGTTACCAACTGAGCCACGAAGCCAAAGTCTGAAAATCTTTGAACCCAGAGTGCGAGGGCTTACGCACTATAATTACATTACTACATAGTATAAAACAAAGTCGCTGTTTCTGTCGCTATGTCCCTATATCCCTGTCCCTTTGAATGCTTAAATCTTTGAAACTACGCAACGGATTTTGATGCGTTTTTTTTTAATAGTTAGAGTGATTCAAGAGAAAGGTTTATATGTAACCGTGCGAAGCCGGGGCGGGTCTCTAGTAAAATATAAAATTTTACTCTTGAATCGTGGTAACTATACTTTATTTCCAAAGAAAATTACAATCACTGAATACAAAAAATTAAAACTAGTATATACAATCGTGGTATAGGTACCTAGTAGAATGGGCAGGTACTCATAATAGTTGATATGCTGTATCTCCGCGATGTGGATGCGCCTGGCTTCTTGGTACAGGGTCTCGTCGCTCCAGTGAGGGTTGATGGAGCTGAGGGCGTCGGCGAGGCGGTTGTGTTCCCTCATCAGGACGACCTGGAGAGCCGTGAGCTGGGGGTTCTGGTTTACTCTTATATCGCCTGTGGAATATAATTAATAATAATAGACAATCCATAGAGCACCATCTAGCTTTGGGGCTAGTATGTAAAAAAGCTCAAAGCTTGTGTTCTGGGTACTAGATAACTGATATACCTATATTTAATACATTATATAAATAGATCCATATTTTTTATTATAGATAGAAAACACCCAGATCAACAGAACATATTTCTGCAGATCGTGCACAAATTTGTTCCGAGGCGGGAATCGAAACTGCAACCTCCTGCGTCGCAGGCGGACCTTCGCCCACCGCGCCACATAGGTCGTCATACTTTTTTCGACTGAAAGACAGGACTACCCAGTTCAGGCTAAATTGTCATACTAGCTATATTTAGATAATAACTGTACCTCTTGTTTTATAGTTCTACAAGTTTTTTAAATTTTTTTATTTATTTATTTAAATGTGAAAGTTTGGATGTATGGATAGATAGATGGATGGGTGGAAGGATGTTTGTCACTTATTCACGCTAAAAGTACTAAACGGATCGGACTGAAATTTGAACAGCCGTAGTTCTAGGAAAGGAATTAAACAGGATATTTCATACCATAACTCAGTTCCCATGAGATAGAAATAGCATTGATAATTATGTTTCCTAGCATTTTAGAAACGAAACATGCAAAGCCGCGGGCAGATACTAGCACATATTAATATTAAAATTAGTGATTGTTTTGTGAATCTGATGTAAGCAAAAAACTCAGGTAACTTATTTTAAAGAGCATTTTTGCTACGTAAGTAGCAGTGAGCGATAAATAAAATCCTACCAAAAAATTTAGGTGAGGATACAATGCCAAGAAAGAGTTTTGAAAGAATTTCAATTTCACATTTATTGGACTTTTTCCAAGACGGGCTTTTGGAAATATTCCAGTGCATCTGTATGTGATAACGTTGTGTTATCCGCGATTTTTCTTGTCATTTATTTGATAAAACTATCATAAACCTATTATAAAGAATTATTCAGTTAGAAATTCTGTTCCCGAGTCTTCGACGCGGAATGTGACACATCATATTCACGCGAAATTCCAATATTTCAGTGATTCGTAATATTTTATGCATTCTACAATAAATATAAATATTGGAAAACTAGTTTCCCGTAAGAAGTTTTTAAAACATTTTCAATGATCCCATTTTTTAACTCATTTCGCAGTTGTGCTGCTTTCGGAGAAATATATAATATACGAGGGTATACAATAAATAGAACAAAATATACAACAACGCTTTTACTAGTACCTTTATTCCTTGCAAAACGCAGAAAATAATACCTTTTAAATATTTGAATTTCGTGCTAATCTGTGCCAGATTCCGAGTCAAAGACTTGAAAACGTAGTTTCTAAAATACCCGTGCCGTGCTATAGCAAGTTATCCACAGAGTTCCCTTCCCAGTAATAGGCCCCTAACCTTGCTTCCGCTTTCCACCATGAAAAGTTATGTTAATGGTGCTGTTCAGGGAATATATAGCAGTGCTATGGCTGCCTTCAGTGCTATAATAGCACTGACGACAGCCATTTGCATTCGAAGCATTCTAGCGAATGCCTTTTTATAGAAATAATAAAGATCTAACAAGAAAATTGTTAGAGTTATGCTCAAAGAAACATTAAGGGTAGTTTAATTTAGTAAAGCCATCAGCCGATTTCTTCCTCTTTTGGGAAATTGGCGATAGATCTTCGACATGAGGTAAGCCAATGAACGACAAAGGAATCATCGTTCCCCCTTTTCGATTTCGACCATGGTGGTATGAATCACCTATACTAGTCCACTGCTGGACAATCTGGACAAAGGCCTCCCCTTATGAGCGCCATATAGCGCCCTGTCTTTAGCCTACCGCATATAGCATCCGCCTGCAGTACTTCGAAAATCGTCATCCCACCTAGACTTAATTTTAACCTTACCAGTTAAATAACAAGGTTCATTTGGAGACTGGGCACTCTCGCAAGTGAGTGTCATGTTAGGATCCTGAGGGGGCCATTCCCGTCCGCCCCTCAAGACGGTCAGCAATCGGCCTCCGACAAAGGCCCGGATGGGATCAGCCTGCCCTTGACTGCTTCCATACACAAGGGACAGGTCCATGAAGGCTGTTACTGTTGATATCTGTACAAAATATAATTTCCTTAAAATATTTAATTTCTTGTTATAAATTGAAATGGGAGTATGCTATATATTGTACTGTTGTTGGTCGTGATATCGTATCGAACTGATTACTTTTTTTAATGAGTCTTATGTTTTTTAACAAATAATAATCGTCTTAACTATAAGGTGTTTATTATTAGTTATAAATCATAAAGGACTAAAGGTATATTTAAGTTACTTAGCTAAAGTAACTTACAAAGAATAGAAAATTCTTGATATAATGCATGTTATGTTTCATCCAAGATTGCGAGAATTCAATTTCATTATTTTTTTCAGTAATTTACCATAACGAAATAAATGTAATTTAATTTATTTCTTATAAAGCCAACCTTTCCTTACTTTGACTACCAGTTCGATAACGAGACGGTGCAACTAATCAGTTCGTTGCATTCAGTACACAAAACATATAAGTTATCAAGACATTTATATGCACCGATAAGTTATTCATAGATACATTTAATTATAGACTTACTTATCAATATGCGAGAGAAACGAGATGTTGATTTGAATTGAATTGGTAAATAAGCTGAAATTCAGTTTCATGATCATTGAATTTACATGCTCAGAATACTAAGTAGAATGCTAAATTGAACCTTCTAACACAAGAACTCGTTTTAACGTGAAATTTGAAATGTAATCATAGAAGTTAACAGGCCGGATGTTTGTAGCTAGGTACTCGTTTTAATGTAGAATATTTACCTCTAAGATTCGTAACGTTATTATTTCTAACCTATGTTTTCCTTGTCAAATAGTTATTTCATCTGAGTACTGAAAACAAGTTTTTTCTTTTGCCGAATTGACGTCGACAAAGATGTAAAAGGTACATCAGCGTACAAATCACAGGGATTTACTCCGAGAACGCCGATCCTCGAGGCCCCCGTACCGAGAATAATGTTTTATTGTAACCTACTTTTATAAATTCAATTTATGACATTCAGTTTAGCTCAATCCTAGCTAAAAACAAACAACCAATAGTATTTTCTTGTGTATCTTTCACTCCTAAATCTCTTTGTTATTGTACCTCTTTATAAGAACTAGATAGGTACTTAATGTTATTCTCACAAACATGTGTTTATGTTATTATATTTTTCCAGCGCGAAAAACTTTCAGAGAGCAGTCCAAAACAAAAAGAAACAAGCCAACACTAAACTAGGTTAAAACAGTTGTTCTTTGAAGATATTCCTAGAATGATAAAATGTTCCCGCGGACCTTAGCTTTCCCGCTCGTGTTGATTCGATTGTCCACACTTTGCAATTCTAGTTTACGTGTGTATTGTTTTATACAGTTTTTCTACTGCAGTAGGTAAGTACACAGATATTTTTTTTTTCTTGTAGGTACCTACTGCATGTTGGTTTCAGTTCTCTTTAGTAAACGTTATGTAGGGATGGTCACCTTAGTATAAAATAGATGAAAGCCTCACTGCTAAAAATCAATAAAAATGGTCAAGTGCGAGTCAGACTCGAGCAGGAAGAGTTCCGTACCATTAACTATAAAAAGATTTTTATTAAAGATGTAAATAAAAATTTTAACTTTTTGCAATTTTTCTTTATCTGTGCTATAAGACGTTGCTTTGAACATACCAATTTCAAGATTTTGAGGTCACGTAAAGTAGGTACCCTGTAGGTTTTGGTTCCCTTTCCATAAATCCATACATATATAGTTTCCCGTTTATAACATTAGTAAGGATTAATATTAGGGAAGGCCTAAGCCAAGATGGTGGGATGAACTCGATCTGTTTAACACAGAATGGGCCTCCGTGCTAAGGACCGAGATATATGGAAGGAGGGGAGAGAGGCCTTTGCCAGTTGGACACTCCTGGCTGATATAATAAAAGAATAATAATAATTAACAGTTTAATTTACTAAAATAATAATATTATTGAACAGTGGGACTCACCGGCTCAGCAGGCTCATTGAAAGTAGTACACCCTCGGTCCCTCGTGGTCGTGGTCCTGACGAAGTTCATGCACTGGGTGCCCTGGGGCGAGTGGACAGGGTCGTTGCGAGGGATCAGGATGGGGGCGCACACGGGGTTCATGGCCACGTCTGGGGCCAGTCGCCCCGCATCGTCGCAGCAAGTTACTTGGTCCTTATCTGTATAAAATCATATTATAAAATTTTTGCAAAGGTATAGTAATTTTAAGTTTTAAGTAACCGGCGGCCTTATCGCCGATTGTGCCACTTTAGATTTAATTAGTAATTAAGCTTCTCTTTTACTACATATTTTGATGGTGCAATAAAGAAATTATCTACCTATCTAGTTAAGTTATCTTAATTGTAAGTATGAATTGTTATTTTTATTATTATAAGTGTTTGTTTCCTAAATAAAAACAAATGTTAACAACTGGCAAGATTGATGATAACCCAGTGCTAAGATAAACCTAACGTAAGCTTTAACTTCGTCACATATTATTTCCCAAACAATATTTAATTAATAGACATAGAATTGTATTTATGAATTGAAACAATAACAGAAGGACTAACTACTATTATTTACAATTATAATTAACACCTAAAATTCTAAGCAGTTACCAGAAGGCAGATTTATTATTTAGATTATGTAAAATACATGATCTATCTATTTATCTAAAAGTTATAGAAATCGTATTTTTCTGTACAGACGTAGTAATATTTCCCCTTTCAGTCTGCAAGAATGCACTCATGTCAAAAACCTCATGAATGTAATAAAGCCATTCGTCGTGGTGTAAATATAGAAAACAGAGAATGAAAACACACCTGCCTTAGTCAGCAAATATACTTTTCAGCTTGCTAGATCGCAAAGCCAAAGACCTCATGAATGGAATAAACATGGGTTTAAAAATAGCTTAACGATATCATATAAAACCGCTACCAATCAAACGAAAAAGGTTTTAACTCGTATACTTCTTATTAAATTTGTTAGCAGCGGTAAGGTAAAGGAATTGTTTAACATCGTGGTAACACTAATCCTCAGAGTTTTAGCACTTACTTAGCACTTACTTCGTTTGTTACAACCTCAGAAAACCTCAAGAAGCCTCTACTTTACTTATTTAAAAGAAATGTGGTGAAAAAAGACGAATGCCGTACGTAAATCATTTACAAGAAAGGTCAGGGAAAACTGGCTTGTGACGATTTTCCGATCACTTTCCGTCCTACCTACGTTCGATCATTATTTCATTTCATAAATCTTCCAAAGGTCAACGCCCTTTCTGCAAGTGAAATTGGAAATTATTCAAACTCATTAATCATAATGGGATGCCATGACATAATATATTAAAGGTTATTAAGAAGTAGGTTCGTTTGAATAGCTTTTCCGCCAAAGTTTTTAAGAGCTAAGATTAACTTTAGACGCTTGAAAATACTAAGAATCTTAGCGAGCTTAAATAAAGTTTTAAGTTTCACTTTGCACAACAACAACTATTTTCTTCTTAATTGTATGTAGGTCTTAAAACTTTAAGATGCATTTAAGACAGCATAAATACATACCGTAGAAGTCTTTTGATTTAATCACTAACTCGTATTTTCTTGCAATATGAACAGTAAACAGCTTAAAGGATTTTTCATCTGTTGTTCTAAATCGCTTAACAGTGTATAAAAGCTTTATCAAGACATTTTCTTCAGTTCAACGTCACCTTTGCAGACTTCTCAAGTTATTAAACTCTGTCTTGGCTTACGATTGCGCCAGGTGGGATAAATTATTGCCCATTAGCCAAATAGCTAGGCTACCTTATTAGTTTTTATTTACATATTCACGAAAAAATTGGTAAACTCAAGCATAGATAAAAGCACTTAGAACGAATGGATTTCAATTTCTCGTTGTTTGCAAGACGGATCAATCCGCATTTTATTCAAGAGGTGTGGTAGATTCTGAATTTCGTATTTAAACTCTCTTTAAGAATTAAGTAAAATAATCTTTTGAGCTTTGTTAGCACTCAAATTAAAAAAAAATATGCAAATAAAGCCAGAGGTGAAACATTATTTTAGGATTTAAAAAGCACCCATAACTTACCATAGAATAACATTCAATACCACAGAAATCTAAATAATAAGGCTAGTATTTAGACTTCGTGTTTAATACAGACCAGAAAACAAATAATAAGCCTTAAGTTAAACATAGTAAACATCAAAAGAGAACATAAATCTAATTTAGTGTGTGAACCCTTACGCGACTGAGCAACGCCGGCGGTCAGTGACATGTCATGTGTGATTATTTGGCCCCATTGCTGAGTGTTCAGATTCCAGATGGGGTCAATAAGTTGGCGGTCCGGGAACAGCCGTAGACTTATCTCCCTGGGGTTGGGCAGTGGGAGGCCGGACCTTGACCGTGGTATGACGCTGACACCTGTAACAATAGTAAATGTTATTTATAAGATTTAATTCCGTTTTCATAGTTCCTAAAATATAAATCCTGTATTTGTCAAGTACATTAAAAAAAACTATAAATTAATCACCACTGCCGCACAGCATGTAAATGTGCATTCGAATATGATATGAGCTCGAACTGCGATGTGGCGTGGCGGGCGAAGATTCACCTGCGAGGCTGCGACGCAGGAGGTTGCAAATTCGATTCCCGACTGGGGATAAATGCTTGTATGATCTGCTTATATTTGTTCTAGGGTTCTGGGTTTTTTTTTATGTATGGTAAAAATATATATCTATATAATGTATTAAGTATATAGTCATTTAGTACCATAACACCAGCTCAGCTTAGCTTGGGACTAGTTGATGATGGGTCGATTGTCCAGAATTACTTATTTTCCTTAACGGTTATTCTATAGTACCCGTAAAACAAGTTCTGCTTGGAGCTACATGATGTGAATTGTTCAACATTAATTATTTATTTTTATTATATAGTTGTAAACACAACTTGATCAATCAACATAGTAGTGATAAGAGGTATTAACGACACTTAGTCTTGTTCTAGGTAGGAAATCTGAATCTCAAATTACTTCAGGAAGCATAGAAAGAATTAATGTGTCGGAAAAAAAATATTCATAGTAACAAAATGGACCAAGGAACCAACTAGTTTTTATTCATCCCTGGATGTTGACGATAAATAAAAACATTTTTGTTTTACGTGACCAGTGGCTTGAGGAAGGCGAAGAAAATAAAATAGACGTTTCAGAGGGTAGTTTGTGAGTTATGGCCGTTATTTTAAACGTGCCTTATTTTACTTTAGGATGAACAGATTTAAGAACGTGATTTTTCGGATTCTAACATCAAACTTAATCGTGATTTTTCATTACTTAATATTTAAAAGTGTTTTATATATACCTTTTTACTTAAATAATTAAATATCTGTGAATAATGTAGGTAATGGTTTTATAATGAAAACATCGTGTCTGCGATAAACTTGGAAGTTAAAACACCTCGGTCTCTCCTTTTGTTTCGGGAATCTTTTATTCCGAACACATATCTTGGTTTGTTGTCAATAAAAATAAATATTGAATCGGTAAAAACTTCGGCAAGCTTTATTTATTGATACACATATGATCCAACGAAGAAAACTAATTTTACTTTAGGAACTAGGAGCATTTTTTTGAAAGATTAAATCTTCTCTGAACCGTGAAGAATGCGACGCTAGATGAGGTTTCGATTCCCGCCTCGGAATAAATGTACGATCTGCAGATATATCTTCGGAAAGTTTTCTATGTAAAATAAAAAAACATGTAGGTACCTAGGCATAGTATAATACTAGCGACCCGCCCCGGCTTCGCACGGTTTTATTATACGTATAAACCTTCTTCTTGAATGACTCTATCTATCTATTAAAAAAACAGCATCAAAATCCGTTGCGTAGTTTTAAAGATTTAAGCATTCAAAGGGACATAGGGATATAGGGACATAGGGACAGAAAAAGCGACTTTATTTTATAATATGTAGTGTAGTGAAGTATATCAATAATTTAGTATCTATAACATAAGCATTGCATAGCTTAGTCGATGATACTTGATTTATTATTTATTAAACTATGAACCTAGTCCTCAAAAATTGTAATCTATTGCTATATGCAAATATATATAAATCATGAGTTCCAGAATTGAAAACGTCTAAGCTGATGAACTGTAAACTCGCGCATGATTTCCGTCGACATTTTATTTTCGTTTTCTTCGTTTATCCTTTACAAACACAATGTAGGATTTGTTCTTGTTTAATTAAATTAAACATATAATTTTCCTTTTTATGGAGCTCTCATTCGCATCCCCTTTGCAATTACAAGGACATTATTTATCAGATTCAATAAAGCGGATTACGGTTAGTACAGAGAATTACTTAATAGTTTCCATAATTCGTTTTAGTTTGTTAAACCTATCATAAGCAACGAAAACAGGGTTTGGTGGCCACCAAAGGCACTTCGTATCTCTTCCTAAACTTGACAAAATAAAACTACTACAGATGCATTAAAAAAAACATAGGATAGGTTTTATTTTTAATTAAAAAGCTTTCTCATAAGAGGTTTATGAGAAAGCTTTTAAATTAAAAAATAAAACCTATCATAAGCCATCATAAACAAATAGCCACACTACAGTTACTTCAGTTACTCATTTAAAAAGTGTTTTTCAGCTGCTATTTCTTTTAGATGGAAAGTAAGTGAATACGAAATAGAAACTATAAATAATACAGTACAAATAAATGCAAAGTGCCTGTGGAGTACGCTTGATCTAGCCAGTCAATAACAACCACGAAGATTGCTTGTGAATATACAGGGTGTTAGTGTGAACAGCGTTATCCTTGAAACCAGAGGTTCAGTATCATGAGTAGAGTCCAAAACCTATGAGATAAGGTTAATGCCTGTTTTAGTTTCGCAGTATTTTGATATTTTATGTCATAGATATTGTACGCGATATTATGGTCACCCTAGAACCAGGCAAGTTTCCAGGTTTGTTCTAGGCAAGATAAACTGTTTTAAAACAAGTCTAAATTCACAGAATAATCAAAAAATTCAATAGACCAAAGTACCGGTAGGCAGGTATTTTTGGCGTACTTAACCCTAGGCCAGTTCTTATTCTATTCATAAATGTTCGTCCCTCAGACGAATGAAACGTCATTGCGAGTAAAATACACTTGCGATGTATTTGGTTGTATGAGTTATGAAGGTGCTTAAAAGGTGTATCTGATTCGATTTACAACTTTGAATCATTTTTACGTTTTGCGCGGTCTGTGAGACGAATGTTATTGAATCTAGGGTTAAAGTTTATCATCAATCAATTTTATCTACTATTCAATCTAACTTTCAGTTCTTTGTACAGTGAATGAAATTCACTTACCAAAATAACACTTCACCATCACGCAACCTCCGCACGTTTTCTCACTCGTAGATTAGGTATTATTACACACTCGAGAAAACACAAATTAGTACCTAATTTGTCAGCTTATTAAACACCTTACGAACACTTGCATTTTGCATGACTGGGCATGGTGAACTGGCCATATAATAATAATAATAATAATAATAATGCTGGACAATCCACACAGCATCATCTAGCCCCAAAGTAAGCTACTTAAAGCTTGTGTTATGGGTACTAAATAACTGATATACTTAATACAATATACTACATACATAGATATTTTTATTATACATATTAAACACCCAGACCAACGAAACAAATTTCTGCAGATCGTGCACAAATTTGTTCCCAGGCGGGAATCGAACCCGCAACCTCCTGCGTCGCAGGCGGACCTTCGCCCACCGCGCCACATCGGTCGTCATATGTACGTACGTACGTAGCCTTTGTGTCTTTGGGATAGTTTCCTAGCTTAGCACACGTTATCCTGGGATGGAAACAGCTGAGCTCTGCGTACATCGTACGAGCCAAGTTCACCAGAGCGATGGCATAAGGCCGCACCATTTCAGTCCACTTTTATTTACATTTTTGTAAGACTTCGTAACTCGTTCGTACTGAAAACAATTGACGCGCGAAAATCTGTGTCAACGACGCGACGACGTGCTCTCCGTCACGCTGGCGGTCTGTCACTGAGGGTGAGGAGCGATCGGACGGTGCCTGCGCGAGCAGGCGGGCGGCGCGTGCGGCGCGGTGAGGTGCGTGCGGGGCGCGGCAATGTACACTTGCATGGCGGGCGGCTCGTTTGATCAAAACAGGTCGACACCTGCGCGGCCCTGTCAATGTACTCGTGTTGTAGTTTTACCACTTAGAAGGTGTATCGAATATTTTTGTTTCAAAAATAAATTAAAAATAGAATAATTATTTTTCATCGGTTTTGGACTCTACTCATGATGCTGAACCTCTGGTTTCAAGGATAACGCTGTTCACACTAACACCCTGTATATTGTTGTAGGTTGGTAAACGGAGTATTTACCCATCATTTTGTTTACCTGAGCACTGTTTTTACTTATTCTTATGCCTGAGGATATCACTGCATAGTATAAAACAGATTGCTTACCGCTGTCTGTCTGTGTATGTATGTTTAAATCTTTAAAAGTACACAAATACGTTTTGTTTTGATGCGTTTTTTTATTGATTAAGGGATTCAACAGAAATGTTTATGACGTTACGTTTATGACTACCAATCTGACAGTTTTCGTATTCTATTCATGATATGGCTTTTCAGTTGCTAAAATAGTAGGATACCTAAAGCACAAACGTCATTTTAGCCATCTTGATAGTATGGCGCTATTGAGTTTAGACCTTTGTTTTAAAAATAGTGGAATTCAGCCCCTGGTTGGCCCCTCTTTGGTTCTCGTGCAGCCGTTTAATGAGTCTTCTCATTAATTTTGTGCGCTGTTTATATTTTATGAACAAAGACTTGTTACAAGTCCATTAACTTTGACGATTTTACCATGATTTATCCTCTTTGTGAGAAAATAATGGTTTGATTTTAAACATTAACGGTTTAAATTACAAAGGAAGAGAAGGAAAATTCGAGGAATAACTTTTGGTCAACTGCGCTTAAAAAAATATTTATGAAGTGTTTTCGATACTATATAAATATATATAAATGCAACGCCTTTATATCCATACTTCAGTAGAGAACTCCGACCCTGCTAAGGTTTGGAAGTTCTTACGGTCTTTAGGAATCGGAAAATCTAAAGAACATACCAAAATCCCTCCACAGTTTAATCTTAATTCTCTTAATAAACACTTCACCTCCATCTCCGATTTCGATATCCAACTGAAATCGCAAACTTTATCACATCTATCTTCTAATCCGATTCCTGACTATTCACCTTTTCATTTTAGTCAGTTCACTGACTGTGACGTTAAGAAAGCAGTATCATCAATTTCTTCAAAGGCTATTGGCAATGATTGCATTAGCCGAAATATGATAATCCCCATCCTTGCCCAAATCACTCCTATCATTACACACATCCTTAACTCCTCCATATCCACTGGCTTATTTCCAACTTCTTGGAAAGAAGCCCAGGTTACTCCTCTCCCAAAAAAATCAAAACCTGTTTGTTTCTCTGATTTCCGTCCCATATCTATTCTCCCTTTCCTGTCCAAAGTCTTAGAACGCCTTGTCCACCAACAACTAAGCACATTCCTTTCCATAAATAATCTCCTTAACACCTTCCAGTCCGGCTTCCGCCCAGGCCACAGCACCGTGTCCGCACTCGTCAAAATTACTGACGACATCCGCTCTGGCATGGAAGATGGGAAAGTAACTGTCCTTTGCTTACTTGATTTTAGTAACGCTTTTAACAACGTCGACTTTGAAATTCTCCTTGAAATATTACGCTCTCTTAACGTATCTCCAGCAGTGACTGATTGGTTTCGCAGTTACTTGCACGGGCGTCGGCAGCGTATCCGCATTGACGATGAGTGCTCATCTTGGTGTGATATCTCTGCTGGCGTTCCTCAAGGCGGCGTTCTTTCTCCTCTCCTTTTTGCTATCTTCATAAATTCTATATCTCAACACATAACTTCATCGTACCACCTCTATGCAGATGATCTCCAAATCTACACGCAAACTACGGTAGATCAGCTACCTAGTGCGATTAATATTATTAATGATGACCTAGGTCGTATCCTGGACTGGAGCAACCGCTTTGGTCTAAAAGTAAACCCTGCAAAAACACAGGTCATCACAGTCGGAAGCTCGCGGATGATAGTTCGGATAAACTGGGGTAGTCTTCCAACCGTGGTCTTTGATGGGATTCCAGTTGAGCAAAGCAAAACAGTGAAAAATTTAGGTGTCCTCATTGACAGAAATCTGTCGTGGGGACCACAAATATCTGAAATCAGCCGTAAGATGTTTGCTTCAGCTGGTTCCCTTCGAAGGCTGCGCAACTTTTTACCTATTGCCACTAAAATTTCTCTAGCACAATCTCTTCTCCTTCCAATTCTCGATTACGCTGATTCTTCCTTTCTTGATCTTACTGAGCAACAGTTGGACAAACTTGAGCGCCTGCAGAATGTCGGGATAAGGTTTATATTTGGCTTGCGCAAATATGACCATGTCTCGGAATTTCGCAGGCAGCTCAAGTGGCTTCCTATACGGCTTCGCCGAAATTCTCACATTCTGTCACTTCTCTATAATATCTTATTCTTCGCTTCTGCACCCCCTTACCTTAAAGAACGTTTTACATTTCTACATCTTTCTCACGTTCTCTCCCTGCGCTCTTCTGAAAGTCTTATGCTTCAAGTACCTGTCCACTCTACTTCCTTCTTCGCCCATTCCTTTACTGCCCGGGCTGTACAGCTATGGAACGCATTGCCAGTCTCAGTAAGGCGAGCAAAGTCGCTACCGATTTTCAAGACCTTAGTAAAGGAGCATTATTTGTCCTGTTGCCAGTGAACGCATACCTGATTTCCTATGTATGAGTATATAAGTAGTATATGTAAATATTATATGTAGTATATCAAATTGTTAGGTATTTGTATTTATATATGTATATTAGTATATCGTTATTTATAATATATATAAACATAAGTATTGTATTTATAATAATGTAGGGTATTTACATATGCACACAGATCCCCTTATACTCTCCAATGATTCTATCCATCCAAGGTTGTCTGGTAGAGATCGCTCTTCAGCGATAAGACCGCCAATTGTCACTTAGTCTAAGTAATTTTATGGTATTTTGTTATTTTTTGTTTAAGTGTGCAATAAAGCATTTTCTATCTATCTATCTATCTATAAAACAAATTATATAATTAATATCACGAAACCAATTATTATATTGTATCAGTCAGTCACCTGTGAACCTTCTAGATCAGACATAGTACTAAGATAATATCAAAATCCAACTTACCATCAGCATAGTTGTAAGGTGCCAGCCGTCCATAGGGGGTCTGGGGAACCCCCCACGTGGGTCTCACGAGGTTGTTACAGGTGCCATCGATGGTACGATAGCGGGACTTGGAGCAGAACGGAGGCGCCAGACCACACGTCTGAGAGGCAGGGTCTGCTCCCGAGCCTAGGGGAGGAGGTGGATTGCTGAAACTGACAGGTAAAAACATCTAGTCAGTCAAAGAAATACATTAAAATGAGCTTGGATAAGTATCTATACCATGATTCAAAAGCAAAGCAAATATTTTAGTTTTAGGCGGGACTTAAGCCCGCGATCCTCTCTCAGTAGGTATGGGGATGCGCTAACAAACTACGCCACGAAACCAAGTGATCAACTGAAAATCTTTGTGACTTTCTAGCTTTTCTTCTCTAGCGTCGTTAGAATCTTAGATATTCACTGCGCCACGAAATAAAATGACTACGTCATCCAAAATCTTTGCGACCTTCTACGGGCTCTAGCGTCGTTAGAATCTTAGATATTCACTGCGCCACGAAATCAAATGACTACCTCATCCAAAATCTTTGCGACCTTCGAGGGACTGTAGCGCCTTTAGAATCTTAGATATTCCCCGAGTGAGAAGGATTGCGCACTATAATTCAATTATGTATACCACGATTCAAAAACATAGATATTTTTTGTAAACAAAAGAGTATCAAAGCCAAAGGAAAATTGGTGGAGGATCATATTTTACGATCACAGCAAGCTGCAGTAGCTCCAAACAATTCACAGAGTTGACAGTTTCCATTCATCATTCCATTGGTCTCTCATTCGCTATCGAACTTGCATCTCGCTGTGCTTGAGAAATTTTGCGTTGTTGAAGTTTTTGTTTTGGTTTTTAGTTGTTAGCTTGCTTTTACCCTGCTGTTGTATGTTATTATTATATTTTTTTGTTAAGTTTCACTCAAATATCGTTGTTTACAAAAAATATATAGGATTCTAAATCAGAGGCTTTGAGCTTTCTCAAAGGCTAGATACATCCATGATTTAAGTAGGTATTTGAATCGAAGAAGGTTGCCGAAAAATCTAGCTTTGATGTCTTTGAGAATAAAGTATTTACGTGACAGCAAGAAAACAAATGAATCGTTACAAAACTTCCAGACATTATGAGGATCACTCAACTTGTAAGCAGTAATTGAATTTCATGATACTAGAGGTACTGAACTACTTTCTAAAATAGGCACTTAATAATGGAATACCCGGCCACACTGAAGTTTGAACTAAATCTTGTTGAAATCTTCATGATAATGCCCAAACTTAGGGCCTTGCTGCCACAGAACTTAATAATTGCTTGGTTATCTATTTAGTAAATTGATATTACTATTTCTTTATATATAATTATCATGTTTAAATAAATCAGACTCTTAGAGTTTATTGCTCAGCGATAGCATCACCCAAAAATCACAAAAGAAGATACACAAACAGAGACAAATGAAATCATACTTGTTTGACTAAATCCAACTCTAATGAGCCCCATAAAAACACGATAGTTATCTACACAGAAGGGTCGAATGACAAGCTGTTATGAAAACATGTCCTTTATCCATCACGCGATTTAATCGAAACAAGTGGATCTGAATGTAACATTTCAAACACATTCATTCCACTAAGATATGCTGAATATCCTAGATAACACTACACATATCACAATCTGACGAAGCTTTTTCGAGAGAAAAGTGTCTAACTATTTAGAAACCTATTCTTAAGTTCTATAGTCCGTGAAAATAGTCAAAATCCATGCAAACTATGTATAAAATAAACATTTCTACAGATTGTAGGGGTAAATACAAATACAAATTGATTAATGAAAGACGTGCTGTACATTTACTATGGATTGTACGGGTTTCATTTTACCTCAAAATTAGTAAGCATCTTTCTTTGAGGCCTTCTGATTTATTTTTATCCTTATTTTGGACTACATCTTGTATCCTTTGGGGAAATCCCTATGCTAAAAGGCACCTCGAGTAATTTATAATGTTGCTCAGGATTTTATGTTTCAGCGTTACTCATCTATAATATTTCTGCTCTTCCATAATTTATTGTTATATTTCTTTCTCTGTATAGCTACACAAATAGATCATGTCATATTTTAATCAACAAGTGTAAATAGAAGTTTCAAAAAGAGAGTGGACATCGAGCAGAAAGTTCGATAGTTTCGTATTATTTTCTACTGGATTAGGTACATAGCCATCATCGTGCGTACACGGAACTACGTAAATCCCAACCTAAAATGAAACGTCACAATAACGACGTCTTAATACTACTATACTATCGTCAACCCGTACTCAGGGCTCCGCAGAATGTTATTTACATGTTAATTATAAGGGTAAGCATACTATTAAACACATAAACAACAGTTAACCTTTTGTCTGCTCCGTTGAACCGTGCTCCACCGCCTGAAGGAATGCTGTGGACAGAATCAGTGCAGTTTACAACACATGCATTCCACAGAATAGGTACTACAACAGGTTAAATACAGGGTCAGGGTCATGCAAGGAGAAAAATACTGCAGAGATATCACAGCAAATGTAGCAAGAATTTGCCGAGGAATGTTTTTCATTGGCCCAAAGCCGAGGTGTTTGGAATAAACATTGTTTTATTAGTAGATTTTCTGTACATTTGCTCTACACTCTGCGGCATTTATCTACACATATATCGTTTACATGTACAATTAACACGTAGTTTACAGTTGTTTAGTTCGGGTATTTCAGTGCATTTTGGACAAGCAATATTTATGCAGTGCAAAATCTTGTTTGCTCTTTCAATTTATTTATATATATTAAGGTATTTTCCAATTGTAGTAATGTAAATATATGTTTAACAAATCCAGAGCTCTATTTTAGTTTCAGTTATACTTGAATTAATTTAAATCAGTGAAAAACATCAACATTGCTCGAACAAAACGGTCGAAATCCTCTCTAGGATATTAAAAGGGTATTATTTGCAGAGGAATATCCACCTTTTCGGTGGTAAATAGGGGATCCAGAACAATCTATTTTCTTTTCAGCATTCAGACTAGATTAATATGGGTACTTAAACTAAATGGAAAGATGAAGAGTGCTGGGGTGAATTTGTATAAGTAAAAAATCCTTTGTTTCCTTATAAACTAAGATCATTTACAATGAGTCTCGCAAGGGAGTAAAAAGGAAGTTACATTATTAATATCCATAAACCCATCAATGATACTCACCTTTCACAGCTTCTGCTTGTAAAAAGAATTGTGTAATACATTACAATACATTATAATAATGGTTCGTGATTATTTTGCTTACAGTGAATGAATGTTGCAAGAGGGCTTTGTGCTATATAACATAATCTACCGTTAAACCAGATAGATAATCAGTAATCTAGTAATATACATAAAAGAAGGTCTGATTAGCTTGGGACTAGATGATGCTGTGTGAATTTTCCATCTTTACGTACAAATTTAATTTATAGGTAGTTTTTTTAACTTTTTGCAAGTCTCGTGCGGCAACAATTTAGAGTACCTACCTAATTATGAAATCAAGTATAGTTACTAATGAAAAATCACAAAAGTCCTTAGTATAGAACTGACATTCATTAGTACTCAAGTTATCCACACTAGCTACTTTTACTTAAATTCTCAATAAGTTTACGAAGAAAACCTAAAAATCTCTTCATCAAACCAATAAACACGCCTACAGTTTACAACTCCTTTGATCGTCTCACCCAAATCCATTGACTGGCAGTCTTTGTGCCGGTAGCGCATCTATAACGATATTAGCCAAGGTAGAAGCAGGGCCTGTGAACTGAAGTCCAGAGATGGTGGTCTGTGCCGGTGGAAGGAAGAACACCTGGTTTGGAGTATTCTGGTAGCTCAGGTTTATACTGGACACTGCGCACAGCAAGGACATGAGAGCTGCCGACTTCAACATTGTGCCTGAAACAAACCAAAAGTAGGTTTAAAATAAAGTAGGTTTACAGTTTTGAACAGGGCTTTTCACTTACTTTCTATACCGCTAGAGACAGGAAAATAAAAAGCTGAAGGAACTGAAGGCTGAGGGTCTAAGCGTAAAAAATGGTGCTTCAATATAAAAAGAAATGTTGAGGGTCAAATAAGTAGCTAATATACCTTATACATTTATTATTATAGTAACTTTATATCTAGTACTTTGTATCTAGATTTTTATGTAAAGTAGATTTAAATAGAGACTAGTAAATATAGATATTTTAACAAAAAAAATAAAATTTAAAACATTAAGACAGTTTCTAACTCTACTTTTTTATCCTTTAAAATGAACTACAATTTTTGTGTACGTACAGTAAGGATAGATAAGTGAATCATTAAAATGCATACCTAATACTTTTTGATTAACTAATCAATATTCGAAATTTTAGTGAGATATACTGCATGTACTAGAGTTAATGGAAAAGTAAGTATTTTATATTCGACCCGTGACTAGTTTGTTTTCTACGGTTTGGTCGTTAGTTCGCGGATGCTGCAGCTTAAATGAGCTTTTTGTGCTTGTTCTTTTTATCAGGGTATAAATTGTTTCACATTTTTTATTCAGTACTCGACATATCAAAGTAAATGATAATAATAATAAATTAATACAAAATTATCCCGCGGATTCACAAAGATGTATCAAGATAATATCGTTTTACTTTGTCTGTGATGATGAATATTTAAATCTACCTCTGTGGCGTAGCGGATGATGGACCGCCTGTAAAACAGGAGATTACGGATTCGATTTTTTTAGCCTAAAATAAAATTCGTTTTTAACTAATATCAACAATAAAGTTACATACATGGTAAGCCAATGTACATAACATACATATTTGTTCCTTCAAGAATATACAACGAAGTACCTTATCAATGTAAATTAGTTCCTCGTAGAACACAACATGAGTTTAACCGTGTTACGAAGTTTCTCATGCTAATGATGAGTAGATATGCGTAGATGTGGGATGATATAGGATAGAGTTTCATCTCTCCTACATGCTGAATTCGACACCTACGAGAAACTTACCTACTACGCTATTTCTAGATTTATTATGCACATATGTGAAAGCTAAGCTGCGATACCATGTGACCGTTTCGACTAATGCTAAGCTATAGCGGGACGATCAAAGTGGATGATAGACGTACGAACGTGACACAAGTGAAGCTTACTCACTCTGTATTGCTATGTCGTCGACAAAAGACGCTTTGTTAGTTATTAAAAAAAATACTTATCGAAATAAAGTTTATTTAATTTCATTACAGCATCACATGGATGTCCAGCATTGGACTAATATAGGCAGATGATGATGATCATTATGACATTGTAAAAACCAAAAAGAGATGATGCTAGCGGAGGCGGGTTACTACGAGCAAAATTTCAAACTTGTCGGATCGCCAACTACTTTACTCGGCGGTTTTAAAGTACGTATAATTACGGTAACACACCAGCGAAAAAAGTCATCGAGCCACAAGTCCGCGAACTTGCTCGCACGTCTATCACCCCTTTAAGATTTGCTTTGAAGATGCGCTATTTTCGGTGAAAAACTTTCACCTACTGTAGGTACTCTCGCATAGCTGTACTATACATCTCGCGACCACCCTTATACTCATCCATTGCACGCATCCTGAGAACTCATCCATCATTTTGATGACCATTGTGCCGTGACAGGTAAATGCCACTTGGAATGCGGGTTCGATTCCCGCCTTGGAACAAATGCTTGTACAATCTGCAGATTTAGTTCGTGTTTTGTTTGTTTTTTATGTCTTAAAAATATCTATTCTATCGATGCAATATAATGAATAATAACTCAGTAATCTACCTCAACCCAACCCATAATACAAGCTCTACTTAGTCTGGGGCTATTATGATGTTGTTCGAATTGTCCAGCATTACTTATTTTATTTATCCATGTAAGTATAAAAATTGCTTAGTTGGACCCGTTTCCACCTGTGTAAGCTTCGTACAGCTTGGCTGCTAAGAGTTGGCTCAATCATCTTTTGTTTTTCGTATCGGTACGCTACCGAGACTGATTTGGATGATATACCTGTCTTCGAAAGTTACAGTTCCGACAGCTGGATGGAGTTACAGCTATGCTAAGCCAGATTTAGCATAGCGTGGTTTCTACCAAAGTCTAAAAAAGCGATTATTCACTTGGTGCAATGTAATTTTTGTCTATACATTAAACGTATTATCGTTTCACGTATTATCTTAGACACCAATCCCTGCACTTTATTTGACGATTGATTTGAGTAAGATTTATTATTGTGTTATTATAATAGTGCAATGCAATTTATAACTAATCTACGCTGACATCAACAGCTGCATATAGAGGTATATGCAGCTGTTGATGTCAGCGTAGATCACTTCTAGGAAAAAACGACAGACTTGCGCCAGCTTTAAATAACCGAGCTATACTGTTATTTCTTGGAAAAATATAATGAAAAAAACCTTACGGCAATCCCCGACCTGGAAAATTTAACAAAATGCAATTGAAAATGTTGTCGTGTCTTTCAAAAAGTGAGACTACTTTTCGAGGAAAGATCAGAAGTTTCGATCTGAACGTTTTTAAAATGAAGACTTTTTAAAATGCAAATTACATTCTAGTCCTAACTACATCTTAAGATTCTAGAGCGATAATTAAACTTACAAACTCAATCTTAACCAACCTTACCTTTACCTTTAGAGAAAGTTTATAATGAAGTTTTACCTGTTTACGATTGAAAAGTTCTTTGTTTCCCCTTGTACGAGTAAAAACTTAGTAACCGAGTCTCTGTTATCAAACGCCTATGGCGCGATATCAAGACCGTTTCGGAAAATTGGTGTTAATTTTAGAAAAGATTTTGCTTGTAAAAGGTCAATACGGTAACTACCTAATATCTAGAGGAATCTGTAGTTCTAGTCTGTGACAATGTCAAGTCATTTTTTAAACATGTTATTAAGAGCACAGAAATGCATTGTGCATTGTGTTCTATAGGCAAAATGTACATTTCAGTACTTAAGCATAATATTTTAACCAAGAAGTACTAGTTTTATTTTTTCTTTTCCTTGGTTGTAATATTCGTTGTTAATAGAAATGTTGTCTATATTTTGTTAATTTACTTACGATTGATTCTAATGCATGGTAGACATAGCTCAAAATTCAAAGTTATAAGGCCCTTTATTACTCCCTTTTTTCTAAGCATTTCTGTCTGTATTTTTTCCTAGATCTATGCATATAATAAAGTTTTTTTCTATCTACCTATCTAATATTAGTTGATAAAGGTAAAAATTACTTTAAAATTGATGAGTTCATTCAACATAGTTTCTGACATTCCATTTGACTGTAAGCGAAGACAGAGATTCATTGTGGCAAAGATGTTGATAGGTACATATATCCTATATGGGGTTACCATAAACTAGATCATTTTATAGCGTTCTCAACAAGCCCAACCATAAAATCTCTCTCCAACGTAAGTGTTTATCAGCAGAATAGTTCGCTCTATCCTTTCCAATGAGGTATTTATTTACGACAGCATTTTCGCGGCCTTTTGTCAACGAGAGGGCTTAAAGTATCCGGGAGCGAGGTATGGGTTATTTTCAGGTTATTAACCTTTTAATAATTATATTTTTTTAGAATTTTTTTGTACCTAGTTTCTTTTGATATGAATAAAACACCTAAAGAATCCTACTAATATTATAAACGCGAAAGTTGGGTTGAAAGATGAATGGATGGATGTTTGTTACTCTTTCACGCAAAAACTACTGATCGGATATGGATGAAATTTGGCATAGAGATTATAGTCTGGAATAACACATAGGCTATATTTTATCCCGGAATTCCTACGGGAAATACGCGGGTGAAACCGCGAGGTGCTGCTTGTCCTAAACAATAGTTGCCTCACTGTTTATTTTGTAAACTTTAAGAATAATTTGTTTGAACATTCTACCCTAGAAATATATAGGACCCTAAGAAGGGGTAATGGTGCAATCATAATAATGTCTTGATAAAGGCTGGATACTAATAGGGGCAACAAATTAGTTACGACGTGCTTCCGGCCATTACACCCCACTAAATTAAGCAACTCTCGCAATATTTCAAACAGTTTAATTAATTTAGTGTAAATAAAATAGAGGGCTTGGTGGTTATTAGGGTTTTGTATCCGAAAGTTGACTAAGGGACCCGATTACAAAGCCACGGCCGCATTCTGCGATTTTTCCGGATGTTAGTTGGCTCCATTCTTGAAAAATCTTGAACTGTAAAAGATAGTCAGAATATAATTTATTACAAAATATTTTATCATTTGAATAAGTGAGAAATATTTTTATGGTAGGTAGTGGTTTTATGGTAAAATAACAAATAATGATAAAGGGTGCTGATTTTGATTTGATTTGAACAAACATATTGTCAAACGAACCAAAAAGCTTAGTTTGACATTAAACAACTTGATATTTTTATTGATTTTTGACAAGATTTAGTTTTTTAAAAGAACTATTAGTGTTAATGCTGCGTGCATTTGGCCGGTTTTATATCAATTCAGCCAAAAAATCCCAAATACTCTGCTGATTCTAAGAAAGTTAATTTTGTATTGTGTAGCATGCGTATTGTGTCCCAGGACGTTTCCTGTATCAATGAGACCATATTTATCTTGACTTGGTTAACCTTGACGTGTGGTAAAAGGTCGCAAACACAATGGTAGAGCCTGCAATATATTACCAAGCAAGATAAGATACTTGCTCTACCACAAAATAGGAAACATGGGACTCTAGACTTAGAAGAGGGCTCAATAAGGATTTTTTGGTAGAGTCCAATCCGAATTTTGTACATTAACCTGTTATATATTTTTCTGTCGCTTCAATACATTATAATGGGTCACGTTCGCATAGAATGCTATGTATGAATTTCTACCGTCTACGCGACCGGACTTTAGTTCTCTATATTTTTAGTCGGTAACTTTTGAGTTTTATACATATTGCAATAACATATAATTTTTTTTAAGTCTTACTTTGCTTTTTAAATATAAGTATGTTTTATTATCCTAAAGGAAATCACTTGTTTGGACGCAAAGTGATTTCCTTCAGTCGTTTAGATATCTATCTAAACGACTTAAAGTGTTTTGTTTAGATAGTAAGACAGAAAATACTTTATAGGACACTTAGAACTAAGAAACAATTTATAATAAAAGCTAAAATAGATGGTCCTATCGTTAAAAAGCTCTGCCAGACAACCTAGGCCACCGTTTAGAGGAAGCCTATGTTCAGCACTGGACTATATTATATAAAAGTAAAAGTATAACTAAAAGTAAAAGTATATTATATATAAAAAAGTAAAGTATAATAAATTAGGTATATATTTATTATATATTATAATCAATATGAACAAAATTTGATATTCTCATTAATTTATAGACTCTGCCTTTAAAATGTATTGTATTGTATAATAACGTTTTTTATTTTGTTTGATTTGTATCAACATAATAAAGAATCATTTTCCCAGACAGACTGTGAGTTTTACGAATTTTATTCGATTCCAAGGTATTTCTCAAGAAACTACTTAATAAAAATATTTTACCACCAAAGTGGATAATGCCAAATAGAAGAATCACCCACAGGTCTAAAAAGCTTTTTTATCCTCTAGAAAATCTGATACTTTGTGCTAAGTATTTTTACAAATAATAGTGTCAAATTGCATATCTAAATTCTGTTGTAGAAGCGTATACCTACATTGTCCTTTGAAAGATACATTAACCAATTACATATATTCCTTTGAATTTATGACGTAGGATTCTCTCCCCCGAATACTCAAACGCATCTTATACAGGGTGATTGGAAGGTGGGTGCAAAGCTGGTGAGCAAAGCTAGCGTGGACTATTCGGAACCATTTTAGCCATATTTGTCTAAGACGAAGTCTGACTGTTTCTTTTTTATCAATTTTTTAATGGAGGCAAGGAAAATACCCGAAATTTTACAGTTAGTTGCTAATCATTGCCAGTTTAAAAGGTCAATGATTTTTTTTTGTTTAATATAAGTAAAACTAATGTGTAAGCAATCTAACAAAACATGTTCTTAGGTATCTGAGTCATAAGCTATTTTTTTACAGACATTAAAACTTACAAAAATTTTCAGCGATTTTCGAAAACCATTTTTGAAGTTATTTAAAAAAAAAACGGTCGGCGCTTTTTTTGTTCAAACCTTTTTAAAAATGAACATGTTTGGTTATTACTCTTTCTTTTGAGGTATCAATTAAGCGGATATCTCACAAATTATTGAAATAAGGACCTACAAACCAAATTGAGAGAGAAAAGTTGAAGCAACTTTCATACAAAAAAAAAATGGTTTTGGCCGTCATACCGCTTGCGGTGGCCTTTGTTTTGGTCAACTAATCGTCGGTAGTAACTAGCTGTAAAATTTCGGGTATTTTCCTTGCCTCCATTAAAAAATAGATAAAAAAGAAACAGTTAGACTTCGTCTTACACAAATATGGCTTAAATGGTTACAAATAGTCCACACTACCTTCCCCCACCAGCTTTGCACCCACCTTCCAATCACCCTGTATATTTGAGACAAACGCCCGAATACTCAAACGCATCTTACATATTTGAGACCGTCTCAGCTATTTGAGACGTCGTTATACCATTGACATTTGACATTTCTGCATAAAATGAAACTTTTTGTACCAAAATTTATGGAAAAAGTCCTATGAAGCTGTAGCCTGTCCATGAATAGAAAAATTGAAATTGAAAAATGCAATCGAAAACTAACTTTTCGTTAAATTGTTGCCCTATAAAACGGACTTGAGACATCATGCTTACATAAACACGGTCTTACTATTGATAAGTAGCGTTTGAAAATAGGTACCATTATAATTTAAGACGTGCAGATTTAACTATTTACACAACGTCAAAAATGACGTCATACATGGGGGCGTATTTAGATTCACACTCCCCGCACCGCCTTTTTCGAAAATTACGTCAATTTGCGAATTACTACAGGCAGATGCTGGAAGCGGCGAATTTCAGACAGACACTAATCAGACTAATATAGGCTGATGATGATGACTTCTTTTATACGCCATTCCTTGCTGTCGTCTGCAAGTCGCATACAATGATACCTACCATAATATCATAATGTTAACCAGCCAACGATATTCTACCTACCTCCCACATTATTCATATTACCGAATATACCCTCATTTATGTTCAGCATTTGTCTTGATAGTCTTTGAGCTCGTTATAAAGCTAACTAGCACAAAATGGATAAACACCAAGTTCTGATATACGGCCGCCAGACAATAGAGGCTGGCTTACAAATCAGTCTTACATATGAATTTGTCTGACGTATGAATTAGTCTGACATATGAAGCGCTGACCAAACAAAGGTAAAGTATATAATATAATAATTTGATAGATGAACACAATGAAGTGTTTCTAAATGAATCTCTGGATAAACTTATTTAAGCTTTGTTTTAACGAACTAAAGATCCCTGTCAAGTTGTTCAATAAGTTATTTACTATTTTTAAATAGAGTTGAGACCAACTTATGCTTTGAAAGGCTCATCATGGACCAAGTTTAATTTCCTATTTTATGAGATAATTTCAATAAAATAAATAAAACTATAAAAATAACTAAACATTTGCAATTCACACAGCGTCATCTAGCCCCTATATAAGAAGAGCTTATGTAACGGATAATTATACTGATATATTCAAATCATTGTCTTGAGGACGCTTCCGGCTGGTGTTGAAATGGATTAGTTGAGCTAACTCAACACTGATTGCAAATGTCTGCAGTTAGCTCAATTAATTCAATAGTAAATTCTAGTTTTAATATGTTACTCTCTTGTGATCATAATTTTCTTTGTTAGTAAAAATGTATTTCATCGATTATTTATATTTTAATTAATGATATTTTTATTTATTTTAAAGGGTAGAAAATAATTTCAGCAGATTGTACAAACGCGCTGAGGCGGTAATCGACTCCGCAACCAACAGCGTCGCAGGCGCTCCTTCGCCTGCTAGACCACAGAAGTGACAATTGGAAATACTAACCTAATAATATGCAAAGATGTGTATGCAGCAATGGATTGATTAAAGACTAGCGACATGCTCCGGCTTCGCACGGTTTTACTACACGGATAATCTTTTCTTGAAACACTATCTATTAAAAAGAAACGCATCAAAATCCGTTGCGTAGTTTTAAAGATTTAAGCATACAAAGGGACATAGGGACATAAAGACATAGGGACAGAGAAAGCGACTTTGTTTTATACTATGTAGTGATGATAAAACCAAACCTTTTAGCTATAAATATAAACCGAATGAAATGAAAAAATGTTAAAGAAATGGATTTTTTAAAGCTCTTCATTCACAAACCTATGCCCATTTTTAGCCGTGTCAGAACGGGCACTGTATTTGTATTTATAGCATTGTTGACATCTTGTTTGTTAATTTGTTTGTGTGTGTGTCTTCAATAACCATGATTGGATAGGTGACACAGAATGGCATTGCTGACAACATTCGTGTTGCAATATCGTCGTCTAAAGCTGCCTCACAATAGCTTTATCTGTCTCTGAACATCCATGTTCAATGGTTCATAGCATCGTTTGAGGTAATTGAAGTGGAGGCAAACCACGCATAACGGTTTCTATTGACAAATTTAATCCCCTTTGAAAGATCTAAAATACATAGTATTTTGAGTATAGAGAGGATTTTTTATGAGACTATAAATTTAAAATAACCTTTTAATGTTTGGGTAAAGTTAGTAATGGATTGAACTTCTAAAATTATTCCGTTTGAACGTTTTTTCTTGAGTTTTTTTTTACATCTGTAAGTTTAAAATTTCTTCTTCCCTCTGGCTTAAAATTGTCAGGAATCCTTCACTTTTCCTGTGCCCTTGAGTCTTAAAACAAGTTAAAATATTATGATCCATAGAAGACTTTAAACAGCATCACTAGCCCGATAAGCAGATCTTGTGTTAAGGGTTGGGTACTAGATTACTGATATACTTAAAATGTTACTACATACATAGATATTTTTTACTATAGGGTAGACCGAGGCGAATCGGATCAGTTTGACTTTGAAGTAAAAAAACAGGTACTTTTTTTAAAGATTCACAGTATTTATTAATTTGGCTTTAATCAATATCGTTTTTTATTATCATTTAACATATTAAACATTATTTAAAACTCACATTTTAATTTTTATAAAAATAAAACGTAACTATGAGAAATATCCGATTCGCCCCAAAATTGGGGGCGAATCGGATCTAACATTCATTGGTCATTAATATATAAAATTCTCACTGAATTGTGTTTACAATCATACTTAAAACTAGAATAAAACTTAATTCAGTCACTTCAATCAGTTATCGGTACATAGATCACAAGTTTACGATCCTTTTGCACCATTTCTGTCAGTACAGTTTTCACTAGATCCAGTCTTCTATTGGCATGTGAATAAATTTTTCTGAGCAAAAAAATTTAATGCCAGTCTCTTCACCCAACCGAACTCATAATTTTAATTCCAGGTGTAGCTTTATTTTTCTTTTTAATATTTATATTCCCCTTATCATTCCCTTTTTCTTTAATTACAATTTTTTTTCATTTCAATATTTTGTGTTTTCTTAGCGTTTTATATAAGGAGATTATCTTAACTTTGTGGTGATGTCAGGTGTAAAATGGGCTGCGTCCGTTTATGAGGTTTCTTTGATATGGTTGAGCTCTTTAACGGAGATGAAAGAATTTGTTCAATGGTGTCAGATGTAACATATTCACAGTCGGGTTGCTCAATTTCAAAATGTCTTGTCTGAAGCTTTTTTCGTATCTTCTTGAGACCACTGAGCTTGGTCAGCTTTTTTCTTACGTCCAAATCATCTAAAACAATAAAACATGGATTATAAAGAAGAGAAAAGTAATTTAAAGACTGATCCGATTCGCCCCAAATGATCTGATCCGATTCGCCCCATATCAATGGATTCACAAAATGACTTTAGTCAGAATACCGTTTACAATTTACAGGAAACACATAAGGTTTATCAAAATTAGATCCATACTGAATAACATTACACAAATACATTCACAATCCCATCAATTTTTTTACCCAAAATAAAAGTTATCATTATTACGTACCTTACAATTGGTGCAAAAATGGCCGTGGTGTCACTTCTGCATGGCTCGCGAGCATCGCTGGTGCTGAAGTACGCGCGGTATCGAAGTTTAACAAATAGCAACCGACGCGGGGACAGGGGAAGCAGTTACGTGTAGCTGTAACTGCGTTCAGTGTAGCGCGGTTTTTTAAATTTTAATTTATATCTTATTTTGATCCGATTCGCCCTGTGATCCGATTCGCCTCGGTCTACCCTACATAAAAAATAACCGTCGAGCAAAGGGATGCCTTTGTCCAGCACAGGACGTCCTACGGCTGATATGATGATGATGATAAAAAATAACCAGAAAACCTTAAACAAACATCTGCAGATTGTACAAACATTTCACCTAAGGAGAAAATCGAACCCGCAACCACCTAAGTCGGAAGGCAGACCTTCGCCCGCTGTGCCATAGCGGTCTGTTTGTATATTATTTGTATGCACAGCTTGAAAAGTTAAGCAATAAATCATTACATAACCTAGAAAGTAAAGCACAGGCACTAAAACGCAATTCCAAGTAATTTAACTATCGTAAATATAAAGAACAAGACAGCTCCAAACGCTCTACTTATTGCTCAAACACAAGACTTCTTGTTTATCTTTCATCATCGAATAGAATAAGAAATGCCACTTACTCGTATTTTCTCGTTGAAAGATGCCGACACAACGAAAAAATTAAAGCTTCGGGCAGCTAAAAACTAACATTGTTAACATTGACGGTGGCGCGGTGGGCGAAGGTCCGCCTGCGACGCAGGAGGTTGCGGGTTCGATTCCCGCCTCGGAACAAATTTGTGTACGATCTGCCGAAATTTGTTCTGTTGGTCTGGGTGTTTTCTATGTATAAGTAATACAAAATATTTATCAAAGTATATAAAGTATTAAATAAATATCAGTTACCTAGTTCCTACCCATAACACAAGCTTTGGGTAGCTTTCTTTGGGGCTAGATGGTGCTGTGTGGATTGTCCAGCATTATTTATTTATTTCTTACTAGATGCACCCCGCGGCTTCGCACGCGATCCAGAGTTTTTTTTTTACAAATTTCAGAAATTTATTACACAACCCCTGGGAGTTATTTTGTAAAAATAAAAAAATGTGTTTATTTGTTCACTCCATTTTTCCATACAAATTTACCACCCTATTTCGACGGCCCCCACGTAATCTATCGAAACTGCAAAACCCGTACTTTACAGGGGAGCAAATCTAAGCTTAGATTTAGATTTTTGCCAAAAATTAAATCCGTGTATTCAATATAAGAAGTGTATGTATAGTAGAAAATTGTATATTTTTATACCATGTGCTAGAGTTTTTCGTAATTTTCTTATTTTAAGTGATATTACACATTCGATAGTTTACTCGGCTACTGCTTGTTACATCTTTATCGAATGTGCCAGTTACGATGCTGTTCTGTGACAAAATATTTAAATCTACTATCGAATGTGCCCCTTTCGATTATTTTCTGCGACAAGAAATGTTACTCAACTATCTATTGTGGTACTTTCGATTGCATTCTTTGTCATATTATTCAAGTTAAGGTAACACATTACTAGTTAGGATATGAGATAACTCTCTGATATTAATTTGTATCAGACTTATAAGTAATTTTTAATGGATATTTGTGATAAATAAAAAATAAAATGACAAATTCTTATTAAATTTTTATTAAAAAAACTTAATACTAAACCTAATTACCTAGTTACTTATTTATTTAATAGGAAGAAAATATATTTCAAAAAATATAATTTTGGCATAATGGAAGTAATAGAATAATTACAGATTTTCACTGCTCACCAAGAATATGAATTTAAATGATTGTCATTTTAATCTACATATTCATTTTATACTAAAAAGGAATGAAAATTATATGATAGTCATCAATTTTATTAATTTTGACTACTAAAGAAATCAACAGGCAATAAATATCCCGTGGAGGCTGATTTATGGGATGAGGGGTAGCCTATGTGTTATTCCAGGGCTATAAATACGTGTGTTCAAAGTTTCAGTCCGACTCGTTCAGTAGTTTTCTGCTTGAAAAAGAAACAAACATCCATCCATCCATACATTTATACTATACATCCATATACAAACCAAGTAAGGAAGAAAGGATACACCTGTGCGAAGTCGGGGCGAGTTGATAGTAAATAAATAAAACACACACAAAAAAGGACAAATAATCCATGAAATCCAAATCCAACAAGTGTTCGCGACTATCCGCCTCAGAATTATACTTAACTAGCGACCCGCCCCGGCTTCGCACGTTTTTATTATACGTATAAACCTTCCTCTTGAATCACTCTATATATATAAAAAAATGCATCAAAATCCGTTGCGTAGTTTAAAGATTTAAGCATACAAAGGGACAGAGAAAGCGACTTTGTTTTATACCATGTAGTGATTTTTAAAGAATAATCCAGAGGGCTCCTTCAGGGAGGCTTCGACCGACCGCTTAGAAGGCAATTCGAGCAAATCTAATTTTACTTAATAAATAATGCTGGACAATTCACACAGCAAATTCAATCCAGCAAGCTTAGAAGAACTTGTGTTACGGGTACTGTAAATAGAAGTGTAGTAGTTTTATATTGTCTATTTAAGGAAGAGATACGAAGTTGCTCTTGGTGGCTACCAAACTCTGTTCATTAAAAAACTTATGATAGGTATAACAAACTGTACATATGATTTTTGGAAATTCCTTTGTTTAACTATACTTATGATAAAAAAAGAGGTAGCAAGTGTACCTGCTGTTTGCGCCTTAATACTAATTGCATCTACAGTAGCAGAATCGACGGCGTTATCGTTAACAGCAATCTCTACCAGGCAACCTTTGGAATGACAGGATCGGTTAATTCATGACGAATTGACGGTGTCGTAACTGATATGACAAAAATTAAAAATATTTTAAAAAATAATATTATAAAGCTAACTAACATAAACTAATAACATAAACTATACAAAGTACTAACTATACTGATGCTGAGCCTGATATCAAAAAATTAACACTTGGAATGCCATAAGTTTCTTGAACTGTGTCATTTCGGTTTGATTTGATGGACGATAAAAACCTTGAACAGAGTTAGAAGATGGAACTGGAGTAACATTAACTACTACCAGAAATAACGATTTCAGAATCATTTTGTCCAAAATCCAAGTATACCGACGCACTTTCTTCGTAAAAGTCTAAATATTTCTACTCCTCGTTGGAAAACTCATACCGCACAGGAATTGCTGAAAATAAAGAAAAAAACATACAACATCTATCGAAAATACATGTCAAATTATTATTTTGACGTAGTAAAGTATCGAAAATGGTACTTTCGATCTGTTCAAAACAGAGAACAGTATCGAATGTACCACTTTCGATAAATCTATCAGTACAAAAACCAGAGAATACTATTGAAAGTGGTAGATTCGATAGAACAAAGGGGCTCTTTGTCCTAGTGTAATATCAAATCTACCACTTTCGATAGTTTTAAACCAAATATTATAAAAATAACAATACATTGTCAAATTTTTATTTAAAAAAGTACTCATTTACCTGGTTTCAATCCCAAATTCACGTGTGCCCTCGCTTACATTTCGGAGAATACTGACGAATCAGGCAGTTTCGATTGACACCCGGGTACCACTGACCACGAGTAACATCGAAAGCGGCAGGTTCGATGTTTTAATGTGTTCATTTTATGAAATTTCGATTCTTTTCGATTGAAAAATAGTTGAAGGAATTAATATTTAAAAAAATAAAAAAAATAGAATCATAAATCTTTATCTTTACTTGCTATTGGTGCAATAAAACGAAAATGGCTTTTTTGCAGTTTCGATGATTTACGTGGGGGCCGTCGATTTAACCTCCTCAGAGGTAAAAATTTCAAAATTTTAATAGCCTATGTCCTATTCTAGGTCCTAAACTATCTACATACCAAATTTCATTTAAATAACTTAAGTAGTTACAAAGATTACTTAAGTATAACAAACATTCACACAGACCTTCCCATTTATTATAATAGTAAGATTATTGTGTGAACATAGAGCCTCTGCGAACTTTATCTCAAGTTAAAACTCAAACCAAAGTGCTTTATTTCATTTAGATATTATGTACTCCTTTAGGGCTCAAACACAAAACTGCGAGCTCGCATCGCATCGTAAATATCTGCGAGCTCGCACGATAACGTCAGATCTCATTTGCATCGCGTATTCCTGTCATATTACGTCATACTTGGTGACCCCCCTTTTAGTCCGCTCTGAGACAACTTTAGCGAAAGAGCGCGGCGCCTGAGCCGCCTTCTTTGTGTTGTAAAAAAAAACTGCTTCAGTTCTCAACTCATAGTAATTTCGAGTAAAATAGTTCCCTTCAGAGTTCATAATCGTATTAAATGGATGAATCCAGAATCTATATATGATTTATGTGATGAACCTTATTCTGATTTGGACGAGGAGTAGGGCCAATTTTGTTTGTTTTGTCTTTTAAAACACAAAAATGATTACTAATTTTTAACACACTTTGAATCATTTTTGCATTTTAATTTTTGCACCCTACATAGCTCTTTCCATACAAAATTAATTTTGTAATAATGATCCAGGCGCAAGTTTTCCCAATTATCTACTAAACTATTACAATTTATTCTTTATATTATTTATAGCAAAAAAGTTGAGTTTACATAGCATTAAATTAAATTAAAATAACAACATTTTATATTACAAAGCTAGAGAAATACCGCCACAAACTTAAATATCGATTATCTCGAAATGAGGTTTGTGTGGGTTGGATCATTTTTGCTTAAATCGGTTCAATTATCTTTTTGGGATCCATCTTACGCTTCCTAAAAACATGTCCAATACGGCGGACTAAACTTGAAGATATGGTTACCCTACAAAACGGTTCGCCGCACAAATTCGCATCGCAGAAATTCGCAAATCAAGTTCGTGTGACATCGCATCAAATCGCATCAAATCGCATCGCATCGCACCAAATCGCAGTTTTGTGTGGGAGCCCTTAGACTTGACTCTTGGAAACATCAGAGTTAGATAACCAGACACTTGAAATATGTCGAAAATGAGCTTCAAATTTGAATAAATCAAATGAAAAAAGTAAGTGACGTTAGGTAAGTATGTTAGGATATATAACAATTACGGATACATTTGATACTGCAAAAAAATATTTTAAGCATATCAAAACGAATTAAAAAAAAAACAATAAGGATAGTTATTAAAGGTTTATTAAGCTATTGTGTTATTTAATATTTTTTTCCATCTTTTTATCAAGGCTATCTTGTCCCACTGGTGGGCAAAAGTCTCCCATTGTTATCTCATTGTTGTTTATAATAATAACAGTAACCCAAATGAATAAAAACACGATGATGATGGCCAAAATGTCCACTTAACACATGAAATGCCCTTCTAAGCGAAATGTATGTCTCATAATAAAATGTCTACGGGCTATAAACATAAAAAGTCTTTGTTCCTTTACACCATAAAAATTCACGTTCATTCTACGTAGGTACGTAAACGAGCCTTTTATTTGTAGACCTAATAAAAACTTTCGAAACGAGAAAAAACTGTCACTGACAGACATGTTTATTGTTTAGGTACTTGTTACTCTCTCGATCTATGAAACCTACAGGTTTTACAACAAATCGAAACAACATTTTTCCAACAAATAAATTTAAAGATTTATCTTTACTATGTGTATGTAACGTGAAACGGCGTGACGCGGTGACCTGAAAGGGTTGGTATCTTTTAGACTATGTACATTTGACTAAAGAATTTATTCATTCACACGTGTTATACTGCTAAAAGGAAATGTAATAATACAGGCACGTTAGTATCAGTAGGTACCCAGCGACTTCGTCCGCGTTGAATGAAATTTTAATAGGTAACCATAATAGGTATAACTTTGTCTCGTACCTACAAACGGAAATTCTTCACTTTTGATAAAAAAATGGTACTTGCATTACTATTAAAAAGCTAATTATATACAGTAAAACTCGTATGGGTTATATTACAAAAATAAAAACCATAAAGTTCCACAAAAAAACCTCACTACAAAAACAGTGTAAACCGTTCAACCCGAAAATTCTCCAGAAAAATTTAAAAAATCAATACTCTACAACGAAAAATCAAGGAACATAGAGGTAGAGGAGAGAGGCATTAATTTTCTGTATAAAAAAACACATAAGTGTTAAACCGAGGAGTAGTAAGCAGCGTGTAGAGTCCAAAAGGTAAAAACGCAATAGAGGCTGATGTTGCAGGCGTCCATAGGCTGCGGTAACCGTTATCCATCAGGCGGGCCGCATGCTTGTTTGCCACCTTGGTGGTATAAAAAAAAGAAAAAAAAGAGGCCTGAATCGTCTAAAACTAGACGGAAAAGGGCAATGACGCTGATCTGGTCCATGTTCATTTTATAATTAAATATTATAATATGCTATTAAAGCCAGTAATTAAAGCCAGTAGAATATTACTGGCTTTAACAGCCTAGGCCTCCGTTACCAAATATCAGCAGTGACTTTCGGTTTCAATCTACTCGAAGCGATGACGCCACAAATATCTTGTTGGAACTCATTTCGATCATTGTGAAAGATTTCCTATTTTGATTTTTTTATATTAATAACCAATTCCTGCTCACAAACGTTCGTAAATTAACGATTTTTATCATTTACCGGATCAACAACTGATTTTTAAAGGTTAATAATGACAGCAAAATAATCCAAAATTGAAAGCTCCTTTTCCGCGACCTTAAAAATCTCATGGACATTGCATTCTCCACATTCTAAAATAAGTATAGCATGCATGCCCAACTTGTATTATTATCTATAAAGTATAGATAGTGCCCATACTTGGTCATTTACAAAGACAACAACCAAAAATTTCAACACAAAAGGAAAAATAAAAATAATATGAAAACAAAACTGGTTTAATTGTAGAAATAAAAATCCACGAGATATCTGTTGTAGTCAGGTCATTTTAGGTGTAAGTACTTACCTAATTATTCAGTTTATAAAAAAATATATGAAAACTGAGTACTTACGCAAAGCCTATTTTACTCCCAAGCCAACGCAATCATTAGAAATGTGTTGGCAAATATGTAATTTTCATCCTTTATTCGCATAATAAGGAGTAAAAGCGTGGCGTGATAAAAATGTGTAAATTTCATTTGTGTAAGCACACATAAACCTTGTGGTTTAGCGGCGGGAGACATAGCCTACGTGCCTAAGTATTAAATTTAGCGGCCTATCCTAGACACCCTTTTATGCCCTCAACAACTTTTTATCTTTATTACATTCTACACGCATAATATTCAACAGATGGCACGAAATTTGTAATAACCACTGGTATCTAATATTCTGTGTGATAGCCGAGACCCAAAAAAACGTATTTTTTGTAGTTGTGAGTCGCGTAAATTGCTTTCAATAAAAATGAGAACGCATCCTGTGGCCCTATTCTGCCAGCCAATCACTTAACTATGTATGATGACAAACCTATCGTCGTAGAATAGTCCTGTGATGAAATAAGCCCAACATTGTGCGTGCGGTGCTATTTCATCATCATCATCATCAGCCTATATTAGTCCACTGCTGGACATAGGCCTCCCCTAATGAGCGCCATAGCGCCTTGGTGCTATTTGCATGGAGTCAATGACTCCGTGTACAGTTTTTGAAAATATTATATATGTAATGGTTTTAACCTTCTAAATTTTGACGCGCGTTAAAGTTGTCAATCTTTAGTTTCTTTCATCTAAGATAAAATGCCAAATTTTTCTATTCTGAGACGATATCAATGTTATAGTGAAGAGATTACAGCAGAATAGACCATCATGTTTGCACGAAGAGACTTATTTTACGCGACTAATACACAACTCAATAAATAACGCTCGTGGTTTATAAAATTACTCAACCCATCTTATATCTCACAAAGGTAACTACATCAGCTTGTAATTCAGTATAGGCAGCCTGATTGAGCACTTGAAAATTCTTAGTATCGAGATCTTCTATGAATAACTGATAACTTTGTATTTACCTACACCAGCCCTTTATAAGACTAACGAATTAGCTTGTATTTGTATGTATTTGCAGAACTCAGCTTATGGATCTAACCCTTGGGCTATTATAAACTTTAGAGAATCATCTTCACATAATATAAACAGATTAGATACCTACCTAGCTGCTTTATGTTCGAGTTTTTGGTAAAGATCAACTTTAGGTACCAAAGAATGTAAAGGAGAAAATAGGTACTACATACATACACGACACTTAGAAATACAGTGAAAGATACAAGAAACACATATTTTTGGTATTATTACACTTCTTCTTCTAATGGTGGATAGAAATTCGCTTACTTACCTAATTGCTTATAGAACTGGAACTGGAAGAATCATCAATCAGCTCAGCGATTTTCTCGCGATCTTGCGCCGAGCGAAAAAAGTATTCGACGTTAAAGATATTTGTCGACTCTCGGATATTGTTGTGTGTATTGTGTTTTTTATGCCAAGGGACTAAAAAGTAGCACTATGCCGTTACAAGACGTAGCTGTAGCGGCGCTGATTTTCAGACAAGCTACCTTATTGTTAACTATTATGTTATCTATTGTTACTGTCTAACTTGAAATCGATAACCAGTGGTCGATGCAGTCAGAATGTATTCGGTGTTATCTAAGGCATAAGGTACTAACTGTCAAAAATTAAGTCGATCTCGATTACCAGTTGAGTTACACAATAAGGCCCAAGGTTTTAGTGTGGTGACACAAAGGTGGCATAGCATTTTCATACATTATATACTAGCGACCCGCCCCGGCTTCGCACGGGTTTATTATACGTATAAACCTTCCTATTGAATCACTCTATCTATTAAAAAAAACCGCATCAAAATCCGTTGCGTAGTTTTGAAGATTTAAGTATACAAAGGGACATAGGGACAGAGAAAGCGACTTTGTTTTATACTATGTAGTGATGTAAGTACATACAAAACAACAGAGATTGCTATTTTATTTCAATAACTAAACACTAAAAGAAATTGGTCTTGGAGCGCAACTCACCAGTCTGTAGCCGACCTAAAAAAGTTTTTCAATGTTACTCGTTAGTAACATTTCTTAAAGGTTTTTTAAGTTTTTATTTTGTATAAAACTTATTGTTGTACCAATACTATCATAACGTAAATTACGTTTTTACGACCTAGGCGAGGACAAGTGAAGACATGTGGGAGTATAATGTCCACAGGTAAGGAATGCAATATGAAACCTTATCGGTGGTAGTTCTCAGAGGTATTTGACCTGAGCATGACATGTGTTGTTCCCATAGAGGTTCACAGACACCAAATTGAATTTTCTGCTGACAATAGCTGCAACGACGCTTGCAATAAGGCACGTTTTATAACAAAAGCAGGTTCCAATTGACTTCGATTTCCGGGGCTGCTGTTTTACTATGGGCCATTAAGTCAAGGCAACTTTTGGGTTTATTCCTGTTTTCCCTTTAAGGAAAAAATTACAACTATTTCTGCCGATTTTGCGTCAAAGTTTTTCTTATTCATCTTTTCCCCTCGAGAAATTATCACAAGAGGTTATTTGAAACTTTATTTTGAAAAAAGAAAAAACGAGATTTCATAAAAAGTTTATGACAGAAAAAAATCCGTTTTAAATTGATATTGATGTTAGATTAGGAACTAAGCAACCATTTGAAACTCAACCTATAATAACAGCGAAAAGCAAACAGATCATTCAAACTTCAATTTACCAAGATATGTTTTGGTTCCTGCAAGTCATTTCAGATGTTTTCTGTTAGTATTATCATACATACTGTTATTTTTTTTATTATACAAGGGATCAAGAATATATAATATATGTACATTTGAATTAACCAGCTTCTGATTGATAACTAACCTACCAAAGTGACATGGCTCCTTTCAGAATAACCAAAACCTGTTTTAATTGAAATTGAAGGCTACATTTTCCCAAGACAATTACCGATGTGGATACATGCCTTTATCGAGCCTTGATCTCGATGTGAAGAGATTTGAGAACTAAATTGCTGCTCTATTATCTTTGACCGTCGACTTCATGTGAACACAGTACAGACACCTGCAAAAAACTTAATAGCTTGACCATAATTAATCTCGCTTTTGTTGCAATCTAGCATTTCATATGATATGAAATCACGAAAAGTAGATCAAGTCTTTTTTGTGCACGTACGTGTTTGGTAATAAAAGATAGCAGACAATAATTATGTTTTGGAACTTTTGTTGGTGCCTGTACCCAAATGGCGGATTATATACGATACAAACATCAATAAATTACTTGTCAGATTTAGTGGAATGTTCATTTGTTACCAGTGACTACTGTAATAACAATAGGGTTATTAGAATGTAGACATTTGAAACTACATCAATAACAAGGATTTTGAAATATAGTTATTAGCTAGCCTTAGAATTTTTTTGCTTGTTATTTTTATGGTTTTTTTTACCGTTGGTGTTAACATCCAACCAATTCTTTATTCAATCATCTTTTCTAGGTAAGGTTCTAAGCTCATTAAGGAATTAGTAGAATTGTAGGTTTTTCTTATTCAAGCAGTGGAAACGGAATATAAGTTCGTCGAACTTTCGTACCATCCGCGTAGTACCAAAAAGTCTCTTTTCCTTGGAAATAACCAGTAAACCATACAACAGAGCAAGCTTCATATATTCATTACTTTTGTTCCCATTCTGGAACAAATTACTTAGCCTTATAGGATATAGCTGAGACTGTGTGTGGCGTCAAAAACAAAATTTCATGCTATATAAAGGATGTTGTACAGAATAACGCGCTTAAAAAGATACAGTTTCCAACACGACACGAAGACACTGAAATTATTATGCAAATGATACAAACGTTAGCTGAAGTGGTTTTCAACTTTGCATACATACAAACCATCAAGATCCATGTCCAAAAAAGATTCATTATGTAACTGGAGTTGTCTTTAAAAGTAAACTTGAAGTGAGCACGAGGAAATTGTATAGAACGGTTTGTAATCTTACTTCTTACTTTATACTAAATGGGAAAGTCTGTGTGAATGTTTGTTAAAGGTAATCTCCGTAACTACTTAAGTTATTTAGATGAAATTTGATACGTAGATAGTTTAGGACCTAGAATAGGACATAGGCTATTAAAATTTGGAAATTTTAACGTCTGAAGGGGTTAAATAGTGTGGTAAAGTTTGTATGGAAAATTATTTTTCCTTGGTTCAATTTACTCAAAACTCGGTATAAATAAACTGCAAAGTAAATAATTAGACACGTTTTTTAAGAAACTACCCCTAGGAGGCGTGCAGTAAATTTCTGAAATTCGACAAATAAATTTCCATGCGGGCGAAGCCGCGGGGCACAACAAGTTCACACTAAAGTAGAAGACCTTTTTGTATTACATTTCTTATTTCACGCATAACTCAGTTTCATCTTATCGAATGCGTCCTTTTAAACCGCTTCTCTATATAACGCATCAAGTACAACGACTCTACGGTCGTAGAAAAATGTTGGATGCGCGACACGCAAGACGAGTTATTTTGGCGATCTTAGTGGATTGCATAATATACAGCATAACTATTTATATTTTACAACTAGCTGGTGCCCGCGACTTCGTCTGCGCATGATTAGTATTTGGAGTACTCGCGATTTTACTTGCGTAATTCCCTTTCCCGTGGGATTTTCGGCATAAAATAAAGCCTATTTTTTATTCCAGCTTATAATCTATCTCTGTGCCAAATTTCATCCAGATCCGTTCAGCAGTTTTTGCGAGAAAGAGTAACAAACATCCATCCATCTATCCATTCATACTTACAAACTTTCGCGTTTATCAGTTCAATTCAGTTTGGTTCCCCTGGCCTATACGGGTTTTCAAAAATTTCTCACAGCATCTGAACGACGCGTACACACGCGTCGTTCAGATGCTTTTGAATTTTTGAAAACCCGTGTAGCCCGGGGGAACCGAACTGAATTCCGGGATAAAATGTATCCCATGTCCAATCGTCCCGAGTTCCATTCGAATTCATTCAATTCCGTCGTGATGCGTGGTTAAAGAATTTTTCTTTCAACCTCTCTCCCAGGGGAACCTTACTGAATTCCGGGATAAAAAGGATCCCATGTCCTTCCTTGTACTATGAACTCAAATCGTCCCGAGTTTCATTCCAACTCATTCAGCAGTTTCGGCGTGATGCGCGGTAAAGGAATTTTACTTTCATACCCTCTCCCATGAGAACCTTACTGAATTCCGGGATAAAAAATATCCTATATCCTTCCTCGTAGTATGACCTATAATCATGCCGAGTTTCATTTAAATCCATCAAGTAGTTTCGGCGTGATGCGCGTTTACGATACAGACAGACAGACAGACAGACATGAATGAAAAAAAATACAGTTTTGGCTTGAGTATCGATAATAGCGTGTCCTCCAAAAAAATTTTTCAAAATATCTTCAATGTACAGAATTGGACCTCTTACAGTTTTATTATAAGAATAGATATCATGGTAATAATTTTGTCACTGTCTGTACATTTATTTTCTCGTTTGTAGCACCAATAGCAATGCGCTGTAGCCGATCGTTTCCTGTTTGTTTAGCAATTCCATTTACAAATTCAATTCGTTTTGAAAATGGAAACCAGATTAGACGCACTTCAAGAACATCGCTTCTTTCATGTCCTATCAAATATAATCACTGAAGGAATCCATACTAATATTACTAAAAGTAATTCTGTCTGTCTGTTTCCACGCCCGAATGGCAGGACGAATCTTAATGAACTTTGGCTAATGAGATGTTGATGATTATAAACTCTCATCAAAAGTTTAACTTTTAATTTGTTTTATTCTGTGAGCACACTAAGTCTTGATAACTAACTATTTCCTTGTGGTACCGCAAAAGTTGTCACGTAATGTGCTTTGGTTGTAAATTATTTAAGCTAAGCGAAAAAAGTCAAAACTTAACGCACAAAATGAACCGAAATAAATAAATTTAATAATCCAATGATAATACGATTGGGAGCTTGGAATCAATATGAACTGAAGCTTATACCTATTAAGTACTTGTTCATTAAAACATCAAGTTGAATAATCTTCGTTAAAATCTACTTATTTTCGATAACTAGCGAAAGTATAGTTTATTTTTAAAATAGTAGATAAAGATTCAGCTCAGATTATGGATGGACTCCGTAACTCAACCCCTAATTTTGATAAATGATAAATGACAACAGCTATAAAAAAAAAATCGGGTACTTTTTCTAACTTTAATTGAATTAAGACATACTTTTGCTCTATCTACTGTGTCATTAATCACAGTAAGTTCTTAGGAAAACTAAATTCTTCAAAAGATCATTTATCAATTGCCTAGGATACCCTTTCATCTATCATCCCCATAAAGTGAGTTTTATTTAAGTTCGCAATGTGTGCATTTTTTTAACCGAATCAGCAAGCGAAGCGAACATACATATATTTTCAATTTACAATTAGTAATTTAATATTTATTTATAAACTAGGATACCCTTTCATCTATCATCCCCATAAAGTGAGTTTTATTTAAGTTCGCAATGTGTGCATTTTTTTAACCGAATCAGCAAGCGAAGCGAACATACATATATTTTCAATTTTCAATTAGTAATTTAATATTTATTAAAGTTTCTAATTATAGTAAAAAAAAAAAAAAAAAAAAAAAAAAAATATTTATAAACGTCACTATATTATGAGCTTCGTATAAGTTTTTAATTATATTTTTGGATTTTTTAATTTTATATTTGGTTTTATGGCGACCCTTCTGACTTTGTGATAGGCATGGATCAGTTGAACCACTCATAGCCTAATTGTTCAAATTGCACTCTTAAATTTTTTGATTGACATTTCCTAAATACATTTAATGGTAATTTTTTAAAGAAGTTTTTAAAAATATAATAAAACTTAAGATATCTATATGAAAATATAGTGTAATTTTTGTTGCATCAATATATTGCAGAATAAGTCGTGGCAGAAACTCTATAAAGTAATTTCATTAAACTATTAAAAACAACGCAGAGAAGCAGCGAAATATTCAAATATCTATAAATATCTTAATAATTGAGATTGAAATAAGGATCTAGAGCCCTGCGCATCGCATTGTTTAATTGTTATTTTATTTGAACGTGGGAACAACGTGGTCGGACTCAGTCGTGATGAATAAAGGTCGCTTAAGAAACTTTCAAAACCGAGAGCATTCTACACACTTTTATCACGAGTCCCTAACTTTTGTTGTCCTAATCCTCTGTGCAAGTTCTTAAAACTCCCCCGTTTTTAATTAACGGAACGAACTACCTAATTAAAATGAAAAAGGTATGTAAGGTGGTGTATTGTGAGAGAAATATTTAAAATGTGTAATGAAAATCTGTTTCGGGAATTAAAACAGAACAGAATATTTTACCTTTTATGAAGACAATTTAGTTACCATTTTTGTGAACAATTTTATTGCTGATTCATCGATCTAAGTAGATTAAAAGCTGGCAAGTTATTTTTTGGATGGAGATAGTTTTCTGTTCTGCTGTATGTATCGTCACAAATTTTTTGGATTTGTAAATAGAAAATTCTCAAGCGAATAAAATTTATATGGGACTAAAAAATAAATAAATTTATTCTTTTTATTCATGAGGGATTAATTTGGTTCCGACAAAATTAAAATAATAGTGTACATTATTTATAAAAATGAAAAACTGATTTAGAAGAAATTCTAAATCAGTTTTTAATTTTTATAAATAATACCATCAAAATTTCATGTAGGTATTTTTGAAATAATAACAAAATGTTAATGCATTCCCAAAGGAATTTAATATGAACAAAACTAGCAAATAACAACAACAATTCAGCGTGTAGGGTCATGTTTCCGTATCCGGAAAGTTAGGTAATCGATCATAATATGGGATCCCATGAACACGGAACAAAAACAAAAGTGATTGGCGAGTTAGGACGTGGGCCAGTCCACTGCATTCGACCTTCAGCCACCGTCAGCGTTAAGCCGCGCCACACTTGGGGCCAAATTGTGCCAAGCCCGCCTATATAAATTATGTAGTCACATTATTGGTTATGTAAAACCAACCATGTTAAAAAATGTTACAGTTGGTTTTTACGTGTCATGTTCTTATGGTATTCCTACCAGGAAATGGTACATTACAGGAAATTGTTAAAAGCTACATAATTAACACAATGCCTATAACAATGTCCTCTGTACTGGGCCGGCCCATCTGGCCTACATGCCCGGGATTTTCAACCTTTTATTTTACAAAGAACCGATAGTTCATATCCGTTATTTGTATATTAGCCAGATATTGTGGACGGAACTATTTGCATGATCTAGGATTTGAAATTTTTCTTTCTCTGGTTTACATTCGGAATTTATTTTAACATCATCTAGCCGAGGATTTATGAAGTAGGTACTTAGCTAGCTTCAGTTTCACTTTTAATTGAACGCCTCTATTAACGTTAGCTAGCAGTTCAGCTCACGTCAGGCCACAGCGACATCAAATTCAGTTCTCATAAATAAGATTATATGAGAAATCTTAAAAAAAAAACAATTTTAATTTTAAAAGCAATTAAAATCTATATTTGTTTTACTACCAATTCACCTAAATTGACGATGCTTTAATTGACGTTACATATTAGTTCGGGGCCAAGGTAACTACAACGTAAAAACTGTAGGGAATAAAATTTGTACCAAGTGGCCAAATTTGGGCCAAGATGGATCCAGCCTTAAGTAGGGTCGGGACTGGGTCAGGACCGGAAAATAACTGATTCGACGTGCCTTTGTAGTTGTATCACCAAACCTTTACGGAATATTGATTTGGGTAAATAGTACATTTTGCTACTTTATCTATTTACAAGGCTCGATGTTTCAGCGTAGGCATGTAAACTTTTCAATAGGACACTTACCTATTTATAATACGCATACCCATAAGCACAGCCTAACTAATATTATTAGCATATTATTTATATATTCTGTGCTTATTGTTAAGTCTATATATCGATGAAAATGCTTAGCGCCGCAATTGGCGGCGTCGCCGTCGTTTGGAGCCATTCGATCAGAAGTGGAAGTTTGCGGACTGAAATGATAGATGAGGTCTCATAGCTTCAGAGCTAAAAGGTTTTTATTGTTCCATAATCAATAAAGAACCCTTATCCTTTCGCCATGTTGTTCGTGTGTCCGTTTGTCTGTCCACAGCTTACCACGGATATTTATTGGTACTAGAGAACTGTAATTTGGCATAGACGGTTATTTTGAAAATGGAACATGGAACAAAATCCTTATCTAAGAAGGCAAAGGAAAGAGCTGCCAAGTTCGATATAATTACAGCTTTGTTTTAGAAGTTTATTTATTTATAGACAACATCCAAGTACCTGCCTATCTTAACCGGCAAAGGCCAATGCAATAGAGTAGGTAGGTACCACGTATTTTACAAAAGATAAGGTCGGTAAACTTATAAACTAAAAATAAAGTTTATATTTTATGAGGTAGGTACATTTTGTACAATATCATCTATACATATAATAAAATCGTAGAGGTCGAATTTCTGTACAATGAAAAAAAAAGCCATAAACCGAGTCAGAGAGATGTTAGAAGTATAATACAATTAATTTAGTTTTTTTTTTAATTTTTTTGTTTCTCTGTTTGTCTGTTTGTCTGTCTGTTTGTACGGGATAATCTCCGAAACGACTGGAAGGATTCTAATGAAATTTTGTATGGTGATAGAATGTTGTCTACAAAGAAGCATTGTAAGGTAGGTACTTATTTAATTATCAAAATTTTTTTTATTGGAGAATTAAAAAATAGTACGCGGACGAAGTCGCGGGCATCAGCTAGTCAACAATAAAGTTCTAAGGCACTACTATTGCTTAGACTAGTATTATGTCTACGGCTTCGCACGCGTTGTTTCTAACGAAACGTTTCAAGGCATTTCAGGCATCTCAGGTTTCAGGGTATTTTTCTAGGGCTTGAACTATGTGTATTCGAAATTTCATCCTGATCTGTTCAGTAGTTTTTGCGTGAAAGAGGAACAAACATTCATACATTGATACAGCCATAAGCTTTCGTGTTTAAAATATTAGTAAAGATTTTCAATAAACTAAATAAATAATACATCGCAACAGAACCATTCCAGTCATCCGTTTCCCAATTAACTTTCCTGTTTCGTTTGTTTGTGATTTTCATTAGCTTATCCTTTGATGTCACTCGTAGTCGCAGTATAAAATGATATTTCTTTTTCAGTTCAAAGCCAGCCTTCAAAACCACTTCTGCGTATTATTAGATTGGAATTAGGGACTGGACTATTCGCAATCCTGTATTTTTGAATAACTACGATAGCAAAATAAATAAATTAAATAAACAATAACTAAATAATGCTGGATAATAAATAATAATTCATACAACATCATCTAGCCTCAAGCAGAGCCTGTGTTATGGGTATAATCTATACTTATAATAAAACTGTAACAGGTCCAATTCTGTACATTGAAGATATTTTGAAAATTTTTTTTGGAGGGCACTCTATTATCGATACTCAAGCCAAAACTGTAATTTTTTTCATTCATGTCTGTCTGTCTGTCTGTCTGTCTGTCTGTATCGTAAACGCGCATCACGCCGAAACTACTTGATGGATTGAAATGAAACTCGGCATGATTATAGGTCATACTACGAGGAAGGACATAGGATACTTTTTATCCCGGAATTCAGTAAGGTTCTCATGGGAGAGGGTATGAAAGTAAAATTCCTTTACCGCGCATCACGCCGAAACTGCTGAATGAGTTGGAATGAAACGATGACGATTTGAGTTCATACTACAAGGAAGGACATGGAATACTTTTTATCCCGGAATTCGGTAAGGTTCCCCTGGGAGAGAGAGTGAAAGAAGAACTCTTTAACCACGCATCACGACGGAAGTGAATGAATTCGAATGATACTCGGGACGATTGGAAATGGGATACATTTTATCCCGGAATTCAGTTTGGTTCCCCTGGGCTATACGGGTTTTCAAAAATTTCTCACAGTATCTCAACGACGCGTACACACGCGTCGTTCAGATGCTGTGAGAAATTTTTGAAAACCCGTATAGCCCAGGGGAACCAAACTGAATTGAACTGATAAAAGCGTAAGTTTGTAAGTATGAATGGATAGATGGATGGATGTTTGTTACTCTTTCATGCAAAAACTGCTGAACGGATCTGGATGAAATTTGGCACAGAGATAGATTATAAGCTGGAACGACACATAGGCTTTATTTTATCCCGAAAAACCCACGGGAAAGGGAATCACGCAAGTAAAATCGCGAGTACTCGAAATACTAATCATGCGCAGACGAAGTCGCGGGCACCAGCTAGTTGATAATAATATTGATACATTATACTAAGTAGTAAGTACTAGATTATTTTTGTAATTTTAGATAGAAAATAACCAGAGTAACCTGAAAGTTGCAAACAAAAATATGTTCCAAAGCGGGAATCGAACCAAAAAACTAAAAAAACAGTTTAACAAGAAAGTTAACTTTAGGTAAAGTACATCGTACACTGTATATTAATATATATTAATATTGAAAAACAATCTTCTGCTCCGTACAGCGTAGTAAGCAGAAAATTGTTTTTCAATATTTGATAGTAAAAAATATTAAGTACCTATCTACTAATCGAGTCCTACGGTATACAATTCAATAGATAAGGAAACCATAGACTGATACTTAATCAATCCCTTCATGAGTTGGGGTATTATAGTACTCTATATTAGGAACCTATCCGGTATTCACAGATCATTATATACTGCAGGTGCATCCGCTACCTAATACTCGGTTTATGCAAACGATGACCATTCATCATTGCTGATTAATAGCCATAGATCACTACAATAATGACACAATTCGGACTTCGAACTCGGAGAGATATCCGAGCAATCCATGGAGTTGAAACAACATTAGTTAACTACCTATTTGTGTTAGTAAAACCAGTCTAAGGGTGACAAAACTAAATCGAGCTGTGCTGCGCTGTACTGCGCTGTGCTATGTTTGGTCAACTCATTGACGCAGCACAGCACAGCGCAGCACAGCATGGTTTGTTTGTATCCTCATTAAAATATTAGACGAGCGAGTTGACGTTGACACAGCACAGCTCGATTTAGATTTGTCACCCTAAGAATCCTGTACTATGGTTTAAGAGGAATAAAGCATTTAGATTTTTGAATGAGCAAGATTAGGCAAGATGGTGGCAATTATCTCTATGGTGATAATTATCTCTAAGCATTCTGCACCAATTTCAAAACCAAACAACTTGGTGATTGGATTGAATGTTTGGAAATTGGTACAGAATGGCACAAATACTTTATACGTAACCTAGAAACATGCCCTATTTTTGTTTCTGAATTAGGATGATTTCGTATCTAATGGGACCACTCAAAATAAAGGAAATGCTAAGTAAAGGCACAAACTAAACTTTTGACTTCACAAATACGAATATATCAAATCTTTAAAAGCATTCGAGATTAAATCAAGAGCGTAAGAATTAAATATTACCTACGCTTTAAACTATTGAGCACCGTACATCACGGGTATAAAGTAGTTTTCTAAACGTTTACTTTTCAGGCAATGGCTCAGCTACCCGTTTACTGAATTCTAAAGAAAGCTGTGCTCATAGAAAAGTCGTTTTTCATTTTCATACATAGATCGCAAAATCTTCTCATCTTGACCCTAAATATGATTTGTACATAAAGATATAAAAAAGTAATCTTGATCGAACTACACATTTCGTCAACTAAAAATACTAACACTGACATGCATTTTTATATTCGAATGTTTTAATTTTGTGAAAATATACTCAATATTTCCAAAAATATGCTTACTTACATATTTATTATTTCACATAGGTACTAAAATCACACTTGATTCATAACTTAAAATGCTTAGTTTTGGGCCAAACGCAATTGCATAAAAAATAGTTGGGTGGTTTATAAGACAAAGACAGTATATTTGATTTTTAAATAACCCAACAGCCGGGAAGCGGCCATCCCTCCCTATAGCAGAAACTAATAAAAAATTTAGTTGAAAATTTGAAGTCGGTTAAACGAGAAGGCCAGGTCTACGAACGTACTTACTTTTTGACCTCAGCCATTCACCCACCTTCCCAAAATATCTCTAGAAGGCCACTCCCCAGTTGTTTGTCTTATAAAACATCGTAGAGCTAATTTCAGTTTAAACATTTCTTTTAATTAAAACATACAAAAAAGGGACAATTCATTGCAGGGACAGAACAACTGTAATGAAACCGATTAAGATAATTAGGTCTAAAAATATGACAGTTCTCTTTAAAACCTTTGGCTATAAATAGATCTACCGAGTCTTTTTATTTTTGCCCTAAGTGTTGGTGGTGTAGGTAGATAAAATTGTTTTTTTACGAGTATATATTTTTATATACATTAGACAACCTAGGCTTGGGGTTAGATGATGCTATGAATTGTCCAGAATTATTACAAAAATTCTGAATCCACATGTAAAGAATCTTTCCATTGGATTCTATTAGCTATCACACTGCATTCGATCGGTCTGGCTGGTCTGATAAACTAGCTCGTTATTCTAGTTTAAATTGGGTAGCAGCATGTTATTTATCGAAAGTCATGCGTTCTTATGGGATAAATTTACAGGTCGTGACCCCAGTAAACGAAGACAGACTGAGAATTTGAGCCGAAGATTTTGTTGCTAATCCCATCTTCCAAGTAATTCGAGAAAATCACATTCCTTTTCCTTAAGTTCGGTAGCAAGGGGGCTTAATATGGAGATAAAAAAGAATTGCAATTGACTTCTGAAAATTGAGATGCTCCATGTTATATTTATGTTTTTACCACTTTAGGCCCGCAGCTTCGCATACTTTTTTGCAAACTAGTATGCAAAATTTCAGCTCAATCTTTTCAAAAGTTTTGGATTACTCGCTTTTTTAATTATATAAGTAGAAAAACTGGTACCATAAAGCTCTTTTTTGTTTCATGGACTTGGTATTATTTTATTAAATTACCGTTTTAGCTATGCATTGTAGTTTGTCCCGAGGGGCAATTCCATGATTTCAAAGGTTCTTTTAGCAGTTTACACCAATTTCCATAAAAATAGCTAGACTAGAATCAATTAACTCCGAATATACCAAGAGTTTGTCTCTGGTGGCCAATAAATCTAACGATCTTATTTTACGATCATTGGCAGAATATTACATATTGAGTGGGATGGTTAGCTACTTATAGTTTAACTAGCTGTTGCCCACGACTTCATACACATGATGTTCAAATTATTTGTCATTACTACGGTAACTAAGTAGCTAAGCGAGGGCAACAAACAACTCACATTGGTATCATCAGGATTCAGAAGGCAGCCTACGCAACATGGAATCGTGGAGATAACACGAAAACTAAACTAATTTGACACAAAAGGATGCCATTAATTTGTTCTCCTGTGCCTTTATGACAAGAGCAGATAATCCTACATTTTATTAAACACGAAAATTACAATCAAGTTTTAGAAATATTACAACTACCTAGTATATACAATAATTGAAACCATTGAGCTAACTGCAGACGGTTGCAAACAGTCTAAAGGTAGCTCAATTGATCCATGTCCAGATTGTTGTCCAGATACCAGTCGGAAGCGTCCCCAAGACACTGGCTGCATTACCACGCTGTATAGCAATGCTGATGCGCTGAGTCAGAAACTCACCAGCTCTCGGGTCACGCGTCGCATCGACCAGACGCTCAGGTATTTTTTTAAAAACCCGGAGAGCCTCGGTACCCCACGGACCTGGGATCTCGACTCCAAGGGGAGCAAATGCGTAGGTTCCGTTGAGACCTTTATATTTGCGCCTCTTGAGATCCTCGGCCAGATCTACCACCGCAGCAGCCCCAGTGGATGTCCTTGGAAGATGGGAAGGTGCAAGTGTGTCGACGCATGTAGCGCCCCACACGGTAGGCCTCCCCAACTCCCATGGGACTAGTGTCATACCGTCGGGCCTCTTGCCATCGTCACGGAACAGACCATTCGGTTCGAGAATCCTTATCTTTATTAATAGGTATTATAAACTTGAAAGTTTGTTACTCTTTCACGCAAAAACTATTGAACGGAATTTCGATTCGAAATCAGAAATTTTGAATAAACGTAAATTTAGCCATGGAATAACACAAACTACCACTTTCAACATAATAAATCAGTTCCACCCACAGAAATCTAAAATAAGGCACCATTATTCAGATTTCTGACGTTCCACCACTTGCGGAAGTCCACAGTTTGTTGATAGAACGTCTATCACAACTAACGAGAGAAAGAAGTTTTTTGACAATTGTTTCAAATGTACTAGTTTAAATTTTATTTGTTCCTTGATTATCATTGTCGTTGTTAATAAAGATTACCAACCTACTGGAAACTGCAGCATATGCCAAGATTGTAAAACCATTGCCACGTCAAATCTCTAAAGACAAGTGCTAACCAACTTCCAACTTTTTAAATCCAACTTACTTTGCTGTTTGCTATATTTATCTTCAAAGAAAAACTGGTAAAGTCTCTGTAGAGGTTATCTTGGCTGTCTTGGCTTTGTTACAAATTAGAAATAACTTCCTTAAACATCGGAAAATCTTGCCGTCGGAAGTTTTATATGTGACGTAACAAGAATCGCAGTGAAGGTAGGTATCACACAAGATGCTATTGTTAAAGCAATATGTATGATACGAGTAATTTCATTCCCACGCTGAGAACGTTAGGTACTCTCAAATCTGATTATATAAAGTTTAAAGACATTAGAGACTACAAGGGTTCGTAAGCATTATATTTCAGTCTGTATCTACATACATCTATATCTATAACCTTTACTGGTCCATTGCTGGACCCAGGCCTTCCCATGATAAGCGCCTCATTGGCATTCATCATATGGGAGTAATGCCCCACTCTCCGTCTGTATGATTATGCTTAATTTCTCAAGATACTACAATGGACATACTAAACAAGTAAATCATCATCATCAACCTAAGTCCATTGCTAGACATAGGCCTCCACTAATGAGCGACATAGAGACCTGTCTTCAGGTAGCCGCATCCAGCATCTGCCAGCAGTCTTTCGCAGATCGTCATCGCACCTGAATAAAGTTTTTTTTACAAATAAATAGTTCCGGGCAATCCACACAGATTTATCTAGCAAAAGCTACGCAGAGTTTGTGTTATGGGTAGGTACTTAGTAACTGATATACTGATATCACTACATAGTCTATAACAAAGTCGCTTTCTCTGTCCCTATGTATGCTTAAATCTTAAAAACTACGCAACGGATTTTGATGCGGTGTTTTTAATAGATATAATGATTCCAAGAGGACGGTTTATACCATAGACTTAAAAAATTTTCACTACGTTCATAACTTTATGGTTTATACGTATAATAAAAACGTGCGAAGCCGGGGCGGGTCGCTAGAACAATACACAACACAATACACTACAATATACAATACAGTTCATGGCAGGCGGATCTTCGCCCGCTGTGTTCAATCGATCAACGAATTATACTAATGTTAGCAAGATCGAAATAGTTTCTACCGTAGATCATCACCATGATCATCATTTTGCGGAATAAGGGTATGAAAAGGCGATAAGCTCACAATTAAATGCGACAATGCTGCTCGCTAGACAATATTGATATAAGTTAAAGGAAGTATCCTCGCCGGACCCTGAAATCACAATGGGGCAAAATTGGATCTCTACTCTGACGGGTGGACGAAATGCGATTATTTTCAATTGTGCTCAATCACTGTACCTTGAAAACGGATATTGATAGCACTTAAGTATCTTGGATACGACCCCTTTATTTCCCTTAGTCTAGTCAAATGTTTAAAAAGGAACTAAAGAAATAAAAAGCACTTAGACCGTCTTGGATACCTATAACGGCTTTGCAACCAACTTTAAGAAAAGGAGGAGGTTCTCAATTCGAGTGTATTTTTTTGCGAGTTACCTACCTCAGTATTTTTTTAATTTTTTTATTTGGGAAACAAACAGTTATAATAAATAACTAAGCGTAAACATACTTAAATAATTTCTAAACCAGGTAAGTTTCCTCCATTAAATAATACAGTATGTATTGAAGGTGCGGTTCACCTTCAAAAACATATTTTTTACATACATTTTAGTGTTTTTTATTTGACAGTTAGAGCTCTTTTGGTCACGTATAAATTTAATCACCAGTACTTACTCTATTATGAGTTATTCTAAATAAATAATAAATTTAGACTGGACAATCCACACAGCATTATCTAGCCCCAAGCTAAGCAGAGCTTTTGTTATGGGTACTAGATAATCTATATATTTAATACAATACCTCACATAGACTTATATTTATTATACATAAAAATACCAAGAATAATAATGAAACTTGAAGGATGTAGTTAAAAAAATGAAAATCTACATTTTATTTGCTTACGAAATCGCAGTCATAAAACTTGTTTGGACGTTATGTGATAGGTACACACTACAAGTCATTTCTGTAATAAAAATACCAATTTGGTACGGTTAAAATGTTGACCAAAAAATGCAAGGACAGGCTCCATTCGACTCTCTTACGTGACTTTCAAGGTTTACTTCAATAAACTGATACAAAAAGAAAAGCTGAGGCCGCGTGCGCTTGCTTCGATGAATGAAAGCAAGTTACATCATACTTGTATTACCAGTTATGCCGAATTGAACTCTAGTCACATGACATAAACAGAAACTGGACTTGGATGTAGAATCTAAGATATTTTTTGTAAACAAACTTTTGTGCAAGGATGTAAACTAAATAAAACTGCTAACAATACTATACATACAATAAAACCTTTATAAAATTATAATTAACTTTTTAATTGCATTAGGTACTTACTTTTTAAACTCTCATAATTTGTTTACTTAACAAAGTATACGTATATCTGATAAAAAATACTTTTATCAATTTAATAAAGTTATTTCCAAGAAGGTTTTCTACAAAACCCTAAATATAAACATATAATAACAGAGCAAAGCATGATTAAATATCAGCAAGGAAGAAGGGTATCTACAGAGTTGTAACGAATACAATAAAAAAATCAACCACGCAAAAAAAATATCGTCGCAGCGAAAAACATTTACATTCAACTTCGACAACGGACAAGAGACTAATGTAATGAATATACTTACTCTGTCAAAAAAAGACTAATTCGAACTTCTGTAATTTGCGCCAATAATACCATTATAGCCATATATTTCCACCAAGAGATACCCATCTATACCTCTGTTTACAAAAAATATCTTGGTTTCTAGAGCCAAGTATTATAGGCAAATAATACATTCACTCGTTTGTGTAGTGTGCCCTAGATGCAAATGATCTGGCCTTCAACCTTCCTTTTTAATTTAGGTACCTACAAGCTTTCATTAAGCCAGAGATTTAATAATGTTCATTATAATATTAGAACGAAGCAAGGTCAGAGTGCATGTTTTAAAGCATCCGTTGCTGAGCCCTTAGTACCATTTGTACATTAGTTTAGAATGACCTATAAAGTTTTCGTCTCGTTACATGCAATCAGCACCATGCAGCGTTTTTTCTAACAGAGAGGATCTTTTTCATAGTTTGAAAGCGGTTGATAAATGCTCAAAGGCTACTAGAATTTTTGTTTCTCAGGGACTCGGATTTAGTTTTGGAATGGTTTTCAGTGATGTTTTGACGATATATTATTGTTGTCTCATTTATTTGTACTTATAAACGAGATAAGGCCAACGAGCTTTCGAAAACTTATTTCGTAATCAAGTAAACTGGTGCTAAGGGTACTTATATTTTAGTCTTTACCTTCTTTTATGTACTACAATCAACATACTTAATTATATATCATTTATTATTACCATAGGGAGAAAGGGTAACATTGAGTTAAGTCAAATAATGTGTTGCACAATAGATTACATGCATACTATAATTATTGAAAAACTAAATCAAATGATAGGAGTTACGGACATACGTGGTAACAAAAATAAACGTAAAAACTTTCGTATGTTCAATCACTACATAGTATAAAACAAAGTCACTTTCTCTGTCCCTATGGCCCTTTATCCCTTTGAACGCTTAAATCTTTAAAACTACGCAACGGATTTTGATGCGTTTTTTTAATAGATAGAGTGCTTCAAGAGGAAGTTTTATACGTATAATAAAAGCGTGCGAAGCCGGGGCGGGTCGCTAGTCAGTATATATAACCAGTAGGATTTTTGAGAAGAAGTGAAAAAGAAACAACTGCGTATTGATTTATTTCAAATGTTATTGGAATCCTGGGATTAGGTATTAACGAAATATTGTAGTTGTACCAGAAAAACCTGTTTTTTTAATAGGAAAAGTAACATTTCACTATGTCAAGCCCCAAGTTGTATAAGCAAAAAAACAATTTTATTGATAATTCAGTTAATGTTAAACTCAGTTAATCAATTCAGTTAATGCTAATCAGACAACATTGTGAAATTTTAAATAAACATGTGTATAGTTAAAATTCACAATATTGTTGGATTTCTATCATAATATGTATGTACGTACATTATTATGATAGGAATAACTTTATTACTTAGGATAATTACAATCAAGGAATATAAACAATTTAAAACTAGAATGATAGAAATCCATTTAAGAAAAATAAAATTTGAATCTCATCAGAAACACAACATTAGCAATTTGTCTGATATTATTAAAATAAGTTATGTACTTACAAAGTGAAATTCTTGTTCAAACTAATATGAAGCCATAGTTGCATAAACCAGACTGCTTTAATATGTGAAAAAATGTATATTATATCAAATAAACAAGGAGGTCATACATAATATCATAAGAAAGAGTTATTGAGATTTTGATTAAAAAGCTGGCTCTACATTATGTATGAAAGTGCGGCGGGAATATCAGAAAAAATAACTACTAAGAATATAAATCAGTCAATGATAAATAGAAATTAAAGATTCATGAAACTATCGAAGAAATAAGTGAATTAACCTCGACCTTGAGCGAGGCATTGAAACCCATCTGAATTAATAAGAGCTCGAATCTTTTCTCTGACTTATTATCCTACAACAAAGCAGAAGTTAGAATACAAATATTTATTGTAAAGATTGAACCCAAAACCCATAAGGAACATATTTATTTTTCTTCATTTTTTTTTCATTCTTATGCTACAAAATACTAAGTCTTCAAGCAACCTCATGCCTCCCCAAAATCATCTAGCTCCAAGCTAAGCAGAGCTTGTGTTGTGGGTACTTGATAACTGATATACTTAATACAATACATTCTATACACATTTTTTGTTTTCCATAAAGAAAGCACCCAGATCACTGGACAAATATTTATCTTACTATAAAATGGGAAAGTCTGTGTGAGTGATTGTTATAAGTAATCTCCGTACTAATTACTTAAGATATTAAGATGAAATTTGATACGTAGAATCAATCAAGACTATGACATAGCTAATAAAATTTAAAAAAAATTAACCTCTGAGGGGGTTAAATAGGGTGGTAAATTTTGTATGGACAATTATTTTCCTTGGTTCGATTTACTCAAAAATCGGTATAAATAAAGTATGAAATAAATAATTGAACACGTACTTTTTATTTTTCAAAATAACCCTAGGGGTTGTGTAGTAAATTTCTGTTCGTTTTTGAAAAAAGACTGGTTCGCGGGCGAAGCCGCGCTGCGCATCAAGTATTAAATGTGTTTTGCCGTTGTTTGGGTATCACTTTTTCGGCAGGGCCCAAGCGAAATTACGGAAAGCACCAAACAAGACTGTCTCCCGAAAAACATCTTCTCTGAAATAAAGGAACATAAGCGTGGATCCTCATTATTACGAGCCTGTTTCAAAAGGCGAAAAATGTCACGTTTTAGAATGGCGCCCTTTAAGAAATAGCCTGACAAACAGTCCTATTACACAAGGGTGTAATTTTGCTGCCTAGATACGAAAATAATACATAATCAATAAGAAAATAACTGTCTATAAATTTTCATTCCTTCCTTATTGTAAAACATTAAGTTTTCTTAAATTATCCGGCATAAACATAATAAATTAATAATGTTTCAAAACCATAATTAGTTTAACCGATACCGTGGCATTTATATTTCACATATAAATGCTACGGTATCGTATATCATTTATATTCACTTAAGTATATGAAAATCTTCAGAATATAATGGGGCTTAATAATTTAGTATAATAAACTTCCTCCATATTAGAATATAAATATCGATAAACTTTCCCATTGATATTAAGTATGAACCTACAGCGGTAAGTAGATTTATTAATAAAGGAACTCTGCTATCCACGAAATCCAGTTTCTTGTATCAATTTTACATAATGCTGCAAATATTTACGTGGCTTGCATAATCTTGTTCAATTAACATGAGCGCATTACACTTACGCTCATGTGAGAGTGAATTACTTTTAGGGTTCCGTGCCGAAAGGATGCCAACGGGACTCTATTTCTAAGCCCCCTCCTTTTGCTCGTCCGTCTGTCCGTCGTGATTCGGTCTATTTGAACCGTAAATGATAGGCAAGTAAAATTTTCACAGAGTGTGAATTTCTCTTTCCAACAGCAAATAAAGCAATTAAATTAATATACTGATCTAAAAAAATAACGTAATTTTTCTCTGACTAAAGCTGTATCTCTTGAATAGGCAGACAGTTGAAATTTGATAGGGTGAATTTATATATATAAATAATTAGATAAACCCACAACGAAGAGGGGGCAATGTTTTTTTTTTTCGATCCTTGTACGATAGTACGGAACACTTCGTGTGCAAATAGACTCACTCTTCGCCGGTTCCATGATTACATCGATCATTAAGTCTTATGAGGTGGCGATTATTTTATCTGTTCTAATCATTAGATTACATTGGATGGAACTAATTGGCCGTGAAAGTAATCATTTGCGGTTACGAATGTAATCAGAGATGATCTCGATTTCGAACTGTAATTCGATAACAGAGCTACTGGCTTTTATATATTGACCTATGGCATGATGGCCATTGCATATCAGGTATTGCGTGGTATTTGAGAGGCACCTGCAATGTGTTATTAACATTAATCACACACATGATTGGGTAGAGTCAGTAGAGCATCTCTATCCACTAGAGATAGGCATTTCCATGTCGCCGTTTTATGCAAATTTAAAACGAACTTATTATCTATGCGTTTGAACGACTGTTTGATGTGAATGTAGAACTAACTACTGCCTACGGTTTCGCTCACTTAGTGCTCACTGGGATATGTGTTTTTTATTTCCTTATTTTTGAAGAAATGGAAAATGGGGTGTCTGTATGCGATTGCGTCAGCAAAGGTTTTCAGAAGAAAAAAATATTTTAAGTTGTACACGCTACTAGTTTAATATGCTTAAAGAATAATCAGGGAGTTCCCGAAATAATGTTATTGATATTATTTACTCATTCACGCGTGGTTTCAAAGCAAAAGAAGTTTCTGACTTAACTTTTGTTCGGTCTCATATTGCTTCGGTCCATTGGATTGGTTGGCCCGATGTTTACGATTTTTGATTTTTCATGCGAGTGGGATAAGCTTTCCTTGCTGTTGATGATATGCGGGTTTGGGGATTCCAAATTCAAATTCTGCTTACATAACACTTGAACGGGGGGAACTGTTCAAGTACCTATTGTGTAAGCTTGCAGGGAGAAATATCTCATTATAACAGATTTTTAGAATTGGACTCGCAGTCCTGAACACATACTTACAAAACTGTCAAATTTGATGTCTCTTATAATATAACGTAAAGATATATGAAACAAACAATAAATCTTTCTGTTGCTGAGACAAGGTCTTTAGTAGTAGTAAATCTAAGCAAAGGCATTGCAGATTTCGAAACAATCGGCTTTTCCATCGAGCCGTAACAGTGTCGAGGAAAAACGTGCGAGAATGAAAAATAATAAGTCATTGTGGGCTCACAAAGATAGCTGATTAAGTGTGACTCAACTGCCAAACAAATCTTAATTAGAAACGATAAAGTTCATAATGCAATGACAAATAATTTGTCATATATAATTCGTGACCCCGTAATAAGTACAGAACGACATTGTTTTACAAACCGAGTAACAGGCGTAAGTACCTATAGCAGTATCTGCTAGTTTAATTGTTAAATGCAGTTTTCTGGTCTTTGTTAAGATCTACTCAGAGTAATGAAGTGCCGACTCACAAATAAAGGAAAATAATAATAGATTGAGCAACAAACGGTTCATACCATAGGCTCATGAGCGTAGTGAAAATTCTAAGTCCTTGGTTTGTATTTAACGGTGTATTTTATCGAAGCATACCCTCTAGTGAGTGAGATTTTTTATCGATAGACAAGTGATAGGTTAAATCGACACTATGGGATGTTTTTTTATCATTTACATTAACTTATTTCATAAATTATTTTGAAAATTTGACTTGTCTAAGTGCTTACTTTGTATAACTAAAAATAGTTATCGATTCCTGGTTAAAGTCCATTTGTCTCAAAGATTTTCGATTCGTCAGTCACCTGACCTCGTAGCATAGTAATTATAAGCAGCGCATTCCAGTACTTCTGAGAAATTATGGCGGGTTCAAGTCCCGTGGAGGTGCAATATTTTTAGGAGATTGTTAAATTAAACCATTAACCATTAATAACACAAGCTCTGCTTAGCTCGGGGCTAGATGATGCTGTGTGGACTGTCCGGAATTATTATTATTTTTTATTTGTGATAGAAATAAGAAAAGCCCATTTCTAGTGCATTGCTCGACATAGAGGGTATAATCGTGTTATTGTGGATTTGTCGATCGATATGAACGATCCTTTTCTTATTATTCATCGAAGTTTTAGCCGGCAATAATTGAACATCGAGACGTATACCAAAAAAGAAAAATGTATAAAAAGATTGTTATTCAAATGTTATGTCCAACTAACCATGTACGGTCTATTCTATATAATTTGCAAGACCCAAACTTATATCACCCTCTTTTAATCTGGCTGGGCAAACTATTTTATTCTGCTTTGTCAAATAAAATTAGTGAAATTTTATTAGTTTATTTATGAATTTTCTTTTTGTTAATAAAAAAATCTTATTCGTAACCTTATAATTTATTTTTGTTTAGGACCCGTTAAAGAAATTAGGAAACTTTCCATACGGCGCGGCTGTGAGATTACAAAGGCTTACTTTATACTTAGACATAAGGGTGTAAAGTGCAAAGTTACAGTTCCCTCACTCGGTGGTTTTGGATGAGGATTCCTGGAACCGGAAACCACTTTACTGTAATTGGGACTAGAGGAAAGGAATTAATTCTTCTCTAGGGCCTCGGGCGCCCCGACTTTCAATAATGAAGGGCTAAATAAAGGTTACGATTACGAATTCCGTCGACCTTTTGCAGAAGATATTCATACCTATATTTGTGCTTTTTACGATTCATATTTTTAATAATGTTTTCACGAACAAAACCGGACTTCATAATATATTTATATTTTAACAAAATCTAAAAACTTCAAATTTCAGAATTTTAGAAAAAAAATATTTTCCTTTTTTTCTGGGGCCTTATTGTGTAACTCAACTGGTAATCGAGATCGACTTAATTTTTGACAGTTAATCCAGTTTAATACCATATGCCTTAGACTATACCGAATACATTCTGACTGCGTCAACCACTGGTAATGGATTTGAAGTTAGACAATAAGGCAGCAGGTCTCATCTTCTTTAATTACTTAAAGGAAAATTGAACTTACTTAAATAAATTGAAATCAAAGTACGCTTTTTGTGGTGTAGTAGGTAATTAGTCACATCAACCACTCGATTCCGAGGTGCAAATGGAAAATATGCAAATGACGTCAAATACAAAATAATTTAAAAAATGGTAGGTACCTATTTACATGACACATACCTACGTATTTGTGCGCTCATTAAAAAGTTTTCAACAATCAGAATAAAGAATATTGCAATTGATTTTACTCATCATGACCGTCTTAGTTTTACTTCATAGTTTGGACAGTTCCTAAACTTACATATTTTAGCTGGACCTGTCGTACATGCGGATAATGAATTTAGCCGCATGTACGACAGGTCCAGCTAAAATACTCATTACTCACTCATTTTACTACTTACTCATTTTCATTACTCATACTCGGAAAGTAGGTCTGAACATGCCTGAAGAGCGGGTTGAAAGTGATACTTTTCCGCCCTAGGGAGAATCGTTTTCAACAGACAGCTATAACGTTACTATTGAACCATGATAGTAGCAGAATAAATGTTGAAGCTAAAAAATATCGCCTTAGCGTCAATTCACTGAATTCAAAAAATACGAACGACAAGGCAGTATGGCTTTATGGCTATCGCCTGTCCTAGATGGGCTAAAATATAAAAAAAATGCGGCTATTTCATTAATTTGTTTTCTCATATTTTTTATTTATATTTCCTTGTATTCGTAATGAAAAGCACAGTGTTTACCTCGGGTGAAAGTAACTTATGTAGTCCCTCGAACTATTGGCGTTACTTTCAACCCTTGGGTAATAATGTCTTATTATACGTACTGAAAGAGGCCCGATTTAAGCACAGAAATATTCAACAAAATTATGCAACGAAAACAAGCTTCGAACTTGCAACGTATGGCAAGAACAGGCTCTTTACTTTCCAATCGAACTTAAATTGCTATATTTCCTTTAGATTATTTGTTTGTATTCATTGACTGATAATTTTTTGTTCTTTTTTACTCTTTTGGAGTTTTTTTGTAGAACCGTTTACTGCCCTTTGAGATTAATTTCTTAATCAAGGAACGTATTTTCTTACATAAATTATCCTATAAACATACCTTTTTTTCAAACACAGATAACAAATCACATTCACTTGCCACTAACAATGCATCGGAATTTGATTTGGTTGTGCGCGCGCGCTCACTCTACGGTAACAACGGGGAAGGTAAACTAAACCGCTGGAAGGGAGCACGAAACACTTTATACAGACAATAAAGCGGGGATAAAATATGCCTTGTTACAGATTTTGATCTTTCGATTGTCAAGGATTTTTGATTTATTTTTTAAAAGTATATACTTACCAAGTATATGCTTAAGAAAGGTGTGAATACGGAGATGACGAATGACAGAGCAGAATGGAAGAAGAATTCACGTTGTGCATACCCCACTTAGCGTGGGATAAGGTCCGGAAGAAGAAGAAGAAGATACCCGCGGCAGTTTTTTTGGGAAACCTTTCATGGCTATTTATCTATATGCCATGGAATGAAAAGTAGCATATATGTTGTTCAGGCAGAACTGCGTCTATTCAAAATTTCAGCCCGATCCGTTCAGTATTTTTTGCGTGATCGAGGAGCAAATATCCATAGTACCTAGGTACATATGTACAAATATTTTCGCGATATAATTAAAAGTAAGTAAATAATGTTGGAAAATCCTCACAGCATCATCTAGCCCTAAGCTAAACTTGAGCTTGTGTTATGGGCGCTAGATGACTGATATACTTAATATATATATTCTTCCTGGCCGATTTCGGCTACGGAGACTTGGCTTTGAGTTTTTTTTATTTTATTTTTTTTATCTATCTATGGGCTTAGATGTTTAGCCCGCATATGGCTGATATAACCTATTTTTGCTCTAAAGGTCCGGTTACAAGGAGCGCAAGTTAATATGCCATTTACAAAGTTATAATTTATATTGGCAGGCGGTCTATTTTTATGATGTTCTCGTTTGGCGTCTAGTTCTCGCCTCCTTTCTTCTTCGAACTCGTCCACTCGGTCATGAACTTGACGCCTCCACTCAGGCCGTTTTTCAGCGAGAGACTCCCAGCGGGAAGGGTCAATACAACATCTCTTCATGTGCCTTTTCTGTACGTCCTTGAAGCGAAGGAACTGGCCACCGCGTTTCCGCTTACCGCTTTCCAGTTCACAGAAGAGGATGCGTTTCGCCTTTCGCTCATCAGACATCCGAGACAGGTGTCCGCACCAACGCAGCTGACGCCTCATAAGATATGCCTCTATACCGTAGATATTTGCACGTCGCAGAACATCGGTATTACGAACCCGATCCGACCATTTGATGTTTAGAATGTCACGGAGGCATTTCAGATGGAACCTGTCTAGCGTGCGAATGTGTCGACGATATAAACACCATGTCTCTGACGAGTACAAGATGTTAGGCAGTACAATCGCCATATACACCTTAATCTTAGTCCTCAGTCTAATGTTGTGGGACCGGAACACCCGGGCTCGAAGTTTACCAAAAGCGGCCATAGCTGAACCAAGCCTGCTGTTAATCTCCGAGTCAAGGTCGCACTTGGCTGTTATGTTACTTCCCAGGTATTTAAATTTATAAAGCCTAGTCAGATGCGCAGGATATATTAAGGTGCATAAGTATGCGCGCCGTATACAGATGCACCCTCTCCTCCTTACTTCCCCTAACCCAATGGAACGGAGAACCGCTACGACCGGGGGGAAGCAGGACGCAGTATCTGGTAGCGATAAATACTCCTATCTCTACCTTCAGGCCTTCAACAGTTGCCTGGTTGTCCTGCCACTGGTAGTGGATTGCGTAAACGCCAAGGCAACAAGCACTAGCATGGGGAGTAACCATGCTTGACTCAGACGCCGAAACATCAGCCAAAGTTTAGCTAGTGTTTCGGCGCTTGAGCCCCCCTCTACCAGGTTTAGCCCACGAGACGACGTGGTTCCCGGGATGTGGCCGCTGCGTGCTAACAGCTACTGGGAGCCACTGGTGAGAGGATTATAGACCATCAACGAGTTTTACTAATGTCCCTGTTACCTCAAGAGGTCGTCTAGCAAGGAACATACGCTAACAATCTACTCCATCCCATATATATATAGATATCCCAGATATACTTAATACATTATAAATAGATAGATATTTTCTTATTATATAAATAGAAAAACACCCAGAACCCGAGAGAAATAAATTAAAAAAAAAATGTTTTTCACTGTTAAGTATCTGTTAAGTTCTTTTTTTTATTTACAATTTACTTATTTTCACTTTCAATTTTTATAATCAGTTCCCATGGAAAATAAATAGCCTTAAAATGTTTTCCATAGAAACTGCGTGCGAAGCCAGGGGCAGTCAGGGCTATTTCTTTTGGGGTAAGATAAGGTAAAGGTTAAATATTTAACCTTAAGTATCGTAAAATATTAAACCTTAAGTATCGTCACGGGTATGATTCACATTATTTTGGTGAAATTATTGGAATAACCTGAAAAGTCCAATTGACCTGTTTTAGACCAATACTCATGAGTCATTACTTCATTAGTAACTGATATACTGTTGTGCCATTAATCGATTCACCTTGACGGGTGCATTGGTTATTGCACTATAGAGGATGCTGACTGCTCATCACCATTACGCAAGATTGGTATTTTACCGATACAATTTGTTTAGTTTTGCTTTCTTGTTACTTATGTTTACGTCCCACCCATCACATTGTAGAGAGGGAATAGATTGTACACTTGTTTTTGAGCACTCATTTGACCACTTTATTTCCAGGGCACGTTAAGTACCTAGGTAAATTCAGGCATAATTTATTGTCCTATATACATAGAAATAATTCTAAAATACCTACTTCCACCATTATTTTGTCCTGATTTTCTAAGCAGCGATTGTTACCTATATTTATGTCCCATCACATTGTAAGAGTGAGGGAATAGATTGACTTTAAATCCTACGCACGTTAAGTATTTGACTTTAGGCATAATTTATTGTCCTATATATAGAAACTATTTTAACATACCTACCTAAATATTGTTTTGTCCCGACTTGCTAAGCATAGCCATTTAACTTGTTTCTATAATAATATGGCTTTTACTTACACGTTTTGTAATCTATCTTTGTATAATAAAATAACTTGGCTGTGGAATTTTGTGTTTTGACGTTGAATTATTTGTTTGTTTTTATATTCTTCTACCAGTCTAGAGGTTTACATAGGTAGAAAACAGTAAGTAGATTTACTTACTGTTTTCTTTTTGTAATACCTTTTTGGTACTAATTTATATAACGAAACGACCTAAAAAATCCTGTAATGTTTCTTTAATTATTATTTACATTGAATTATGGCAAGTCTCCGTAGAGGTTAACCGTGACCGAAATTCGGCTTTGTGGACGTCATCACATAATTTTGGGAGCTAAATATACTATCCATTAAAACTAAATAACAATAACCACTACTCTGATAGGTACACTGTAAAGTTTTTTAAGCTTACGCGATCAGAACGAATTATTATGCATTATAAATATATTTATAGGAATACATTATCTACTGTAGTAGAAACTGAAAAAAAAAATCTTACAAATGTATGAAAAGCTACAAAATTTTATCATCATTTTATAAAATAAAAGGTGTCTCTACCTTAAATTCTTATAAATTTACATAAATCAAACGGCTATAAAATTGTATTATTATTTTATTTTTTAGACCTTTTTTTAGATCATCTCATTGCCTCTCCAATTTATCCAATTCGCCATGCACCATCTTCGTAATGATCTACTGCGTTGCCTCCTTGCCTCCTCAGCCCACATCTCTTCTGACATGCGGTAGAAAGACTAGCCCAATCCCACTTCTGATGACAGCTACAAAATATCACTAGGTAACTAAATACTATCTTAAAAACTCGAGTTAATGAAGACAATTATAATACAAATTCATCTTCATCAACAACCTGTAGGTACTTATCAGTCCACTGCTGGACATAGGCCTCCCCTGATAAGTGCCATAGCGTCTTCAGCTAGCCGCTTTCAGCAGTCTTTCGTAGATCGTCATTCCACCTGACCGAAGGGCGTCCTAGACTACGTTTGTCAAGTCGCGGTCTCCATTCAAGAACACGTTAACCAGCGGTTGTTGTTGCTACGCGAGATATGGCCGGCTTACGCCACTTGAGCTTTCTTGTTCTTCGAGCTTACATAGCATTGGTTCTCTGTGCAGGTAGGACGTACTTTCGTTTTCAACAAAACTGATTACACAATTACAAAAATCCGTTTATCCACTATAGGTAAACTATTTATATAACCGTCATATTGATTTTTTTTTCCACAAGAGGCAATACAGGACGACAAGTTTCTCAATTTACTCAGTATCAAGGCACTAACCTAGTTCCCAACTAAAGATCTTAGAGTACCTAGGTTCCTAAATCCAGAGGCAAAGCTAAGCTTGGCTCTATGCAAAATATTTTTTGTAAACATAGGTTTACTTACAAAAATAAATAAAAATTAATTAAAAATACTTCACGACAGTAGTCATGTCATCGGAGCAAATACCAGTTCGAATCAAATTACGTTTTGTGAGTTTTATCCAAGGTTTTATTCATCATTTTATTCGTTTGTCACCCGTTTGCAAAATTATAAATTTGATAATTTTTTTGCTATGTATGCGCTCTTAAGGTTTGTGTTTAGTTAGTTGTTTTCCGTTTTTGGTTTTCCTTTTTTTAAGTTAAATTCATAAATATACTTTGTTGACATAAAATATCTTCGATTCTAGTACCAAGTACACGTTGGTAATTAATGCATAACTTCTATGATACCACATAATCCAGCTATCCCGATTCGGTATAAATATTCCGTGGTTATATTAAAAAGGCAGTAACATGTGTAATATAATTCGAAAGCTAGAATTGTAGAAGGAAATGCTAAATATCTGGAAGTAAATTTTTGTAGGTTGGTCGTATTCCACTGAGAACGTTTGGGTTGAACGGTTGGGTCACATTTTATATGGAAACCCAATGCCAGGCATCACACTAAAAAATAACTAAAGAAGAGCACTACTTGCCGAACAACAAGTTCTTTTCAAACTTTGCAATTAGGTCTAAGTAGTCTGCAATTTTTTTTTGTTTAGTTGTCTCTCTGTTTTTTATATTTCTTTATAGTAATTTGTGTCCTCAATTTACGTATCTGAAATATATAGGTAGAGTTTTAATTTATTTATTTTTATTTTATTGCGTGTTTCGCATTTGTTGTTATTTGTTTCCTCAGTGTGCTTATTTGAAATATTTTTTGTATCATTCTATTTTTTGCTTTTTTTTAATGCTCAGTTAGTTTCTAGTCAACCAACTTTGATTCATACCTATTACAAAGTTAAACCATTATTTTATATCGTTAACATCAGTCGTTTTCTCTATTTAAAGTCCCAAAGAAAACCAGCTCTGTAGTTATTTCAAGCTTAAGCATAAGAAAATTACTGTGTTTATTGTTGTGAACTAAATTATAATTTCCATCTCTAGCTAGGCTTGTTTCAACACATTACAAACTTTATTTGTAGCGCATTACGTTGATTCTCAGGTGACCCTAACGAATTCCTGCACTAAAGCCGGTTGTTGCATAACATACTAGAAATACGTTTATCTAAGTGTACTTTTTGTGATTGTCATGGAAAAAATCACAATTTGGCAAACTCGGCTAGTAGGCAGGTATGTTGTAGGCCAACAAAATTCGATAAGCGATCCATAGTAAGATTTGAAAATTTTACAATAAAGGTGTTTGAATGAGTTTGTATAATCGTTTATAATTATAACCTATTTTACTCTGTAACTAACTAGCTAAACCACTCGGGTTCACCAGCGCGAATATTGATGAAAAATGGCCCATGTTTTATGCCAGGCCTAAAATTACGTCTATTTAAATTTCAGCCCAATCCCTTGTGTAGTTTTGGCGTGAATAGGTAACAAACATCTATCTATACAAACTTTTGCATTTATTAGCACACTACTAGGAAGGAGACCTATGTCCAGGCGTGGACTAATATAGGCTGATGATGATGAAGCACATTACAATGATATTTCCGGGACATCTACTGTATGCAATAAAAATCAATGTCAAAGTATGAAATCTGCGTCAAAAATACTGATATCTATTGTAATGTTAACCAAGTAAACAAGTCAATAACAGTAATAACGCCATCTAAGTACCTACACACATGTTTACTTGCTTCTGATGCCAACAGAATTCCAATCAATAAAAAAAAGAACCGGCAGTGAAAAAATAATATTTTTTTTGTATTACTTTTTTCTAAAAATATACAAAAGTAAATATACATAGTTTGAAATAAAACAAATGTAATTTTCTACCCTTTTATTTGATGGGATCAACACAATTTACTCTTTAATGTCATGTTGTCAAAGAGCCTATTATTTTGAAAGAGTTCTATGCAACATCAGGCAAAGCAATAAACTCCCCTAAACCGGAAATGGTAAAAGGTACCTTTGTTATCATAATCAAAACAAATAACATGTCATAAGCGGATACAGAAACGATAAAACGCAGAAATCTGTATACGAAACACTTGTAATAAACGAGGGTAATTTATTTAAGTGCCCTTGCCGAAATGAGAACCAGAATCAAAAGAGCTGATTATTTCACATTGAATTCGTAATCGTACCTACCCAGAAGGTAGAAAATGATTAAAATTGTTCGCTAATGAACTCTAACCTATATACTCATAAGTTACCTACGCTAGGTATCGTCAAAAAGTTTTTATTGAATATGTGGAGTGTTTTAAAAAAAAAATAACCGACAAATTCGAAAAAAAAACAAAATTTAAATCGATAGAATTCTTTAAATTTAAAATGAGAACATCACCAATGAAGTCGTATTAAGTACATGAAAACTGTTAGTTAAATCTTGATAAAATAAAGATGAATCACAGGAGAGCTTCATTATAAAAAAGTAATCGATAAAGTCGGTCACCAGATATTATCTTAGGTAACACATAAAAAACTGTCAAATTAGGACCTCCTTTTTTGAAGTCGGTTACCACCATAAACTGTTTAATTTTTTTAGTCCCAAACAATTGTAGGTAGTTATGTAACTAAAGGGCACAAGAGGCTATAGTAGGGGAAGGTGGGGTAATTGCGAACACACACTATGTCCGGAATTACCCCACATGCTGTGGGGTGATTCCGAAGTCTAATTGGCACAGAAATCACAGACAAATCCTATGGACGTGCTTTCATCACGTGTACAATTTTCGTAATCCTAGGATTTACATTTTGTTGCAAATTATCTAATCTCCATTGATTAGAATTTGATATTTTTCATGGCAAATTTAACAATGATAGGCACACCTCTTAAGACTTACAACTGAAGACAAGGCGCCGTAAGGCGCTCATTAGGGGAGGCCTATGTCCAGCAGTGTACTAATATAGGTTGTTGATGATTATAAGGCACACCTCTTTGTCCTTCGTAGCTTAGCTACATACAGATGTATTTACACGTTTTTAATTTGACTTAAAATGACTTTGTTTTTAAGTTATTAACTTAACCTACCTTGTACACGAAGTGCAACCTCATCTCACCACTTTCCGTTCGGAAATACATTCGGGTACGACTTGTGAAAATTTAAATGTTTTCCATCCTTTTTAACATATGTAAACTCTAGTGTGGGCCATTACACACCGTCTATGTATGTCCCGATCTCCCCTATTGTAGAACTCTCTCGATCTATCTCGAATTAATATATCTAGTTTGCTAGAACCCTTCGTGGACTGACTAAGACTACAAGTTTCAGAAGGTAGGTTACCAACTGAAACTTCAGCAACTTAACCTCTGGGGGTCTACTTTGTTTCAACGAAAAACGAACCTTCGATCGAAAGTTCGCGTAATTCCTACTCCGGTTTCATTTTTTTACGAAACTTCGATCGACCGAAAATTGTTTGACATTTAAATTTTCTAAACCTACTCTGTTTCACGAAAGTTCGAAACGAACATTTGATTTTGACGGATCTTTGTTCGGAGTTTTAACCTCAAATCGACGAAACCAAAAGTGGTACCTTTTGATTTTCGTTTTTCTGATTTGATAAAGAAAATTGACTGAACTGAATGAAAGATTACTTTTAATTGTACCTGCTCTTCGTGATGAACGTTTGGAGCGTAAAAGAAACCATATTTGTCGCATTATAACGAGTTCTTTATAGTGTCTTGGGTAAATTACGTTAAAAGTAGTAATTGGTCAAATTCTAGTTGTTTAATTATATGTTTTGCTTAGATACAACAGAAAATAGTTATAAAACTACAGAATAGATGTAAAATTTAAAAACAAAGCGAAACATTTTGTTTATTAAAGAAAAATCCGTAATTGGCATGTTAAAAGACCTAGGGGAAGCAGGGAGAATGGCGATCACTTAAGGAAAATTTGCTATTACTTTTTTTTACAATGGTTTTATTTTAGAGAACATCATCATTTCAAAGGAACATTGGTTAAACTATCCAGTAATCAACATGCATTAAAACCACTTATCTATTTATCACACAAAATTGGTAGGGACTCGTACAAAAAAATATAGGTTTGACCGTCATTCTCCCTGAGCATGGGTAATGCCGGTCATGCAAAGGGGTAATGGCGATCAAAATTATTTGCTTATATATGACAATGGAGAACCATTTTGATTAATTATAATGATGAGATCAACGTTACTTTAATTTATTAAAAGACTACAATGATATTTGAGCATAAATGACTAATCTGAATTAAATGTTTCTATGAAAATATGTGATATCTAATCTTAGGTACATAAATCACAGATGTATCCTTTAGCAGAATCCAGAACACACTACATGAGACCATTGGCCGTATGTGGTGCATCGATACCACATCTCATCGTTTTGTCCGAATTCTTTGCAAATATTGCATTTTTTTTTCTTTCATCGTCATTACCTACATCCATATCATCATAACTATCGTCGTTGCAAAGGTTAGGATGATTTTCTTTGCAAAACTTTGCGTTTGTAAGACTTTCTTGTCATATTTCTTACAGCTTTTTCTTGAGGCTTAGTTTTCTCAGCTCCTTTGGTTTTACCAATTTTCTTTGCCTTGACTTGACCGGTATAACCCCAAAAGACGGTTTTGCAATCAAGCTGAATTTTAACAAAAAAGAGATACAATTATTAAGAAATGTTTACTATATTGTTTAATCTAATGTTTGAGCGCAAAGATAATGAATAGCAACATTAAATGAGTAAAATAAATCTGTACTTGCCGACAAACGCACTCAGCCGAAAATTAGATCCGGGCGGCCAGAAACAAACATACGCACCTCTCTCTCACGGGCAGCGAGCGGGCTGACCAAACTTATCGCTGCCTGCTTTTACGTCTCGCCCCCCTCCCTTCAGCCCGCGCACCGTATTTCTATGAACTATATTTTGTTAGTTTTTTGAGTGACCGCCATAACCCCATGACCGGCATAGCCCCTGCTTACCCTACACATATCATTCGTTCAATTTCATTCACGAAAATTGTCTATGAATCCGAACTTTGTGTGCGTATCCGAAAATGAAAGAGAGTAGGTTCATCACCGAAACTTCGTTTTAAATTCGTTCGTTTGCGAACCTTCGTTTCAAAGAAAGCGGGTCGACGCCCTGAGAAGGAGATAGAGTAGCTATCTTTGTAAATTATTCGAAGTCTTGTCTCGACGGTATAGTGATAGAAATTTATTGCTTTTAGTTCGTGTTGTGGGGTTCAACTTCGTAGTTCATTCATAAGCCACTAATTATAAATGTTTAAGTTTATTAGTAGCGGCATAAATGTAATTAGATATAGATTTAGGCAAAAATAAATTAATTTTAGTAGGTGATGTTCATTACATATCTGCTTCGCACCCGTTGTTTCTGTGAAATTATCAAGGCTATTTCTAAATATTTAAGAAATTAAATAATATAGCAAACAATTTTTTTCGACTACGTCGGGACTTGATCCTGCGATCTTCCCGTAGGTGTCCTGTACTGAGAACTGGGTTCAAAGCCCGCCAGAGTAGCAAAAAATATGCTATTATATTTAATTTAAACCTTAGGCGCCACATTAAAGAACGCTTAAGAATTCCTTTGAAAAAACGACAGACTTTGAAAGGTTTATTTTAAAGCTGATTATGATAAAGGTATATGTAATTAAATAGTAGAAAAACGTATTTGAATTTGCTTTTAATTTTAGATTTCATCAGAAATAATATTTCACATAAAGAAAGATGCGTGTTCTACCGATTTTCATTATCACAGTCACTTTTACCATATTCATTTACGTGATTTGTGGTTTTATCAACCCTACTAACAGCCACATTTTAGACCCTTTGGCTAGGGATAAGTTCTCTACGTGTTCTCTACCCAAAGGGTGAAATCCGGCTCTATTACTGAGCCTCCGCTGCTGGTTCATCCTTCTGTCAGCGGGCTGTCACATGAACCGTAAAAGGTAGACAGTTGAAATTTTCACACAGTGTGCATTTCTCTTGCCTCTATGCCATAAAATTATCATAATAAAACAAATATTAAAATGAAAGGGGTTACCCACATAAAAGAGATGATTTTAGTGGATTTTATCTTTACGTTGTCAAGGTTGTAGGTAATGTTATAGGCAGACAGTTGAAATACAGGGTGTGTAGGTATTTACTATTGGCGCTATGACAGCAAATATAAATGTTAGCTGTTGTATCCGTTTACTGATAAAAATAAAATAATTTTTAAAAATTAATGGGTCCAACGTCTACTTAATCCACGTTAAAAAGGTACCTACCCATCATCGAAGTTAAGCAACGTCGGACGCGGTCAGTAATAACTTGGTTTTACAAAATTCACACATTCAATTTGTTAATATCATAATAAGCTTGTTTTTAAATGCATCTGTAGTAGTTTCATTTTGTCTATTTTAGAAAGAGATATGAAAACAGAGTTTGGTGGCCACCAAAGGCGTCTTCGTATCTCTTCCTAAACTAGATAAAATAAAACTACTACAAATACATAAATATACATAATACATAAAATAAGTGGTGGCGCTACTTTAGCTCCTGTTTGCGTATTAAATTTAAATCAAAAATAAAATAAAAAAATCCTTTCCACCCGTTGATGCTTTCATCATTCAGACGGGCTTATACCGAATTTGTAAAATATCCCTTTTCAAAAGCTCGCAATAGGTTTATTTCAGACCGAGCCAGTTTCTCTAAACTTGTGTACCCCACACCCATATTAATTGGTTCGAAGGGCAATCCTTGATTCATCGGATATCAAAATGAGAACAAGGATCTCAAAGTGAAAACAAAACCAACGTCTCGCCACATTGATCGAATAATTGTTAGCGAAATACGCCTCAACTGTAAGCCTACTTCAAAGTGTAAAATCTATTAGCGGTCACCCCATCAGGTTGGTACATCACATTTATATAATTTTTTCATAGAAAACAATAAGAACATCCAGAACGAATATCTGCAGGTCATCGAGTAGCCATTACTGCACTGCTTCATCATCATCATCAACATCATCAACCTATATTAGTCCACTGCTGGACATAGACCTCCCCCAATGAGCGCCATAGCGCCCTGTCTTCAGCTTGACGCATCCAGCATCTGCCATCGCAGATCGTCATCCCACCTGGCCGGAGGGCGTCCTACACTACGTTTACCGAGTCGCGGTCTCCACTCAAGAACACGTTTACCCCAACGGTTGTCGGTTCTTCGCGAGATATGGCCGGCCCATTGCCACTTCAGCTTGCTAATTCTTTGAGCTATGTCGATAACTTTGGTTCTCTGTCGGATGTATTAGTTACGAATTCTATCCTTCAGAGAAACAAGCACTGCTTAGCTGGGGCTAAAAGATGCTTTTTGAATTGTCCAGTATTAAAATAAAATAAATAAAAAACAAAAATTAAACAATAATTTGTCCGAAGGCAGGAATCGAACCCACAATCTCCTGCGTCGCAGTCGGCCTTTCGCTCGATTCACCACAGTTGTTGTCCTACTGATAATTATAAAACTTGTTGCGTCATTTAGCAATAAATGACATCAGATGGTATCTTCAAAGTGCATGCACCAACATCCTTTTACATTGCACTGGATTTAAAGAAGCGGTACTTTTGCAACATTTCTTTATCCACCGACATCCGGTTAGATAGTGAGATAAGATTCCGGTTTCGCAGTTTGCAAAGAAAAGAGCGAAAATTGTGTAAGATTACACAAACACATCTTTAAAAGTCTAGGTACTAAGTTCGCAAGGGTTCTTTCAGGATAAATCTTATGAGAATAAAATGAATAAATGAAGAAATAAGGCATAATTTTTAAACTTTTTACTAAATTGGTAGGTAAGTAAGTACGAATTCAAGTGAAAACACTCAAGTACTTAGTAGATGCTTTGATGGTTTTCTTTGCTGAGACGAAAATAAACCCTAAGCTAATTTAATCTCACAGCGACACTGCCTCACCATTCAGTGCGAACCTACAATCCTAAATAATATTAAAAATGTGAAAGTGTGTTTGTTTGTGTATCCTTCATGCCCTCACTACGCAATCAATCGATTTTTGGTAGATACTGAGTAAATTGAAAGGATGGAGAGTAACCAAATTCCCATGGTACACAAATTATGAAATTCGAATTTAACGCGTGTGAATCCGTGGGGAAGAGCAAGTAAATTAAATTTCTTTTTTTTATTGTTTAATATTTCCAGAAACTGAAATAAGAAAATAAATTGAAAGTGGACTATATCTTCTTCATGCAATATGTAACATCTTCACTTAAAATAATATCGAACTCTACATAAATACTATTTGTGTAGAGTTCGATACATCTTAAAAACTCTTGTAAATCGTCGCATGCAATTTACTTATTATCGTTTGTAGCACATCATCACGCATAAGCACCATCAGATCAGATCTGACTGTGCAGTCAAAAACGGTCGGTTCACGATATAAATAAACAAAGATTAAATTGAACAATACAAAATAAAATAAAAAAAACTTGTGAGCGAGTAACGAGCAAGCACCTTATGAAAAAATGATACTTACCAAGATATTACTCAATTAGTACTAAGGTGTTGTTATTTTGTAGAGTAATCATAATCATCATTAACAGAAATATAAGTTATGAAAGCTCAGTCTCGCTCGACATACCTACACGGCGATTTTTGACAAGTAGAGTTCCAATGATTACCTATTTATTATAAGTATACCTACATACTTAAGTTTGTATTAATGTGTATTTGTGGTACTTATTTATGTTTAAATATGTGCACACGAAAATAAATAAAACTAGTTTTTATTATTAGTCACTTGTTTTTTTTTATTTTCTAGCCCTAATTCGGTACTAAATTGTTGTCAACTTTAGAAAAAGGTTAGCAGGTAGAGAGTGTTACCTAGCATTATGCTCTCTCGTGGACAACTTTTGTGCAATAAAGTATATTATAACTTTATATTATTTTGACAGAGATCGTGCCGCATGTGCTATCCACGATCATATATAAAACACTTAGTTTTAATTAATAAAGTTACTTAAAACATCACACTAATAACTGCCTACTTATTTGATAGATCTCAGAATTCTTATACTCGCAACTTAATATTTTGGCTGACAAAATAAGCACATAGACATTTTTTTTTACTACGAAAAACAAACTAAATAAATACATTTCCTCTTGACTTCAATTGATATTTTAAAGTATCTACATATTTAAATATAGAAATTTTCCAGAATTAGAATCAACAAGGATGAACTACTCATCGTCGTTAATTTACGTGACTGAATTTAGACTTTCAGTTACATGTTCGCCGTTCGACATTTTTCCTGAGTGCGAACTAGGCCTAAGTAAGTAGGTATTACTAAGACTAATTGGCGGCACACATGCTACGCTCTCCACTCATTAAGACTAGACATAGACAGACAGTCGCTTCGTTACATGGCAAACCTTGCGCGGTTGTATTTCCACTGCGGCATGCGACGTTAAAAATTATGCACAATTGTATCTAGGGGTATAATATAAGATAATAGTTGCCTGGTCATAGTACTAGAATATCGACTCCAACTCAGACCTTGGATGTCGTAAGAGCCTAATAAGAGAAAGCTTAATAGAGGGCCCTTATTGAAAATTTCAGGCTGATATTTTGCATACATAGATCGATCTGTTTAAGCGTACTATTTATTCGGCCGATAGTGGTCACCTTTATCCTAAGATATTCACAACTTTGACCCCGGGAACAAGGCATGCATAGCCACGAAACTATGAAATCTTATTCTAATTAGAATCCGGATAAATCACACACTGTTCATAACGCGTGCGTTGCGAATGCAGTTGACTAGCAGCTTTATAATGTGTCATTACTTCAGTCACAGAATAACTACATAGTTATTATTAGCCTGAATTACCTACTACCTTCAGCCAGCAAACAATGAAATCAGTCCGCAATAATAAGACACGTAGAGTGAGTGGGGGCAAGATCGAACGGTTTTTTGATGAGATGGTCAGTGTTTTTTTTGAATCCATGTAGAAGAATAGATATTAACTTTAGCTAAAAGTAAATTAGACATAAATAAAGGGTAAAGACTAGATTTTTATAATATGTCAATAACAGCCTGATAAAGCTGTCCAAAAAGTAGAAAACTGTAATTAAAAATATTATTTTTACTTAATTTAAACAGGGGGAAGATGAAAAGGTGACGGAGTAAGATCGAATAAAAATCTCAAAATCTCAAAAAATCGTTAAAACGTGTCTTAGGCAGGTCCTAGGCAAAGTTTATGGTCCTAAGTCTATAGTGTTAAGTAATTTAAAAAGTTGTAACTGACTGTAGTGCCAAAATAGCTATTTTTAACAAAGATATAACAAATTTAAAAATATAATATATTCTGAACTTACCCCACTGGGGGAAGATTGAAGAAGAGATTCTCAAACTTTGCAGCCAATTTGCATAAGTTTTGACTGAAGAAAAAAAAATATTTTCTATCAATGAAAAATCATATAAAAACTGAAAACTTTTTTATTTCACATGAAGCCTATATGAATATTTTTTTTCATCACCATAAATAATTCTTTATTATTCTTTATAATTCTTTCTTTTGTAATTTTTAAAGTATTTTCTTTTTCTATTGGATTTCTTTTTTTATTTCACATTTCTTAGCATACCCTATTCTTTTTATTTTTTGTTTTACTACTTTTAGCAATATTTTTTTTATTTCTTATTTTTCTTGCTGAAACTTACACAAAGATACAGTTTGAGGATATCTGGCTTTTAGTATGAAATCTGAAAAAGGGTCAAGATTAAGACTTTGATATGTTTGTCTTACCCCGTTAAATGTAAATGGGGAAAGATGAAAAGTTGAAATAAATTCTAAAATACGAGAAATAGAGAGATTTAGAAGTAATTACGTAAATATGTACAAAAAATAATAGGCAGATGTTTCAATGAAACACTCGTACCTGCCTTGTAATTTAATTTACAAGACACGGGGCAAGATGAAATCACTTTTGTGAATCCTGAAAAACACACTGTCCTAGAAAATTGCACTTTACACACAACCAGGCGTTCTCAGCCGCAACCGCTGACTGAGTTGTGATAAGTAACAAATTGGTGGCCCTAACGATGTTGCCAGCACTGTAATAAGTACTATAAATCTGGTGTTATTGAAGACTTTTTGTCTTACCCCTTTTTTCATCTTGCCCCCACTCACTCTACCAAAATTAATCGGTGTCTAGAATTGTACAAGGTGGCCAGTGAATTCATGCAGAATTGTGTAACTAAATGTACTCTACACAAATGTTTCAAGACCGTTGTTATTTTTTATTTACTATTAGTACCTACTCTATTAGGTAATAATGATTATTATGACAACCACTAAAAAGTGGGAAAACAGACAATTGGGAATACGTTTTAAAGTACTTAAGTAACTCACTTATTGTCTTAAGTAATCTAAAGGTAACAATTCTATTGAATGAACGTATGTTAAAACAAGTTATAACAGACTTATTAAAAATGGTGGTTCTCAATTCAACACATTTTTTATGTGCCGGTACTGTAACTTTTTCATAGATGAATCGAGATTGATGATTTTTTTTAATTTCACTTGTACACTTCTCGTGTGTTCCAATATAAATTGATCAACATCCGCCTGTACCTAGTCTTTGATTTAGTATCCGAAATAATGCGTGAAAATTGGTTTTGTGAAATTATTCTATAAAAACTAAGATAACTTTCAAAACTGCAACAACCGCGCAACCTTAAATACAAACCCTTTCTGATAATATAATTATATATTATCAGATAGGGTTTGTATTTAAGGTAGCTTAGTAAGATAAAATCTTTAAGTAGAACCTTATTACCTAGATAAAAGAGAATCTGTTCTGTGGCACCCTTCCCATTTTTGTGTATATTGTAACATAACCACATCGAGCAGCAATGTGCCAATGACGACGTGTGAATGAAGCAATGAGTTCACTTCGAGCGTAATTCCTCTGCCGGTCCAGCCTGGAAAATGTACTGTTTCGTACTCCAATTAATAGAATAAGGATTATTGTACCTACTAGATTACTGATATAGTACTAAATAAAATATTTTTTACCATACACTAACAGCGCCTCGCGGTGTCACCCGCAGTAATTCCCGTTCCCGTGGGAATTCCGGGATAAAATATAGACTATGTGTTATTCCAGACTTTAATTTATCTCTGTGCCAAATGTTATCCATATCCGTTCATTACTTTTTGCGTGAAAGAGTAAAGATATAAAGAACAACAAAATCCATCCATTCATACTTCGCGTTTATAATATTAGTAGGATAGGATATAAAAAAACAGAAGGCCCTTAGCAAATATCTGCAGATCGTACTAAATTTTTTCCCGAGGTGGGAATCGAGCCTGCAACCTCCTGCGTCGAAAGCAGACCTTCTCCCGCTGCGACATAGGGGTTGTCATTACATTTTAGGCTGTGTCCCCAGTAGGCAAACTGTGAGCGGCCGACTGAGTGAGCCGCAAATTTGTGGCGAACAGCTACAAACTCAAATCAGTTTGCGTGCGTATCGCAAGTACCTACTGAAACCTGCGAATCGGCCGCTAACTGAAACAGTCGGCGCACGTAACGCTGCAAACTAGCAAACTGTGGACATTCAATTTAAAATATATGGAAGGGCGTACTGAACTGATACGCCTCAAACTCAGTCGGCTGCTCACAGTTTGCCTACTGGGGACACAGCCTAAAGCGAATTATTGACAGAATTTGGAACCCCAACTCAAACCAGTGTTTCCGGAACAGTAATGTTTATAGCTACCTAAATTTCTGTAGGTTCCATTGAAATCTGACGTAAAGCCGCTTCTCATCGCTGCCTTAATTTATAACAGTTGTGTAGTAATAAATCTACGGTATTTTGCGCAGGTACAGCCCCTATCAGGAAGGCCATAACCTGACACTGGCAAGATTTGTACCATCTATCCATCATGATATGATAAGTCCTTAAAGGAACCAGGAACCTACAACATTTTGTTTCCTTTAACTCTCAACCTTGATTTAATTAACCCTTTCACAGTCTGTTGATTCAGTAATAATTATAGCACCTACTTTTTACTGTCAGCAAAATAAATGACACTTCACAAAAACTGCTAGCAATAATATACTTAAGTAAAACAAAAACGCAAACTTGAACAACATACAATTGCGCGCAGTGAAAAAAATTCAAATCCGAGTTCGAGAACGGACGACAGGCACATGAAGAAGTTAAAAACTTTTTAAACAAAATTTGTTTCCCCCTTTTGCATTTTCCTTCGATGTCAGTGAGTCGTAAAATATATTCAACCAATATTTCTACGGTTTGTTCTTCCTTTGTTTATAGAAAATAGGATTGTATTTGGTGTCTTTTTTGTAAAAACATGAAACAACTGAATAAATGATTCTAATCACAAACTATTATTTTTAATTGTTCCAATTTATATTAAGGTCTAAAGATTCAACCCTTCATGATCGGGAGACCCTAAGTGCCTTTAAACAAATGACGACATTCCAAAATATCCTCTTTATTGAATTCCAACTTGTACAAAGTACAATGTTATTCAGGGTAAAGCAACATGCAAAAACTATATCATTTAAATTCCTATATTTTAGCTTAGTAATGTCGATGTAGCCGAACGTGTAATGCGTGATGTTTATCGTTTTACGTGCTTTTCATGTTCCGTATTTTGTCTTCATGTTATCTAAACCTAATCAATAAATCAGTTGCGATCTATAAGCCGTTGTTGGAGTTATCCTTTCTATCCCGATACCTCTAACATTTCTTCGAGCCGGATCCACAGTGTAAATCCGTAGTCGCGCTCAATAAACTGTCTGTCGAAGGACAAAGTGAAAAGTGTGATAACGTCTGATACTAAAACGTTGTCATAGAATTATACTACGTCGCGTTTTCACGTAGTATATTGTGTTCCATTCAGTGCTATTTGGGACGAGAAAGTATCCTGCTAACTCAAGTAAGATCTTTCAAATTATCTAGCAACCATGGACATGAACAGTGTGCTGAGCACCCTGGGCGGAATCCTCGATGATATTAAGCAAGTCGAGAGGAACTTCCATAAAGATTCAGCTAGCCGTAGGACACCAGAATACATAGAGATACGTTTGGATAAGTTAGATAAACTATGGGCAGAGTTTAAGGTACATCACGAGAAGTTGATTGGTTTTGGACATTTAGAACATCAATATTTTGTTGGAAATCAATATGAAAAGACAAGGGTTTTATACGAGAATATTAGGAAGGCAATATCATCATCGCTTGCAGCTGAAAATAATCCACCAGGTTCATCCACCGAAGCGCACTCAAAGTCAGAGAAAGCCTCAGGTACGTTAATTAGTACAGCTCCTGCAGCCTCACCATCCGAACAAGCCGCTGGGCTACTGAAAATGCAGCGGTCGTTTTTCAAAGGATTTTTACGCTATACGAACAGCTTCAAGGTAGAGGAGATTAAGGTAAAGTGGGAGCTTGAAGATAGGTTGCAGCGTATGCGGAAGAAATGGGAAGAAATCGAGTCACATCACTATCAAATAGATGCTATCTTACAAGGATCGGATGTCGACTACGAGGAGGAATTCTTCTTCTATGAAGATACATACGAAGCTCTATTGAAAGCCCTTAACGACAGGTTAGCGTCAACTGCTCATCATCATCTTTCCACTCCAAAGCTAGAAGTGCCGATATTTTCAGGCAGCTATACGCAATGGCCTGGATTTTTAGATCTTTTCTCCGAGAGCATCCATAACAATCACCTGCTGACAAACTGCCAGAAAATGCAGCATTTGAAGGGTAAGCTAAAGGGAGAGCCAGAACGGCTCGTGCAGCATCTCCACATTTCATCTGAGAACTACGAGACCGCGTGGGAGCTCTTAAACCACAGGTACAACAACCCTCAAGTTTTATTTACAAAGCATATAGAATTATTCTTAAATCAGTCTAGCGCCGCCAAACAATCGTCCAAAGATTTAAAACGCATTTACGATATCTCCATGGAAAATATTCACGCCATACAGAATCTCGGGATCGACACGACAACATGGGGACCAATATTGGCCCATCTTATTTGTAAAAAGCTCGACCCGGAAACCGTGGCAAATTTCAGAGAAACTCGCAAAGCGCCGCGAGAGATACCTACGCTCCAAGAGCTTATGAACTTTTTGGAAAATAAGTTTATATCATTAGAACCATTATCTAAGACTAAAGATGATAAAACGACGCCGCCACAGCCCACGAAGTTCCATTCCTCTCAGTCAAATAAATTTTCAAGGCCTAATAAGTCATTCCATAATAAAAATTATTCAGATTATGGGAAGTCAGAGGAGCGCAAATTTAGCTCCGCTGCTTGCACTTTAACTTGTTCATATTGTAAAAATAATCACATGATTTATCGATGCGAAGATTTTATAAAACTCAGTTCCGTAGAAAAACTTAGTGCGGTGACGAATTTAGGTATATGTCAAAACTGCCTACTTCCGCACGAAGTAGGTCAGTGCCGTTCGAAGCGCGTATGTAAGGCCTGCGGGGGTAAACACAATACCACGTTACATGACGCGTTTATGGCTTTAAATCAGTCCAGTCTGTCCTCGGAATCGACGAAATCCCTTCCAATGTTTAACTTACCGTCTACGAATAAGGATCATAAAGCGAATCACGTGGCTAGCGAAGGTGAGGAAGTCTTACTCACAACACTATCCCTTAGGGCAAGGTCAGTCGATGGAACATACGTCACATTGAGAGCGTTACTTGACCAAGGATCGCAGATTTCACTGATATCTGAGAAGGCAGTTCAGCTGTTGGGACTGCCTAGGAAAAGCTATCACGCCTCAGTCAGTGGAATAGGTGAAGGTTCTAAGCAAAGCAGGGGGATTGTTTCTATCGATGCCGAGTCAATTTATGGTGATTATAAGTTAACCACTCGCGCACTAGTAATTCCACAAGTCGTTAATAATTTGCCTAATATATCATTCCCGAAACAGACATGGGCACATCTAGGACATATCCAGCTAGGGGACCCGGACTACAACGTGTCAAAGCCAATCGATCTCCTTCTGGATGCTAGTGTTTATTCTGAAATATTAATGAGTGGTCTCATTAAGGGACCCCCTGGAGGCCCCATAGCCCAACAAACACGGTTAGGTTGGATCTTATCAGGTACTATAAAACATTTCAGATGCAACGTTGTTTTACATGATATGCCGGAGCTTTCTCAGTACTGGGAACTGGAAGAAATAAGTGAAGTTCATTCTGACCTCAGTGTATCGGATCAGTATTGCGAAGACCTCTACCAAGCTACAACGAAACGGTTAGCCAATGGTAGTTATGAGGTAGCAATACCCATGAAACCTTATTTCGAACGGGACCTAGGCTCATCAAAGGGAAAGGCTATTGCGCAATTTCATAAGATAGAAAATAAACTCGCAAGCAACGAGACATTCGCTGAGAGTTACATAAAATTCATGCGTGACTATGAAGAACTAGGGCATATGAAACGACAACAAAGCCCCAATAGTATTTCCTGTTATTTACCGCATCACGGAGTGTTAAGAGCTGACTCAACAACTACTAAGCTACGTGTTGTTTTTAACGCATCATCAAAAACTTCTTCCGGAAAAAGCCTCAATGACCTAATGGAACGAGGTCCTAATTTACAGAAGGATCTACAAACTCTTATCCTGACTTGGCGTCATCACAAATATGTCATAACAGCTGACATAGAGAAGATGTTTCGAACTATTTTTGTGCGAGAGGCTGATCAATCGTTGCAGAATATCGTCTGGAGGTCATCGCCACAGGAACCGATTGAAGTGTATTCTCTTACAACCCTTACGTATGGCACAAAATCCGCACCCTACCTTGCCATGAGGACGCTCAAACAAATAGCTATGGACTATAGTAAGATGAAAAAATATCCTTTGGCTATAAGGCCGTTACAGGAGTCGTTTTATATGGACGATTTACTTGAAGGGGGTGAAACGATTGAGGGAATCCGAGACTTACAACAACAAATCATTTCCATACTAAGCGAAGCAGGAATGAACATACGTAAGTGGTCGAGTAACACACCGGAACTGATCAAGGGTTTACCTGAAGGAAGTATAGATTCTCCTCTTAACTTTAAGAGCGGAGACACTAAGAAAACACTTGGAATCAGCTGGAGGTCAAACACGGACACGTTTACATTTCAGGATAAGTTTAAGGAGATAAGTGATAATGACAAGCTAACGAAACGACAGCTATTATCTTATATTTCCACTATATTTGATCCATTAGGATGGATTTCCCCGCTTACGATAAAAGCAAAGATTTTATTCCAGAGAACATGGACGGAAGCTAAATGCATTTGGGATGAACCATTAAACGAGGAACTTACCAGAGAATGGCATCTATTAAAAGCAGATTTCCATAACCTGCATCTATTAGAAATACCTAGGCATTTAGGAGACAAAAACAGTAATTTTCAAATACATGGCTTTTGTGATGCTTCAGAAAAAGCTTACGCTTGCGTTATTTACATTGTAACAATCAATGATAACGGTGAGTGTACATCGAGATTGATCGCCGCCAAGACGAAGCTTGCTCCCGTTAAAACCAAGCTCAGCTTACCAAGGATGGAGTTATGTGGAGCAGTACTTTTGTCTCGGCTAATGGAAAGGGTCTTAAATACTTTCTCTGAAAAGGAAATAAACATGTTCGCCTGGACCGATTCGATGATTGTTCTGGGATGGATACACGGAGGCGTCAATAAATGGAAGCAGTTCGTAGCTAACAGAGTTTCGTCTATCCTGAGAATTATCCCAGCAACAAAATGGCGTCATGTGTGTTCAGAAGATAACGCTGCCGACTGTGCCACAAGAGGACTGAGTGTTACCCAGCTAGCGGATCACTCCTTGTGGTGGGAAGGCCCTCAATGGCTTCAGAACTTTGATCCTAATCGACATAATACAGAGAAGTACCAACCTCCCTCCATTGAAGCGAAAAAGATAAGTGTAAACATAGCCTTAGATCACACAAAAAACAATTTAATTTTAAGACTATTGAATGACTGTGAGTCAATGCAAAGCGTAGCGACAAAAGTCGGCTGGCTCTTGCGTTTCATAATGTGGTTGCGCAACAAGCGAATAAATAAACAAAGTTATCTAACGATTAGAGAAATGACTCACGCTTATAATTTAATTATCAAAACAGTGCAATGTATTGAATTCACGGAGGAGATTGAACGTTTGAAGAAAAATAAGCCGCTGAAAGGCAGTAGCAAAATTTTATGCCTAAATCCATTCATAGATGAGCATGATGGCTTATTAAAAGTTGGTGGGCGACTTAATAATTCGCTTCTTAAACAGTCTGTTAAGAATCCGATAATATTGTCAAGTCACAGTCGTCTCACTGAACTAATCATCAGCCAAGCGCACCGAACTACGCTTCACGGAGGTCCTAGTCTCACCCTAGCCTACATAAGAGATAGATATTGGATAATTAGTGGACTACGAACTGTCAAACGTGAACTCAATAAGTGCGTTAGGTGTAAAAGACACAGCGATCATACCACACCACAGATTTTAGCAGATCTTCCTGAATCAAGAGTAACTCCTTCCTTACGAGCCTTTTCGCACACAGGAATCGATTTCACAGGACATTTTGACATTAAGTCAAACAAAGGACGTGGAGTGAAGACTCTCAAGGGATACGTGTGTGTATTTATATGCATGTCGACGAAAGCGGTACATTTGGAACTTGTGTCAGATCTTAGCACTCCGGGGTTCATAGCTGCGCTCACTCGATTCTGCTCGCGTAGAGGTACGCCTAGCGACATTTATAGTGATAATGGAACTAATTTTGTAGGGGCGGATAGATTGCTTAAGAAAGAGTATGACGAAATCCTACAGAGCATAAATCCAGACGTCATTAATAGAGTGAGTGAGCTTCAAATACAATGGCATTTCAACGCTCCCGCATATCCTTCCGCGGGTGGATTGTGGGAGGCAGCAGTTAGGCGGATGAAGTACCACCTGAAGAGAGTGGTAGGAGAACAAAAGCTCACATATGAAGAGTTCATTACGGTACTTCATCAAATAGAAGCTTGTCTCAATTCAAGACCTCTGATTCCTCTCACGGAAAATCCCGACGACACGTATCTTACGCCAGGTCACTTTTTGATCGGAAGTTCTTTGTTGTCAAGGCCACCACCCGATCCCGTACATGTAAATCTGACCACCAGATGGCAAATGGTACAAGCGATAAATAAAGATATATGGAAGGCGTGGTCGTCTGATTACTTACATCAATTACAAGTACGGTCGAAGTGGAGAACGGCTTCAAGAAACATAGAAATTGATGACATTGTGATCATAAAGGAGGAAAATCTGCCACCTGGGAAGTGGCTCATGGGAAGAGTGACAGAAGTTCACCCTGGAAGGGATGGACGCGTGCGAGTAGCCTCAGTCAAGACGAAAAACGGAATCATAAAGAGACCCTGCTTAAAACTTTCAGTCTTGCCTGTAGAGAAAAATCAGGATACTGTTCAGGAAAATGATGATGATGCGCCAGAACTAAGTCCACCAAAACATAAACGTAGGACAAGGTCAGGGTTCTGCCATCTCATCACCATGGCGCTTATGTTGTTCTTGGCAGTACTATCTCCGGCACAAGGATCCTCTTCCTACAATATTACGTACTTAGGTCAACACCAAAACATTTTTTTTGAGAAAATAGCCAATTTGAACCTTATTCGGGACGAGTGGAAGCTCGTAGTTTATTTTAATATGACTTCATATTGGACTGGTTTAAACAACATTAGTAATTACGTTTCGCATATAAATCAGTACTTAACTTCGTCACCGACACCGCTTCCGTCACAATACACGGGTATCGTTGACCATTTACAACAAGAAATATTAGAAATTGAACATTATAATAATATTTTGACTAATAATCAAACCAGCAAACGGCAAAAGAGAGGATTGGTAAATGGAGTGGGTTATTTGGCTAATGCGTTATTCGGTGTCCTTGATGACTCATTTGCAAAACAATATGAAAAGGACATTGAGAAAATATCACAGAACGAAGGTCATCTAAACCTATTACTAAAAAACCAAACCAGCGTTCTAGAAGCTCAATATAATATCATGAAAAGGAATGAGGACATCATGAATAGTAATTTTAAGTCTATAACGCTGCAGATGGAAACTTTACGCAACAAAATGCGTCAGGTACAAATGGAGCAGACAAGTGAGCTCAATTTATTATCACTATCCTTTACGGCCAATATTATTATAACTAGCCTAAGACGCATTCAAGATAGTTTATTAAATGTATTAACTGATATATCACACGGCCATATAGATATGAACCTGCTACCACCAGAACAGCTAGAGAAACAAGTCAGCATCATATCAAGCCACTTGCAAGGAGATCTTACGCTGGCGGTCGGCAAGCAGAACCTATATGAACTCTATAAACAAATGAAGGCGAGTGCTAGAGTCGGAGATAATTTTTTAATCATACAGATAAAGATTCCCCTCATTAGCAAGGAAGCGTTAGAATTAGACAGCGTAATAAGTCTGCCTCATCAAAATTATGTGGTCAGATTTATCGCGCCATATATAGCCTTCAATATACAAAGAGATATTTTTATTCTAATGACAACCGAGGATCTTCATTCATGTATGCACACTTCAACTAATCAGATGTTATGCCCTTACGATAAACCTATCTTCGAACTACCGCTTACAAAAGAAATTTGCAACACTTCTCTAAACAATAATATCAAGTTATGTAATACCGAGGCATTGACCTGTCAAGAACGATGGGTCAAACTACACAATAATAATAGGTGGTTATTTTCATGCTGCGAAGACGAATGCCCAGTGCGCATATTTTGCGCTGACGCCGACATTCAGATGGAAACATTGACCGGCAATGGCTTACTTAGTGTAGGTCAAGGTTGTGTTGTGAAGAGTAATGACTTTTCAATCTACGGTCACAACAACTACCTAAGTAAAATGCAAATAGAAGGAGATTTACCAACTGTACCGGAGTTTTCGATTCTCAACAAAATAATAAACTCCTCCGTCATAGCCGAGTTTATACCTGATAACCATCGAGAAGAGTGGACGAACATAAAAACTCAAATAGATGATATAAAGGCCCAAACAAACGTATCTCTCAATGTACACGACATCCACCAGTACACGCTGATGTACACTATACTGGCCCTACTTATACTGGCTGGTGTTTGCTACTGCATCATACGACGAAGGAGTAAGGCGCGGCGTGCAGCGGCTGTATCTCATCGAACGGCGACAGTCGACTCGGCGGCCCTGGAGGGAGGCCCCAAGGCCTCACAGCAGCATCCAGCGTGCGAGGGACAAGTTGTGTATTCAGTGTGTGATTCGCGTTTTAAGAACGGGTTAGATATCTAAACAGTGAAGTGCCAATAGATTAAGATCTAAAGACATTAAGACTATAGATTAAGATGTAAAAACATGAACATGATTTATATTGTTAACGTTTAAGATTCTCGTTCTTACTTTTATTATATAAATGTTTTTCTACATGTACCCACTTTGACATAAATTTTGTTGGATAACATAAGGTTAGCAATATTGTACACAGCTTTGAATGACTGTTTCCTTTTTTGAGTGGCCAGGATGTACAAAGTACAATGTTATTCAGGGTAAAGCAACATGCAAAAACTATATCATTTAAATTCCTATATTTTAGCTTAGTAATGTCGATGTAGCCGAACGTGTAATGCGTGATGTTTATCGTTTTACGTGCTTTTCATGTTCCGTATTTTGTCTTCATGTTATCTAAACCTAATCAATAAATCAGTTGCGATCTATAAGCCGTTGTTGGAGTTATCCTTTCTATCCCGATACCTCTAACACAACTATTGGTCGGTTTTCAGTGGTATTCAAATGGAAATAGACAAAGAGCCAACCCAATAGGTACCCAATGGTTAAACTTCTTTGTTAAATGTAATTTCTGCTTCTGATTTTAATAGCTCTACCATTTAATACGTCAAACGAATAGATGCACTATAATTCTGATTTTAGAAATAAAACAAGATTTTGTTTTATAGATATAAAACAAGAGAACTATCTTTTGCCTGCGGCTTCGCACGTAAAATTTTAACCCAATCTGTTCAGTAGTTTTGGGGAGAGCAAACTTGTAAACAACCATACTTTCACATTTATATATTTTTATAACCTTTAAGTATTAGAAGAGTTTATTTGTATCGTACTAATCATTTGAGTTAAAAAAAACTGAATCGAGAACCTCCTTTTTTGAAATCTGTCAAAAATGGGCTTCAATTTCCTGTTAAGGTAAGATGTCCATAATTTGAAATTGCCACATACGTATCGGATTTCAATACTGTTCACGATAAACGTACAAAATCACTGCTATTTCAATACTGTTCACCATAAACGTATGAAATCACTGATATTCTGCGGACAATGTTCTGTGAATTTCAATAAAATGGCTAGCTGTGGAACGGGGAATGCTAAAAATATGCAAAGATGAGATAGAAATTCGCTGTTTAGAGTAGATATGATTTTTTTCCTCCTAGGTTCCTACTAGGTAATATAAACAGCTTTTAGGTCTTAGCATTAGGTTAGGTCAATAGAAGGAACATGTACCCTGTAGTAGGTAAGTACATGTTCCTACTATTGACCTACCCTACTATTACCCTACTACAAAAGAGTTAATTTAAAACATTAAATTACATCTTTTTCAATTGAACCGATTAAGATGAAGTCATTTTGGTTTTTCTTAGTTTTGAAAGTAAGTAAGTACCTTATGGGAATGCTCCCAACCAAGGACGTCCCATAAATTGGACTCCTATGGACCTATAATCGTAGGTTGATAGATTAATAAAACTAGACCCAAGTTTTGTGAATAAGGTTCATAGTTATTCATGAATTACAATGATATCAAATATGGCGGATATTTAACGTCATTGCTATTTTTATATAGGTATGCCTACGGTAAGTACTTACGTAATATAAGTAGATATATATTTTTTTAATTTTACTTTTAGTGACTTCGAAGGAGCTTTTGATTCTACCTATGGATGGATAGATTTTTGTTACCTCTTCACGCCATAACTACTGAAAGGTACTTAATCGGGTTGAAATTTTGAATAGACGTTGTTTAAGGGTTGGAATTTAAAACATAAACTAGTTAAGTACTTTTTATCCTATTAATCAATTCAGTTCAAATAAAGAAAACTTTTTAACGTTTCTATAGAAACAAAGCGTGCGAAGCCGCGGGAATAAGCTAGTACCTATTTAAAAATGAGTTTAGTAAGTAGGTACCTACCTAATAGGTAGTTACATTTGATCGTGATCGCACTTTGACCTTAAGCTAACGATAGAATGTTTATAATTATTGTTATTCATTCATAGCCTTTTTATTACGATCGGTTATTGTTTCGGCCCCCATAGATTTCCTTGCTTACTTATTGCCTTGAACGATATGTACCTAGGTATTGAACTACCTAATCATGCATTTCGCCTTGGCACAAGATAAATTGCGTAACGCAGTAATGATAGGGCGAAGTACCTATTTGAATATGACCATACCGTGTGTAATTTTGTGATGTTCGCATGTGCATCAGATAGGTACCTATCTACTTCCTCTGTAGGCATTAAATAGGTACCTAAGTAGTTACCTACCTTCTTTACGTTTCATTTTTTTTATTACTTAGTTATCTGACGGCTGGGCTTTTTTGAAAAACTAAAGGAAGGTTATTGTTACCCTAACGCATCTCGCCATCTAGCCCCTTTATAAGGTGGTTTTGAAAATACCTAAAACACATACTTACTTATCTACTTTTATTTTGCATCTTTAGTATTCCAAGTTTCAAAAAATCGCACTAGTAGATAAGTACTTCCCTTTAACAAGTTACATAGGTCCAATAATTTACATCCATTCCCTTTAAGTGGTTAGTAATTTTGAAAAATCCCTCGTTAGCGTTGGCTTTGCTAAAAAAGAAGCTACTTTCCAAACTGAGTTTCCAAATTTCAATAATCTAGCTTGAGTGGTCTCAGCTCAGGTCAAAAATTCTTCCCATACTTTACCACTTACTTTTACTGCGTGCGTAAAACAATACAATAAGTAGGTATACAATAGGTAGGTTGTATTCTTACTTTAATAACCAAGGCAAGATTCTTCGTCACGAATTTACTGGGAGAAGACAATGTTTGCAATTGTCAATCTTGGAACCCCGTTTAATTTCCAAGCGTTTCACATATCAAGGAACACGGAAATTCGACTCGGTCGTCATTAACTTGGTTCGTACACGTTAACGGTTAACCACAGTAAGAACCTTCATTCCACCAAAAGGCACCTCGAACTGAAGACGCAAAATGTGCGCAAATGAATTGTATATCTTTCCTTCTACATTCATATCCAAAGACCCAGTTTGGGGGTTAAGATGGTATTCCTCCAAATGGCTACAGAGAAAGATCTTCCCTGTACCGGGTCGGCCTAACTAGCCCACATATCCATATCGGTCTTTCAACCGACAGTTGATGTCGGACAGTCAGCATTTTTCAGATGCAATAGAAAAATCTTTATAACCCCGGATACAACGTAAAGAAGTAGATTATAAATAACATCGTAATGACTTTAATAAAATCAGTGGTATGATAAGCTAGTTCAGCTTCTTGTAAACCAGCGACATCTAGTTTCAATGCAACAGAACACAAATTAGTGATGTTTTTAATGGTCTCGCTTGACTCGCCATCTATTGACGCGAGTTAGCATTAAGGGCGTTGTATTATAACTTCTTGAAACTTTACCAGAAGGATCTGGCCAAGAACAGGGGTTCGAGTTTAAGCTTTTACTAATTTGATAAGTTAGTGTCAATGTTAAGTTCTCTCTGAGATCTAGATGGCGTGACGAGAGATATAGCAATGTCTTGCAGTTTCGTGCTTTTTTATGGATTTTTTTTATCATGGATTCATTTTCAATCCCAATCTTTATCTACGAGATAATAGAATAAATTGAATAGCAATGAAATTCATTGTAAGTTTTATTCATTTATTATGATTAAAAGAAAACTAATAAATTACCTTTCCTTACAGGACAAATCATACAAAACTAAACATATATTTACTTGAAAAATTACATTAATCATTTAACCAATAAAATATGCTAAGTGAAAACTTATAATAAATATAAAAATTACATAGCCTGTTCAAGACTCAAGTACAATCAGATTCAAAAGATACAAACCTAGTAGTACATTCTTGCTGTGCTGTAGTACTTTATATCTTATGCATAACGTGTTTAGGAGTAATTTTATAATGCTGTCGTTTTTTTTACAACATACAAAAATTACGACATTTTATTGCTACCATTCACAACCGGAGAAAATGCACTAAAGTCTAATGAAATTACTGAAAGAAACTAAAAAAGTTCACCTTAAAAAGTAATCAGCGAATCTAAGACATTCTATTTGTTTTACATAAAGATAATTTTACGTGCATTACTTTGTTGACACTCACCATTTATATAAAATAGGAATATTCTACAATGTTGTACTTATTCATTTCCTTCATATACTTCGTAGAAACCAAAAATCACTACTTTAAAACAGTACTTAACTATAATAACGAAATATCATAACAATTCATTATATCATAATTCTTGGATTTCGTTACGTGCGATGGTGAAATTTTATCATCCCTTACAGTTTAGGTTGAATAGTTGAATTAGTTTGAACCTATAATTATAAATTAATTGACGCATCATGTGAATAAGTAAATGTTGCTTCATAATTACAAGAAATATTTGATTATAATTTTATTTTAGGTGATTCTTTATACAGAGTAAAGGACACGAAAAACGATTTGCAAATTTCTTGATATCTAACGAAATATCTTATAATATTTAAGAGAAAATACAATCGAAAAGGCTAGGGATTTATAAGTCCTGCAAAACCATACCGATAGTTAAATAAATAAATAATTCTAACAGATTTCTAAGATTTTTTTTTCTGTGCGAAATCATTAAGAAATATTAAGTCTTGGTAATAATTTCGAGAAACATTGACGAATCTATAATTTAAGGCAGTAGAAGCTGCCTATTACATAATTTTACCGTTTAAACGTACTGTGACTTAGTCTTAAAAATCGAAAATTACTTATTTACAATACCACAGAAGCATTTCTCACAGATACAATAGAGCCATCAAGACTTCTTTAGTGAGATCTACAAGAGACATAGTAGATGATATTACTTTGTATACAGTTCATAACTAAACTCTAATATAATACTATAATAGTCAGAGTAAGTACTAAATTATAATGAACCAGATGGAGTAAAGGGATAAGATGGGCTTTTTAAATATTCTCGATTTCATAATTTTATTGATGTCGTTGTCATATACTACTAAACATTTATGGAAAAAAAGAATTAAAAACTATATACAAAGGTAGAGAAAAAAATCACTGCCTCTTCTACGAGGCTAGAAGAGCGATTTTTTTTTTCTGTACGACTTTAAATACCTAATTTTCCCTTCTTTTCTTTCAATTTCTACTTCAACTACAAAGAATGTCTATTGATGGGTATGAAAATAAGATTACAATGTCCCATTTTTAGTGGAAAGGCACCCCTCTTTTACAACCGGTTATTCAAAGTTCAAACTAATCAATTTCAGGCTAATCAATTTTAAGCCTTGTGTTCATTATAAGAAAATCGGACAATTATTGCAATTGCACCTTTGAGGTTAAAATTTGAAGTTTAATGTATGCAAACTCTACATAAACGTCAAAATTCAACAGCTCGATCCCTTTGAAGAACACAGGTCATTGGTAAAAAAGTTCTTTCTCTTACGGAACTATCGTATATTTGACCATAGACTTGTTAAAGTATAGAGTAGACCAGCGAACGAAGAACCATTTGTTGGCCTCTTTGAACTATTCACCTGGATATATAGCATAACCTAAGAATAAATACTATTATTTTTAGAACTAGTATATAATTTTGCTCGGTGGGGCCGCAGAATTAGTACTCATGGCTTGTTCAAGTGTGTCCAGACGCCTGTAAGCATGCCCGCGGCTGTTTCTACGGCGAGCTGACTGACGACCCTCCAGAATGAGTCCAAAGAACTGAAAAAATTAAGATATTTTGGTAAAACACAGAATAATGAACTTTTCTAATGAAAAGTTTTCGAGTATGAGTAATCTCATACTCGAAAAGTAGGTCTGAAGTTGTCTGAAGAGCGGGTTGAAAGTCCGTTTCAGCCCTAGGGAGAATCGTTTTGAACTGACAGCTATCACGTTACTATTGAACCATGATAATGGCAGAATGAGCAAAATAAATGTAGAATCTAAAAAAAAATTGCTATTCACTGAAGTCAAAAAATACGAAAGACAAGGCAGTATGGCTTTATGGCTTCCGCCTGTCCTAGATGGACTAATATATAAAAAAAAATTGCGGCAATTCGATTCATTGGTTTTCTCATGTTTTAATTTATTTTTCCTTGTATTCGTAATGAAAAGCACAGTGTTTACCTCGGGTAAAAGTAACTTATTTAGTCCCTCCCTCGAACTATTGGCGCCCTCGCTACTCTCGGGCGCCAAACCTCGTCTCGGGAGTAAGTTACTTTCAACCCTTGAGTAACAATGTACTATAAAATTGCCGACCTCAGTGGCGCAGCGGGCGAGAGTCCGCCTGCGATGCAAGAGGATGCGGGTTTGATTTCCGCCCCGTTACAAATTTGTGTACGATCTGTACAAATTTGTTCTCTTGGTGTGGTTGTTTTCTTTTATAATAAAACAATCTATCTATGTATATAATGTATTTAATATATCAGTTTTCTAGTGCCCATAACACAAGCTTTGAGTAGCTTACTTTGGAGCCAGATGGTGCTGTGTGGATTGTCCAGTAATATTTATTATTCATTTTATATATTAATTATAAATCAAATCACATGGATAGTTAGACAGCTTTTACTAGTCCCCTGCTCGATACAGGCTTTCCCTTATAAGCGCCTTAAGATCTATTTTACATTGCCGCGGAAAGGGAAGAGGTACTTTAGCTCGTAGGCACTAAGTTGTAGCGCACTGAATTGTACTTTGTTGCGTCGGCAAAAGGGTTAGTTTTTATATAATTTTTTTCGCGTAGTTCAACTTCGCGAACCTGATACCTGTATCTATTCTGTGCCAATGAGACCAATGCGTGTATTTCGAAACAAACTCTAAGAAAGACAAACTTACCACTTTAACCACCTTGTTCTTATTATGATACAGGATGTAAATGACCACAACCATGATGACTGCAGTCAGGAAGAAAGAGAAGAAGTGATCATCATCATCATCCGCATAGGTTTCATCTCCGAAACTGGGGTAGATGCCTGAAACTGAAATAAATAAATAAAAAATACTGCACAATTCACACAACATCATCTAGCACCAAGCTTTTTTTGTCGGTTTTAAAAAGTAGTATAATAAATAACTTATCTAATGTAATGATACTATCTATTAAGAAATAAGCCTTAATAATAAAATCTATTTGTAGTGAGTGAGATGACTCCTCGCTTTTCGTAGGAACACGAGGGAAGAGTGTGTTAGTTACGGATACCTACTAATAAACAAGATAATTCTTAGGTACAAAATGTTAAGTAATAGGGTATAGATAGACTATTTCTTAACAACTTCTAAAACGAGAGCTTTCTCAATTTGCATGTTTTTTTTTTTTTTGCTCAATAACTCCTCAAATTATTATAACACTTTGATGATCATTTACTCTTTTAAAGAGGAGGATTATGGATATTATTGGGATTATGACGCTATAATAATAGTTTTCGTGTTAATCGACTGTAGAATAAGTTAATTAAGATCTATACTAACATCATAGTTGTCTGGGAATAAATAATTAATTATAAAATTCCCTCCAAAATAAATTTCCAGGTAATACTTTTTGTAAAACGAGAAAATTTTAAAAACGGGTCCTTATTGTCTAACACAACTGATAATCGAGATCGATTCATTTTTTACATTTTAAACCTAGCCTGGACTTCGATTGTACTCGAAACTGGTAATTTATTTGAATTTAACAGACTAGGTAATCAATTACAAGTTAGACAATAAGGCTGCTGGTTCCACATTTTAGTCGTTTTGACGTCATAAACAGCATATTATTGCATACCTAGTTTATTTCATTTCTGTAGATACAGGGTGTCACGTAACTGCCCTGGCTGCTACTATAAGACTTGCATGAACTCTTTAAAATCCCAACTCAAGCCCCAATTCCTATCTTCAGCTGTCTAAATTGTTCTTTCACTCCCTTCTTTATTTATCTTAAATATGTTACTCTTGATGTGATGTAGCCCAATTAAGGGAAGGTTGGCTATATCATACCTCTTTACTTTATTTTACCCCTAACTTTCATCCAAGATTGCGAGAATACTTTCAAAAAATATTCCAGTCTTTGTAAGTTAGCTAGCTTAGCGACGACGTTTATGTTTTTTAACTAGAGAGAACCTGAGAATTAAGTCTTATTTATAGTCTTCCGTACAATTTAGCATACTCTGTCTGCTATTAGCGATTACTTCACAACTCATACTGTACTTTATGTAGTTTATTGATAAAAAACTTTGTACTTTTTGCTTATCTCAATTATGCACACTACCAACTATTAATAATGGTTATATCTTTTCTTCGTAATAAGATTTCCTAGAATAAATTACTTTAGCAATAAGGCCGCCCAGTCTACTGTTCCTGGATAAAATTTACATAAAAGTCTATTTAATTATTGTTTTATTTCAAAATAATGTACAATAAGAGTTCATTCAATCAAAAGTTAATCCCCTTGGGGTGCGGAATACTCTTTCGGCTTATACACATGTTACGTGGCACCCTGTACAAATAGCAGTTCACCGAGATTAGAAATGTTTATTTACGATTTTTTAATCTAGATATCCATATAACTGACCATGCAGTAGGTTTGTTGATTACAAATGGGCATACTAAAATCGGCTATGCGATATTAAAATAGTTTTTAAACTTACACTTCAGTACATTGCATATTGCTAGTAAAACAAAAACTAGCAACAACATTTTTTAAGATTTCATAATATGTAATTTATTAATTCACATCACTTTCACTTACTAGGGAAGTAAAAACCAAACTGTAGTTAGTACATTTCAGTACATTTTTCGATACTTACCTAATCATCAGGCACCTGTGTAAACATAGACCTATTCAAGATATGTATAAGAACGTAAAACAGATGCTAGTACTTTATGAACAAAGATCACTAAATCTATGAGAAGTGACAACACTACAAACATAAGGTTCCATGATTTTGCTCATAGAATTTATTTTTAATTTGGATTTCATCAAATGCAGTTTTTTTTTTTTACTGTCGACCTCGGACAGCACATATAAATTAGCACTATGTCATAAATAATCCATTCATTTTTTAATTTACTTACACGTGTCGTAAAACATAATAATTATCATAACCAACCTTATCTTTATTACAAATAGAGTACATAACATATTACTTACTTCTTTCACCTGTAGTGATATCAGATGAAACAGTCTTGACATTTTGTGTCTCGCTTAAGTCTTCCTTCACCTCAACTTTGGGGATTTTGTCATCAACATTAGGATCATCCCCATCATCATCCCCTTGGATGTCACCCAAGCCATCTTTGTCTTCTGAATCTGAAATGGTATATAAAATTGTGACTTTAGTTAAGTAAAACAATTTAACAATAGGCATACATTTTATTAAATGCACTTGGTCAAATAACATAGAGATTAAAATAACAATCATAATAAACATAAATTCCCAATGCTGGAATGAAACATTTCGTTTCCAAGCTTCTTTATCTAGAAGAAAGTCTTTTACAGAATAGTATGTTTTCTCTTGTAATATAATTTTCTAATGTTTTTGAACATGATTTCATTTACCTAATTTAGTAAGGCCTCTAGCAATGTATGTATTACAAAATTAAATGTTTTTCACCACAAACAATTTACTTACCTTCAAAAACCGTGTAATAGATTCAACAAGCTTATTTTTAGATCTGGTGTTTGTCTGAATGTTTACAGTAGTGTAAAATATGCTATCTTGTATGCATAATGTTTTAAATATATAGCAATAAATGAAATGAAATGCGATGGCACTTTAAATACTAATCTGAGGCTCTCTCTTGTACCAATAATAGAAAGACTTTATTCTAATAATAATAATAATCAAAGAATATAAACAAATTATATTTACGATTTAAACAATTGAACTAACTACAGACTGTTGCATCCAATCTATAGGTAGCTCAACTAATTCATAATATCAACACTAGTAGGAAACTTCCCTGAGGAACTGGCCACATTGTCCTGCTGCATTGCATTGCTGATGCGCTGTACCATATACTGATCAGCTCTTGGATCTACTAGCGCTTCAACAGTATGCTCAGATTTTTTTTCAGATAATAGACATTTTCCTACATCTAAACTCATATTCAACTAATCATTGCACTTTTACTTTACAACCAATATACTATTCTAGCAGTGGTTTATTTGAGATATTGGATGTCCCGGCATTAAAACAATTTTTATTGTATTCAACAGAAATCAAGATTAAGTTAAATTCATTTGAATAAATAACAAGTAGTTATTCATTTCAAATTGCCTTGAGTATGGCATTGATAAATCATGCATGGCTTGAGTAGCATTGTAAGTGAATGTACCCTAAACATCCTTTGATTCAAAACCTGTTTTGAGCAAGAAGCATACCTATTACAAGAGCCATAATTACTTGACCTTAGTTGACCTTACAAAGCACTAACTATTAATCTTTTGACTAAATTTTAGCATACACAAAAATTTAGTGTTTTATAAGTACTTCCATGATCTTGGAGATTTTGACTTTTATAAAATTGTAATCCTCAGTTTTTGTTTTGTTTTGGATTGATATAAAGAGCTTAATTTATAGTAGTTTAAATATGATAAACTTTTTCATTAGCATCACACCCACAATCTCCACAATTCTATGTATAATAAAAACTATTTTAAATACTTTAAGTAATGTATTGTATTAGGTATATCAGTGATCTAGTACCCATATCACAAGCTCAGCTTAACTAGGGGCTAGATGATGCTGCGTGGATTGTTCAGCATTATTATTGTTTATTTACATATCATATGGTGAGACCCTTAAGGTGAAGCTTATTTAGAGTTTACAATGTTACGATCAGATAAGCATCTGAAAAGGTAAAAAATTTAAACCTGACAATTACCTTGGTAGTCATCGTCACTAGGTTCCTTTGCCTTGGGTTGAGCTGGATTCTGATTTTGATCTTTTATTTTATGCTCAATCTCTTTATTCAACTTTTGAACTTCAGTTTCAATGTGAGATTTCTCTGAATTATCTACAGCTGGCTTGTTAAGAGAAGTGTCGGGTGAGATAGCTTTGTTTTCGGTTTCACTCTTTACTTTTGAGTCCGATGTCAAAGGAATGTCAGATTGCTCAGCAGCTGGAGGATTTTCAGCTATTGGCTCTTCAATGACAGCTTTAGGAGCTGCAATTTCAGGGTCAGCAATCACGCTCGAAGGTTCTTGGTTATTTTCAGAGGAAGCTTCTGGTTTTACTGCTTCAGTTTTTTCAGTTTCTTCCATCTTAACTTGTGCAACTTCTGAAGGTAAATTCAGAGATTTAGATGTTGGAGCTAGCTTGACTTGGACATCTTGCAAGTCATTGGAGGCTGAGTTAACAGGCTTGTCCTCATTATTTGCTGTTTCTGGCACTGGGGGGCTGTTTGCCGGCACAGTCACTTGTGTTTTCAGTATTTCTGTTCCCCATTTAAAGTATTTACAGATGTATTTCATGTCATCGCTCATCAAGTCTTCTATACCACACATTTTTCCACATGGTACAGGATGCTTGAAGACTTTTTTTACTGAGTTAATGTAAAGTGGGAATTCTGTAATATTAGAGAATACCCAGTCTTTTGTTTTAGCGCATACTAAATTGACATCCTGTTCTTCGTTGATTTTGGCAGAGTAATCTCCTGAAAGTGCCAGCTTTGAGGCACCAACAGCAGCGCATAGTTGTGTGTTTATGTCGTAAAACAACAAGCATTCGAGCTGCTTTCCTCCATGTGGCGTCAAGGGACCTGAACAGTAATCTAACTGGCCTTTGATTTGGTGCGACAAGAACACATTTTCACAAGAACTAGCCAGTGCAGCCAATAAATTATCCAATGATGGAGATGTACTCGTCGGAAGTGGAACTCCTAAACTACGGTATGATGAATTTAGTAGCAACAACACAAATACACAACGAAACATTTTGGAAGCGTTTGAATTTGAATGAATAAAGTCAGTCTATCACGTTCGATCACTATCGATGAAGACGTATTCGTTTTCGCGTTGGTTTCTCACCAAGACCAACCAAACAAACAGTGCGTTCGCCGTGCAATTGTAGATAGATCGTGTCGTGTCGTCGTCGTACAGCTAAAATCCGTAGATTTTAGAGTCCTCTGACTGCAATTTTTGACATGACATAAGTTTTACAAACGTCATCGGGTCTGACCATTATTGCCAGCTGAATATTGAAAGCTCTAATAAAAATATTGTTATATTGAAATCGTTACAAGGCCAAAATTATTTAACGGATAGAGCAAAAAAAGATGAAGATTTAACATAGTTACAGATTTGGAATGACATTCATTCATAATAAAACCTTCTTTTATCTCGGAAAACGAACGCGAATCCACAGGTAGAAGTAGTTAGAAGAATTTAAATTTCTTGATACTATTTTTAGATACACAGAAAACGTATGTTTTTTTATACGTTTAAAATTTAATGCACGGAAAAACGGCGAAAAGGTAAATAATTTTTAGCTAGATCTAACTAAAAAGTTCTGGAGTTGGTTGCACTGGTTTCATGTTAGAATGACGCTAACAAAAACATGACAACAACATAACTTGACGTTACTTAATGAGTGACAACGTTAATAAAAATTTGACATGACAAACGGCAAAGAAAGCTCAAATGACAATGACATGAGGAGTTCACAGCGCGAAATTCAAATAAAACGCGATTTATAGAGACAAAGCCCAGCCCAAACTGCTGAAGCTAGAAGGCTGATATTTGGAGGGTACCTGGGTACTTTTTTATGTATAGGCTGCTAATGACCTGAAATCTGTTTTAAAATGTGCAAGTCGATATCTTTCCTTTCATACAAAGATTTGTAGTTTTGTTAGATTGAAGAACCGGATAAATCATAGCCAACGTGAGCGAAGCAGCGCAGCGGGCGGAAAGCTATATTATCGAGGGCAATTCTTTGCTTACCACTGCGGATAAATATGTATAATAGTATTTATTGTTGTTGTTTATTGTGTAGTTTGGCATTGAAAGAAAGGCAGTCGTGTATCTCAAAGGACTGTGGCGTAGCGGATCACGAGTACCTAGAATAAGGGATGATTTATATTAGACCGGGCCGAGTCCGGGCCGGGGCGGGGCCCGGCCCCGGTCTAATATAAATCTTCCCTAAGTTTTAAAAGTAATACCTATGCTATGTATTTGGTAGGTACTACCTACTTAGGTACGTGCCCAGATATCTTAGGATGTAAGTAAGATTTAACTATAACTATGTACTTAGGTAGCTTTGCAGGTTTGCAGGAAACCAATAGGTACCTACCTACCTACCTTCTTTGTTCCTGCTTTTAATAAAGTAGAGCGGATATTTATTTTATGAGAATAATTAAAGTACCTTTCTACGGACTTACTTACGTTAAAAGGAATAAAGTAGAGTGAGTGGGGGGAAGATGAAAAAAGGGGTAAGACAAAAAGTCTTCCATAACACCAGATTTATAGTACTTATTGGAGTGCTGACTACATCGTTAGGGCCACAAATTCAATATGTTACACACCTCAGTCAGCGGTTGCCGATGAGAACGCCTGGTTGTGTGTAAAGTGCAATTTTCTAAGACAGTGTACTTTTCAGGATTCACAAAAGTGATTTCATCTTGCCCCGTGTCTTGTAAATTGAATTACAAGGCAGGTACGAGCGTTTAATTGAAACATCTGCCTATTATTTTTTGTAGACATTTATGTAATTACTTCTAAATCTATCTATTTCTCGTATTTTAGAATTTATTTCAACTTTTTATCTTTCCCCATTTACATTTAACGGGGTAAGACGAACATATCAAAGTTTTCTTATTGACCCTTTTTCAGGTTTCATACTAAAAGCCAGAGGTCCTCAAACTGTATCTTTGTGTAGGTTTCAGCAAGAAAAATAAGAAATCAGCAAATAATGCTGAAAGTAGTAAAACAAAAAGAAACAAGAATAGGTATGCTAAGAAATGTGAAATAAAAATAGAAATCAAACAGAAAAAGAAAATACTTACGTTAAAAATTACAAAAGTAAAAAATAAACAATTATTTTATGGTGATGAAAAAGAATATTCATATAGGTATCATGTGAAATTAAAAAAGTTTTCAGTTTTTATTTGATTTTTCATTACAAGATAATATTTTTTTCTTCAGTCAAATCTTATACAAATTGGCTGCAAAGTTTGAGAATCTCTGCTTCAATCTTCCCCCAGTGGGGTAAGTTCGGAATATATATTTTTTTAAATTTGCTATATCTTTGTTAAAAATAGGTATTTTGGCACTACAGTCAGTTACAACTTTTTAAATTACTTAACACTATAGACTAAGGACCATAAACTTTGCCTAAGACCTGCCTAAGACACGTTTTAACGATTTTAGATTTTTATTCGATCTTACCCCGTCACCTTTTCATCTTCCCCCTGTTTCAATTAAGTAAAAATAATTTTTTTAATTACAGTTTTCTACTTTTTGGACAGCTTTATCAGGCTGTTATTGACATATTATAAAAATCTAGTCTTTACCCTTTAATTATGTCTAATTTACTTTTAGCTAAAGTCAATATCTATTCTTCTACAAGGATTCAAAAACAACACTGATCATCTCATCAAAAAACCGTTCGATCTTGCCTCCACTCACTCTACCTAGGTACTTACCTACCTACTTAAAACGATTAAAAGAAGAAATCTTTTAAACTTGCGAAACAGGAAATGGATGTAAGGGTATAGTTATACTTAAACTCTAAGTAAATAATTGCCAATTTAAAAAACGTTACTTATGAACATTTAATTTGGAGTTTGGCCGAACTATAGGTACCTACTCAATTATGTTACCTAGGTTAGGTTCATGCTTTTACTTACCTAGGTAGTAGAGTTCCTCCCTATTAACGAAAGTGTATGAAGTGTTACCGTAGATAGGTATCTACTCTGCCTTATATTTTAAACTAAGTATCTACCAATTTTTATATCACTACATAGTATACTTAAAACAAAGTCGTTATCTCTGTCCCTATGCCCCTATGTCCTTATGTCACTATAGTCCCTGTGAGTGCTTAAATCTTTAAGACTACACAACGGATTTTGATGCGGTTTTTTCAATAGATAGTGATTCAAGAGGAAGGTTTATACGTATAATAAAAGCGAGCGAAGCCGGGGCGGGGAGCACTTTTCATTTAGTGCCTACCTACCTATATAAATCCAAAGGGTAAATAAGGCCCTTGTTACTAAGACTGCTGTCTGTCACCAGGCTGTATCTCAACAGATGAAATTTTCGCGGGTGATGTATATAATAATTATCTGTTGCCGCAACATATAGGTACAAAAACAGAATAAAATAATAAAAAGTTAAGGACAAAAAACTTTTGGGTTTTCATAGATAATGGGTTCGGAACCCATCGTGCGAGAGTCTGTCTTGCACTTGGCTTGTTTTTATTTTGGGTATGTTATTAGTAGTTTTTTTGTGTAGTATAATCGGAAGCTCCGTGGCGGAATAAATTCATATTATTCATCAAGCACAGGAATTAAGGACTTATTTTCTTACTTATTTGCGACGCTGACTGTACCTAACTACGAGTGGTTTTTAATTTTGCATTTTTATGCATGTTTGAGATGCTGTATATTGTCATTGTCCTTTAAATCATCAATAATTAGGTTAATTCATAATAATTATTTTTTATTATAAATTACCACCCACACCGCTCATAACTTTAAAAAATCTCAAGATTAAGCATTTTGGTCTATAATATGTAGTTATATGCAGAGTAGAAGTTACATCATCATGGAACGTGAGAGAAAGGCACTATTGCAAAATTAAGGGTCAAGGCACACTGAATGCGAGTCGAATGTATTTTATGTCAATTTTGATGACTTATTGGTCAACTCAGCCCTCATGAATTATCCTGAATTAGCCCGCGGGCCGAAACGTCCACTACAAAACTTAATTTATTTTTTTAATAGTCATCTCAGCCCGCGTGCCATTTGAACCCCTTTTAAAATCTGATTGTAGGTATGTTAACTTCTTTCGCCCAGGCATAACGTGTTCAATTTTCAACTAAAAAGTAAAAACCTACTAACAAGGCAAAGGTTCGTTTCTTAAGTGAACAAAAATCATTTACTTAGTGAACAAAATACATAATAAGTATATATATTTTTATGATACATAGAAAACACCCGGATTAAATATTTACAAATCGTACAAACTTTTGATCCCAAGGCGGGAATCGAATCCACAACCTTCTGCGTCGCAGGCGGACCTTCGTCGCCGCGCAACGTCGATCGTCAAATCTAAAAATACTGTCGATTCGCTTTCAATATGATTCGGCCCCTAGTAGGTATAGGGTGGCATAGGTAGGGAAGGTCTCAGTGTGAGTGCATCCCCGGGTGAAACTTAATTTTCGCACGTCCGTCGTAACGGAACGCTGCGTGTTTGTGAGTGGACAGTAAAAACAACCTTTTATTGCCCGGGAACAAGCCAAACTGCATTATTGGTCTCTCTATTTATTGTTTGTGACAGCACGACGTGGGGTGATTCTGTGAGCATTATTGGTTTTCAGACGTTACGATTTGCAGTTTCCATTAAATGAGAAATAAATTCGAATTAAGTAGTACACATTTTTTTTCTCATTAAGTTTTAATTATTTTTCTTTGTTATTATTAATTCTGCCGTCAGCGCAATAGAAACCTAATGTAGGTATAAAAAGTATTATGAAAGAATTTTTTGGCTGTAAAATAACCCTATCAAACTCAGAAACGGAAAAAGTGAAAAATATGGAGAAAATGTAAGGTACAACATTAATATCAGCTCCGCTCAGGCAGATCGGGGCTGCCTTAATGTTCTCATTTATAGACATTGGTTAGAGCTAGGCTCTATGTCTGTATGTTTAAGTTTAGTAGATTAATTTGTTAAATGTGTTTGGTTTTTCTCATTTTTTTAAATTTTCTTTATATTTTTGTAAAATTTTGCCAGAGCAACATAATCACAGAGATGATCAAGCACGTTAAATAAAAAATTAAATTACTTACAAATTATTATAAAAAGCCCAAGCTATTTTACACACATTAAAATTGATCAGGCTAAAAGCTATACCGTAAGTGTCGTGCCGGGCTGAACTCATTAATAGTGCGCGTTGTAACGTTAATACTTAAAAGTCGATATTTCCGCGCGCTTCCGAACAGAAGCCCCGGCACATTCAAATGATAGGAGCTTTGATACATGCATTCCTGGAACTGCACTGCGGCATCGGTCTAAACCAAAAAATCTAACAACGCGAAGCCCACTGTTTTCCATTACGCTAATGGAGTTACTTTTCGGTAACATTTTAGTCGAAATATTTTAGGCAACCAGCTTTTTGATAGAGCACATTGAAAGCTCGCAGTCGATACTTTTAAAAAATAAATTACGCAGGCACAAAGGGAATTCTGACATAAATATACAAACAGCTTTATCATATTTCCACAACATATATCGCATCCCCCCGTGCTGTCGGAAAGTAAACTAAGCAAAACAATGATTTAGATGGAATGATGGTGGAGGTGGGAAGTAAAAGCTATAAATTTAGACCTAATTACTGCCAGGTGTCAGCGGCAAAGCCGCTACGCCACTGCTCGAGAACAACTTTGCGCCATAACTGCCATAAGTCAAGCGCGATCGAGAGATGAACACTCGTAGGTAATTATAACACTCCATACACCACGCAATCTCCTCAATTATTACGCTTTAATTTCGATGCTTGAGACGGGAGATCTTTCTCGGCTAAATTATTTCTCGGAGCAAATTCTAAATAATAAATGAATGCCATTACATTGAATTGTCATTAGATTCTAATAGAGTCGAAATTATAGAGGCGGCATTTTCATTGATCGCTACACGATTGCAAAAGGTAATGTAAATCATTCTGTCAGACTTGATTAAATCTGAAATACGAGGCGCGGCGGCATCTATTGAGACAAGCAAATAAATAGCCGGCGTCAAAGTTGTCGCAATGTGCTAACGGGCCAAATATATCTTTAACTGGAACCAAAAGCGAACCCACCTTCGAAACAAAAGAAATACAAACTACCGCCCTGGCGTGAAATTAATTCAAAGCGATGGGTCGACGAAAATGTATACAAAGGTGAGCGAAAATAAAACGAAAGAGCTCAACTAATTTCCAAGGTCCTTTTTAGATAAAGGCCGCAATTGGTGCCCTCCAGTTATCCAGTTCGCTGTATCTACAATGTCTTCGCTGCACCCTCATTATTACAAACTTTTTCGAAAATTACGAAATATTTTTCTTAATGCTCGAATTATGCTGGGATCGTTTTGACTTTGGCACGGTTAAAAATTTTATGGTTCATAAAATTTGTAAGTTGATGGCTGGAAGATAAAATATTATAGATATTGTGTTCTGACACGTTAAAGTCGACTGCGTATTTAACGTTGTGAGGGTCTGCCGATGATATAAATGTTGATAACCGGAGTCAAATAGGGCTATTAGAGAAATGAAAATAAAACGTAATGGGTCATTAGGAGCCGGTATTACCCGATGAAGCGGTACGATGCCACCCTGTTCGTTCTCACGCACTTTTCTTCAACTTTACGTGTTTGTGGAAGCGTAAGGCTTCCCTTGAACCCTTCACGTATAAACGAAACTAAATTACTATTATTCTGTTTTATCGTGTGATGTGAACTCAGGCAGAAGTCGACATTTATCCCTCTTTGATATTTCTGGTCAAGATAGACTTTGTTACTAAAACTTACCAAGCTAGTATAACTTACCAATAGGTAGCTTTCTCATTTTTTCTTTGACAATAGGTTCATCCACGCCTAATTAACTTTTCGTGGACCAATATTTTACAGTAGCTACCTATCTATTTTTGCTGTTGACAAAACATATCTTGCTAAAAATAACTTTATTTAAACTCCTTTCCATAAAATATCGATCAACCATAAACTATACTTAACTGTAACTTTCTATTTATAGGCAATAAGTCGCAGCATTAAGTCCAATTTCGTAAAACAAAATAAAAAGAGTTATCAAGTCGTTTGTGTATCTGTCGGCGGCCATAAGCGCGTTAAATGATGTGGAAGGTTCGTGCGCCGCGTGACGATGTATCGAACATTCGCTGAATTTTTGGGTCAGAGCGCATTTTCTTTGGAATCCATATGTAAGAATATCAAGTTATATAATAATTACCTTGAAATTATTTATTGACAATAAGTAGAGACTGCTTCTAGCTAGAGACTCTTCTCTAAACGATCTCCTAGTAGAACTTAGTATTTAATTTAATTTATTTTGGTTTATTTGGAGAACAAACAGTTGTATGTACACAGGAATATTAATCTTATAAAATAACTCTAATTAGAATAAATTTCCTCGCATATGAAAGATTTAAAAAACTTGCTTGCAGATGCACTTTAAACCTCCAGAAATATTTTAAAACCTATTTAAACTGAAATTCAAAACAGATCAGTTATAATAGGTTTATATCATAACAAATATATACCTACTTAATTTAAAGCAAAGGGATTTTAGCATTTTATGGTATATTATTTATTATTATAAAAATATATTATTTATATATTATTTATTATTATTTTATAATATATTATTTATTATAATAAATTATTTATTATAATAATAAATATATTATTTATTATTATTTTAGCATTTTATGGTCCGAAATATATTATATATTATTTATTATAGATTTATTTATTTGTTTACCAGCCGTACGACAAAACCGACGAAAGATTCCGCTTATTACTAAAATAAACATTTTTTCAAGTCTAATTAAAAGAATCGTTTGACAAAAATATCAAATCAACGAAAGTAAATAGCAACAACCATCAGACTTTTATTTTTGGTTAGTGCTCGCTGCGAGGGGTTTAGTTTTTTCAGACTTAGTAACTCCTGTATGTCGGCGAACCACTGTTGGATTTATTCGACAGTAAAAGATTTTAAGTGGATTTTCAGCGACTACAACACAATTTGGAATATTCACACGAAACTCGTATGCTCGCTCATAGTCTATCCTATTAATCATCTTGCGACTAAATTAAGGTGAGCATAATCCACAAATTCGAATTTGTCTAGCGCAGCTGTCGGCTTATAATCCTGAATTACGTAAGTCTCCGTACAAATTTATTTTTAATGCAAATAAATACAGATTCGTCGCACCTGCCTGTCTAGATGTAGCGAATAATTAAGCTCAACATGAAGCGAAATAATACAAATTACTTTGAGACTTAACTCGAGTTTTACGGGAACGCCTACATTATTTTAATCAGATTAGGCACTTGACACACTCACGAGCGAATTATTCCCTGCTGCTATATTTTCCGCATATATTGTTTTATATCACTGGAGGTTTATTTAATTAGAAACAAGAAATCTATAAGTATATAAAATAATATAATAATAATGATATGTGATGTGATTATATTATTTAAGCGAAATAGGTATTGGATGAAAGGGTGGATGTTTATTACCTCTTAAGGCCCAAAACTTCTGAATGGATCAATGTTTAATTTTACGTAGTTTTGGTTACGTAGGCCTGGAACAAAATGAGCTAATTTTCATCAATTTTCACTCGGATGAAGCCACGGGGCTAATCTAGTTTTTAAGAAAGTTATAGGATCCCAAAGATGGAAGAACATTTTATATGCTCTACTACATAATTGATTAATCAGGGAATTCAAATACCTTACGTTTCATTTTAAAAAACATCAGTTAACAAAAATAACTAATAAAAACCTAGTTACACAAGGCAACTGCATTTTAAATAGTACCTTTTGAAGAGCAAAGCGACAACACAGCGCGTTGGTCATTTCAGCGCCATTTCCCCGGGAAATAAAATATCTAAATCTTTGCCGCTGTTGTCTCTCAGAAATATATCGTGATTGCAAACGGCTCGAGGTCGTAATTGCTTCTTCCGCCTCTTGACATCATTATCTTTGCCATTATGCACCGAGCTAAGCTGTACCGCAAGAGAGATGAACGTAGTATGGAAGTGGTATCATTATTTTGTATCTTTTTGTTTTTCCTCTTGGTAAAATACAAACAACGTAGTGCACATTTCTTGCCTTCTGCCTTTTTATGTAGTATCTATTGTATTTCCTCTTGGTAGAAGGCTGGAAACGTATCGCACGTTTCTACAGCTTTAAACAAATAAAAAAATGAGATTTTCAATTCGACTGCATGTTTATTGTATGTGTAACAATTGGTTTTTCTTCTTTCGAGAATACAATTTTGATGGTTTTTTATTAATATGAAAGATTTAGCATTGGCTTGAAGATTTTATTATCTTTCTTTAAACATGCCTATAACACCTAAAATCAAGGCACTTTTAAACAAAAAACCATAATAATTGACGTTGATTCACCCGTTTACGAGCAACGATATCAGACAGACACACGTCAGATTTATACCACCAGGGGTTTAAAACATGGTGTTTACAAAAAGGAATTCTCATCCTCACCATCAATATACTATACCTAACTAATTTTGTTTTTCGTTGGACAATCCACACATCATCTAGCTTAAGCAGAGCATGTATTACAAGACTAGATGATAGGTACTTAATACAACATAAGATCGATTTTTTTATAATAACTCCCAGAACCCCGAAACAAATATTTGCAGATCTTATAAATATATGTGTATACGGGAATCATACCCGCAACCTTCTGAGTCGCAGGCCTTCGCTCGCTCACATCGTACAAATTATTTCTCTATGGGCCACTGTCCTTATAAACTCGTATTGGTGCAGTACGAAAATACATTTTGAAAGAAAAGAAAGAAAGAAAGAAAACTTATTTTTAACTACAATCTATCGTTAAAAAATACTTAAAATATGTACATTGGTATAGTATGAGGATTGATGTTTTAAATTAGGAAGCGGCTCAGCATGGTTTCTACGTGTAGACTAGACGTTATTAGACACTTTTTTAGATTTAGAGATACATTTTTACAATTAACTTTGTTTCTTCTTCTCCGTCTCTATATCCAGAACCGTCGCGTCGTCGACAACGCTATTCCCACAAACGTCTCATAATTTATTATTACACTTAAACTTACGCCCCGCGGCTGTTATTACTTGACTCTAGGATATTGTGGGTAGAATATTGGAGAGGCATCATCGTGAACTGCATCAGTAACTTGTTACCATTTTCGGTTCATTACAGATGTTAATTTCTATTTGCGATTGTGGTTAATTTAGGTGTGATTTTCCTTGTGAGAAATTAGTTTCAGGGCGTATACTGTAACAAAGCATTGCGATGTATTTAACAAATAAATTAACAGAGCCGCCAAGTTATAAATAAAATTGTTACCTAACTCTCAATCAAAGAATACAAAATGAATAATCACTATTATGATTTATTCGAAACAAATTAACAGAGCTGTCAAGTAGTAAAAATAAAACTTTACCTATCTCAATCAAAGAAAAGTTAGGTAGATATTTGGCCATAACAAATGCAATTAGTATTTTATGTGGTGAATCTATTATCATTATTTTTATGTATTTCATAACAAAAGGAATACAAATGATCTTCAAATTTACAACAACAAAAAATTTGCAACATATTAATCGGGTTTATTCAGAAGAAAGTGTACCTTTCTAGTAGGTAAACATTATATCTCTGTATTTTCTTCTACTATTAAACCTTTTTGGACCTTTCCAGGAACTAATTTTCTATTTCGTTGAAAAGATAACAAACCCAGATATACTCGTGTCATATAAGTTTCGTATAACAATGATTTGAGCCTTACAACTTCGACGTAACCTGAGTCCAATGGTACACAAGAGTCCCATATGAATGGTTAATGGTTTGATTGCGGAACATTTTGCTTTTCGCGATACAACACACCATCATTTATACTGTGTATCCAAACTATTTCAGACAAAACCAAAAATACACCGTAATTTTTTTCCCACTTTATTTTATCCTCGGACTAAAATGCACTAGCTCTAACAAAAACTGGAGTATTTATTCTGGATGGTATTATTAACTTATTTTGAAAGGGTTTTGTTTGTAAAATTTTCTAAATGCGAATATAAAATGAATCATCAATCATTCAAGTGAAGGCTTTTGGACTGATTTTTATTTTAAAAATGTGGCGTTTTGGTAACGCTGACTAAATTCGTTTAAGCTTGAACAATGTCTACGAACAGTGATAGTCGTAACTTGCAATGACTGGTCGAATGCATTTATTGCTATTATATACGTACGACTAATCGCACACAGTCTGAGCGCTCCCACAGTCCATGGAAGGTTGGGACCATTCGTGGGTCGTAATACGTTTCCGCGCGAATCTAATTCGGATGAAAACGTATCCAAAGTGAGTACGGCCTAAATTTGAGTAGCGTTTGTGTATTTGTAAGTTTAACCCTTACCGTGCATCATAGTAGGTCCATAGATGCGCCAACTTTTAATTAGCCTTCAGCACACATACGCTGGTCTGTGTCGACTTGTATAGACTATCTATTCGACCTGCCTGTAAGTCTTCTTAATTAGGACATCAAATAAAATAAATCTTTTTTTTTGTACAAGAAAGGCGGACAAAGAGACTTCTTGATTTTTTACTATTTATTAGCTCATGTTTTTATGATAAAATAGAAATGCAATATTTGATGCAGTGTTTTTAGCAACAAACTTCAATCTCGAGCAAAAGGGATAACGTAGTATATTCCCGTTGTCTGAACCTAAGAATTTCTGAATAAAATGCTATCTATAAACTGCTAACTGGAAATTTGGTCACGCCGCACCCACGCTTCAACCTTTAAATCTCGATCTGTACTATTTTATCCTATAATTCACACATTTTGGCAGCCTCACCACCGATGTGACTCGGCGGTCGCAAGAGGCTTCGGGTTTGATTCCCGCCTTGAGACAAATGTCGATCAGCTCATATTTGTTCTGGGTATTTCCTGTGTATAATAAAAATATCTATCTTTATTATTTTTCCTATTAGTATAATAAGTATATCAGTCCATATCTCTCCGTATCCATAACTCTAGTTCTGTTTATTTTGGTGCTAGGCTTTTTATTTTATTTATACAGATTATCCACTGGCGACATTCATATTTACAAATAAAACAAATAATTATTAAATTCAGAAAATTATAAAACAAATCAAACTGAAAATTGCAAAATAAAACAAACCAGAGAACACATGTGGATTCAAAGCCTCTGTATAAAATTTTGGCTTGTATTGTATAGCGTTGTCACGGAGTATAATATGATTAGGAATGACGGACCGAAGATCAAAGATCGAGGAGTGGAGAAGAAGGGAGGAGGCCTATACCCAAGATAGGATCAAGAAGATGCTGCCAGTATAATCATAAAACTAAATTTAATAGTTTTTCTTACTGTACAAGAAACCAATAGTGGAAATAAACATTTTTTAAATTGAGTTCTAACCACTTTTAAACACTGTTAAACATAGTAAGTCGTTGATTATTTATGATCTTATTTCACCTATTTTGAGGATCGTTGTTATTCGGGAGACACCCTATGTAGATACTTCTTCAGGTATCATTTAAAATTGAAATAAAATTGGCAGATATTCCATCTCATTTTGACAACGCATAGTTCGTCCCCACAGAGCAAATACGAAGGTTCGTCCCATTCTGAGTGTACCTTCCTATACTAACACACCAAGCTACGTGCCATTCCAGTAAGCACTTGGCAGTTATTGTCCAACAAATACATCGTAACAATCAGAATTATTACGGGCAAGGCAATATAAAGGGCTTATCAATAAGGGCGACTATTGTTGTTGCTTTACGAGTTCAATGGCACGGTTGTTGAATATAACAGTACTATTTAGCTACTCGTACCTAATAAAGATATCGTTTTATCATTGCAATGGAATTGGAAATTTAAAGCGTTTTAATGGCAGCATTCGGAGCTTTAGGGGTTAAAGATTGTCAGCTGAAATAATGTCTTCGATGTTCGTAACTTTTCTGGCTACAGCGTAGCACCTATGCTACGGCGTAGCAATCTCGTAGCAAGTCTTTACACTGTAAAATACACCTAAGTTGCAAATGTAAGTGTAATCAAATAATATTCAATAAAATTCATTTTTTTTTTACATTTTAAATTATTAAATAATTGCACAGGATTATATCTTAAATCATCATCATCAACAACCTATATTGGTCCTCTGCTGGACATAGGCCTCCCCCAATGAGCGCCAACTGACATTCATCATCATTTAGTATTTTATTTATCATATCATCAATTAAATACGCTCAACAAAATAAATACATTATGTAGCATTTGAATGATTAATGATTTAAAAGCTACATATTAATTGTAGCTATAAATCAATTGTTCAATATTCAGTCAGCAATAGAGTTTAGGTTTTAGTTAAGCTGTCTCAAGCGATACTTTCAACTGCTTTCAAACCAAAAAAGGTATTCATCTGGCAAGACGCAGAGATCTGTAATGACCAACGCCATGTTAAAAAAGTTAACTGCCGATATTGATCAATGGCATTTTTTATAGTATTGAGTTTGCAATCACACAAAATTAAATACAGATTGTGAAAGATATTCTGATTATTTAATTTTTCTATTGCTCGAAATACTGGGGGCTCAGGAGTTCGATAGTGCACAGCTGGACCAATGACGTGTGTCAGTTACTCCGAAATTCCTACAACTGCGCAATTCTAGGTGGAAGAGGAATTATGGCATACCCCCACTACTTATATTTCGAGGAATTGCGATTGTACTACCTCTGGCGTAGTTTCTACGACTAAAAGTGAATACTAAGTCAGGTATTTTCTTACTTATATTATAAACACGAAATCGGACACGGATGTTTGTTACGTTTTCACGCAATACTAATAGATGAGGCTGATGTAGCCCTTAAAACATAGGCTACTATTTATCCCAAAAATCAGTTTTCATAGAAAAAAAATAGCCATGAAACTTTTCCATAGAAACAACATCAAATTTGGTTAGTAATACTGACTAACACATAACTACGTTAATTATAACAAAACACAGGTATTCTGCAACTGGCTTCTGCAATAAGTTATAAAGGATTTTGAAGTTTACAACCAGAGTGAGCTGTACATTAACGAACCTTGGAACTTTTCAAGACTGCAGCGGTAAATAGTTGCACAATTTCGAATGTATTCGCAGACAAGTTTTCTTCAACTTCTGTTGACTACGAACGTAGATTATGACAGACAAAAACATGTAGATTGCGGTCTGGGATCATTACTAGATATAATGTTTAGTTTGAAACCATAATATGTGAAAATAGCAATAGTTCAGTAAAAGATAAGATTCTTTTTGCCCCTGTTTTACTTTTGAAGAATTCACTATGAATTCGTACAGCTACTAATAGCTACCTTCGTGCTTATGTTATATTCTCCCAACTACTAGGTTCGTAATCTTACAGTATTAATGAATTTATTGCCAAAATTTATGAATCTACTCTTTCGGGCGGAGGTAGGTACAAAGTTATATTATTGTGATTTTAAAAGTCGCAAATTAAGATTAATCTATTAACATAGTATCCTTGAAACATTATTATTTTAGTCTTTATTTTTTTATCTTCTGCAAATGTAATTCTAATTTTCCCCCATGTTATCTATAATGTTATGTTCCTGTGCTACATGATTACCACATCTTTTTGTATCCTCTTTCGCAGTTGCACTAATGAGAAAACGCAGCCTATCAGATATTAGGTACCTACTCGTTGCAAACTCTAGCCGCTTTTGGCTTTAACTATCTTAATCTCGTTAGTGTAGGTGGTAGTAAGAAGCTATTCGTATTATTACAGCAAAGGGCGGTCAACAGGTCAAACGACCAAAAAGCCCTCAAAGCTCCTTCAAAAATAAATTCGCTCAAAAATAAAAAATAAAAAAACCCGCGGCTTTTTGAAATAGGTGTTATAAACCTGAAAAGAACAAAGGCCCAAATGACACTCACGCATCCTGTTTCAAAATAACGTGATTTATAACCATGACGCAGGTAAAACTTGAACTTTCATGTGTATCCCCTTCAATTTGTTGGCTGAGGGTTGATTTACAACTACACGGATCATGAACAACCTCCATTATTGCTGTGTAGACCTTTTAAAGTTCAACCGATGACATTTGCTGCGAACGACAAACCATTATGGAGCGATTTGTTGGGACTTTCCTATTGCAGTACCTAGGTATAAGTTAATTATTGATGAGGCTAGTCTGCCTGACTATAGTCTTGAACGCCTTCGAGCGACGTTCAAGTCAATAATATTTGCTATTGTTCTTTAGATAACGAATGAGGTTTACAAAACTATAGCAATACAACATTATTTTATATCTAAATGTCATGTAAGTATTTGCCTCGTATTTACATTGAATATGATTTATCATTATTAATCATCGATCATTAATCTGGAATTTACATGAATAAATCACAGTTTGATAGCATACCTGTTATTGATATGGATCAGTTGAGCTTCCTCTGGATTTTTTGCAAGAGTCTGAAGTTATCTTAGTAATTAATACTATGTATGACGTGTTCTTGAGTGGAAACCGCGACTTGGCAAACGTAGTGTAGGACGCCCTCCGGCCAGGTGAGATGACGATCTGCGAAAGACTGCTGGCAGATGCTGGATGCGTCAAGTTGAAGACAGGGCGCTATGGCGCTCATTAGGGAAGGCCTATGTCCAGCAGTGGTCTAATATGGGCTGAAGATGATGATGATGACGACTACTACTCCTCAGAATGAGCAACCCAAATTAATTCTTGGCAAACGATAGATGTAACGGGCAAAGGTCCGTCTGCGAAACAGGAGGTAGCGAGTTCGACTCCCTCCTTCAACAAACCCGCCCCGACGCGACGGGTTCTGGGTGTTTTCTATGTATGATAAAAATATCTGTCGATGTAATGTATTGTAATAGGTATGTCAGTCATCTAGTACCCATAACTCAAGCTCTGCTTAGCTTGGGGCAGGATGATGCTGTGTGGATTGTCCAGCATTATTATCATTATTATAAACTGTATAATTATTATGGTGATATTTATTAAGTCGATTGATTTGACTAGTTACTAGTCAAATCCATCGACTTAATAAATAGCACCTGCTTTTTCCACCTCTTATCTACTAGTCACTAGTAGATAAGAGGTGGAAAAAGCAGTCAGCTGCGGTCGAACTTCAATAAAATTTTCGATTTTGACTCGCAGCATGGATTACCTAACCTACCCATGCAGGGAGTATAAAACACCCTTCGCGAATCTATAAAAAAACATTGTGACTCTTTCGACTGGTAGACCTATTGAAATGGATCAGGAGTCGAATAACTAAATAAATCGCTTCACCATTACAATAGTATCGTGTCAAAATGTCACTGTTAAACTCTTTTTGGTACTAGCACATTTTTTTTGTGGTCCATTCATATCTGTGACGATTACGTTTATGACAACCAATTTGACAGTGCGATTGCCATTCTGCTGTTCGATCAATTGTAGATACTAGTCCTCTTTTTTCTATACTTTACATTTAATTTTCTTTGTAATAAACGGAGTAAGTAGAATTAATAAAAAGAAAGACAGAATCGGTTTCTGTAAAGAGTATGCTAGTTACTAGTAGTAGTAGTATGCTGGTTACTAGTAGTAGTAGTAGTTACTAGTAGTACTTAGTATTGCTGGTTACTCCCTGGCCATTCCCATTGTGTACCTATCATTAAATTATTAGCTGTGGTAGAATGCGGCAGACCTGCGATGGAGCGTTCGTGATTGCTGACATTTATCTTTGAGCTAATTAGGCATCGCGAGCTACTACGCTACAATAGACTAGCCCGAGCAACAAGAACAAACGAATGATGCATTTTAACATTGTTCAGAATCTTTTGTTACATATTTTTGGATAGCAGTAAGTAAATTATTTAGAATTTCGAAATATAAATTGTTATTCCAGTTCATTTTAGTATTTTCTATAGAATAGCAGTTCGATAACAAAAGGAATTATAGATAGAATAAATAAATAAATAAATAAATAATTCCGGACAGTCCACACAACATCATCTAGCCCCAAGCTAAGCAGAGCTTGTGTTATGGGTACTAGATGACTGATATATTTAATACAATACATTACATAGATAGATATTTTTTATTATACATAGAAAACACCCAGACCAACGGAACAAATTTCTGCAGATCGTACACAAATTTGTTCCGAGGCGGGAATCGAACCCGCAACCTCCTGCGTCGCAGGCGGACCTTCGCCCACCGCGCCACATCGGTCGAATAATAATAAAGTCATTTATTTCGGACAAGATAAGAAGAAGTAGATAGATCTTATATATCTAACTTATTCTACGGTCCATATTAATATAATATCTACCATAAAACTAAAATACATAGTTATCACATTATATCATGCTAAGGATTTAACTTCATCGAATACAATGACATAGCCCGACGGGTTTGTGGGAAATTTCAGTAGAGTTTGGCCAACTTATTGACGGCCAGCCGACTTTGGTGTGACTCCATATACTATCCACAGACTATCCATAGACTATAAACTCAGATAAAAGTTATCTGACAATTCAGAATCAGGCCCCAGAGGTAAAAAGGGGTAAGTGTTATTCACTAACTACTGATCCACTGTATTACATGTTTTAACTCGTGTTTTATTAATGACTAGCGACCCGCCCCGGCTTCGCACGTTTTTATTATACGTATAAACTTTCCTCTTGAATCACTCTATCTATTAAAAAAACCGCATCAAAATCAAAAGTAAAGATTTAAGCGTACAAAGGGATATAGGGACATAGGGAAATAAAAAGCGACTTTGTTTTTGAATGACTAAATGAATAATAAATCCTTATTGCATCATAATAAAAAATAAATATCTTAATACAAATTAAATAGAGTGCCACAATCGGCGTTCTCATAGAATCGGTCAGCGTATGAAATTGGCGCAGTAACTCATCATCATTAATAGACAAAACAAAAAAAGAAACCATCTCTATATAAATAGTTTTTCGCCTGCGCGTGTTAATGAAGCCAACGAGCGGATGTACCGCTCGTAAATACTAGTCCGTTTCGTTTTTCCGTTTCCGGTTGAGTGTTACCGTTACTTCGCCGTTACATGTCTTATTTAAACTGTATATGCTTAATTTGAAGATATATTCATATGTGGTTAGGTTTATTTATCGCCTATAAAAATGCCTGCACGATCGCTTATCGTCTTATCAATGTGAAATATGAGCGATGTTGCTGTTAAGTTATAAATCTAAGTTTTATTTGATTACCAAGCATAAACCTGAAAATATGAGTTGCTATGTTAGACTAAGGTACATTATTTTAGGACAGTCGGCTTCAGACAGTTGTTATTTCTGAGAATCAGTAAATAAATATCTTTATTTCTTTAGGCTTACAAAATAAGCATTTAGACAAGTGAAATTTTAAATTTTAGGTACTTACAATAATTATCAAAATAATTTAAGAAATAAAGTGATAATTGATTTTCTCTTCACATCAACCTTTTGTCCTTGTGTTTGTGTCAAATTTACTTTAGTAAATTCTGCCAAGACTGTTTGAAGGGGTCAACTAAGGCTCGCATTTTAACCCATAGGATCACCCGCAGTTGACCTACTGGATATTTCTGATCGGGCATCCGATCCCAATGATATATTTTGAAGAATCTTAAACGCCGTGATCATTCATAGCAACAGAAAGCGCTAAACCACACTCATTCATGAAGCCGCCCAGTCCACAAGATAACAAAAGTTTTTAGAACGTAAAAACATCTTACAGAATAAATAAACGAATAAATAAAATTATTTGGATCACTTTCTGGCCCTACTAACATAGTTTTAACTTGCTAGCGACTATTTTATCTATTTTTTATTTCAGTAGATTTTTGATAGGTACATATGGCCATTGTAGCACTTAGGTACCTGCTCTATTTTCTACCTTATTTGTAATACCTTTTCCCAATTCGGTAATTGGGTTAATCGACACGATTGGCAAACAGATTATTTGTAGTTCCATCTCCTTCCAAAGGAGCTTTATGGCGGATCATCATTTAGTTGATCATTTAGTCACCACACATCTTAGACTTATATTGATTACACATACATGTGTTCATTTTTAAGGTGTTTTATAAGCTATTTGGCAATAAACTTGTGTATTTTGTTGACATGTACAACATACATTGTATTTGTATTTGTACATTCTTAATGTAGGATGCTTATTTCATTGCAGCTGAATATAGCAAGGCTAATAAACATTCACAATAAAAGAAGGTAAATTAAAAGTACGAGTATAACAAAGAATGGTACTGATTTCAAGTTTAAATTCCATCATCTGTAATCCTGCAATGGTAAATTTTCTCCTTGTTGAAATACAATATCTTACCTACCATGCGAGAAACTTAAATTAAGTACGTTAATTTTAGCTTAGCTGTATAGGATACTAGTATCTAATAATGTTTATTAATAAAATGTTTGTCGATAGTAGGTAGGCAAAAGATATAATTAAAGTTTATTATTGAAATTCTACTTAAGATAGCTTATCTATACCTAGATGGTTTCACTTTATAATATTATAACTATTACAGCTAAAGCAATCTCATCAATCAAAATCAAACCTCATAAAAGAATTTGGAGAACTAATTGAAATTAAAAAGGAGAATTTTAGTAATAAGCAATTTGTTCTAAGATAAAGGTTATCGCAGATCTGAACCGCTCCTCTGCTTTTCAGAACAAAAATGGGCATTGAAATGTATGCTTAAATTATGCGTAATTTGTAAATTTATTTTACAAGGACTCGTTTACCGCAGCCTTGCCACTCCTTGGTTAACACCTTCCTTATAACAGCTTCAAGCTCGCTCGCTGCTGCCACGTAGACAGACTGCTTCTTTGGCTAGCTGTCAAGAGTTGAGTGGGTGCTGTGAAGGAGAGGTGCGGCTGAAATGTGCTTCAACCTTAACTTTAGAAATATGTAGAAGTCTCTTTACATCACCCTACTCTTTCAGCTCGCGGTTGCCTAGTAGCCAGTCGGATTATATGGGCAGGAAAAATAATAATAAAAATATATTTTCAAATCTCTTCAAATGGATTCTTAGTTTTCATTTTTAACCATGTATCTAAACATGGTTTCCGTTCCGTTTATTTTTATTTATTTACTTTGACAAAAGTTCCATCCCATTCTGATCACGTAACTGCTGAGTTTGCAGAATACCTGTCATTATAAGCTTTTGAAAGCTAGCCCGCATAGTCAACAATAATAGCTACGGTTACATGCAAATTCGAAATGATTAGATTGAACGCGATTGAATGTCTGAATTGATTGGATCAATAAATATGATGGATAAGCTGCAATTAGCGGGACGTGCCACCGCAGCTGCCATTCAAACCTTCTCAATGGCGGTGAGCAATTGGATGCCGTGATAATGGCTTTTGTAGCAATTGTCGCACTGAGGTACGTACATAATACATTTAATTTTAATGATATACTAGCCAATCAGCTATATAACGCAGCATGCTCGGAAAAAGTAAAAAAGTTAGAAAACCTGTAAAAAAAAGTTGACGTGTTAAATAAGTAATTATGAGTTTCTTACATTCGACCTCTTTTATGTTTTAAGAAATTCAACGAGACAGCCATTTCTAAAAAAAAATACTGGGACTTGAAAGTACACTTCAAACCAAACAGGATACTCCCAATCAGTTTAGGAGTCTTCGAGTAATCGGTGAACATACAAACGTAAAAAATATTACTTATATATATAAAAATATTACTTATATTTATTAGGTCGAAGCAATAGCATTTTCTTTGTATAATGAATAAAATTCTATGTATTATTTACTAACCGTAACACAATCTCTACTTCTCTTGGGGCTATAAATGCTTTGTGGATTGTCCAGTATTATTAATTTTACATCGATAAAAAATCACGTAGATAGGTCCTTACTGCAACTTCCGTAATCTATTTGGGTAAGGACCAAAATTTTTGCACTTTTTGCGTGAGTACGATGGCACATTACTTTCAAATCAACATATAAAAAAAAATTGTTAACTTATGTGAATATTAATACTTGATTATTATAGCTGAATTTATTTTGCACCCTGTGCTTTATTCATATCTAAATTTCTTTCACTAGGTTTTTGTAAAATTAATTTTATGTAAATAAGGATACTGAATCCATTTTCGTTTTTCATACAAAAAGTGAATGGCACATCTCCGACTCCTCCAGGTTTTTGCAATTTTATTCTAAAACTAAAAAACTTTTCAAAGACTTTTTGATTTATTTATATTCACCATGAATTTATCTTCACGTTTTTATTATTACGGTCTCGTTAAACTTTATAGTTAATTTATAATATTAATCTAAAAGCGTGTCCCAAATTTCGTTCCGTTGTGTCACTCAGTTGTGCGACAGCATAAATCGAGAACATGGCAAGATAGGATAACAAATAATGTTTTGTTGCAAAGGCTACACCGTCATCTAAGTTGTGACTAAATTCAGGCCAATTCCGCCACGTTGTTTTTCGCTCATTTGCAAAAACGTGTTGAAAGTGCATGTGTACCATTATAAATTTGGATTTTCTGTAAGACTTTTAAAGTGTTTTGCGTCAACTTTTCTTACTTTTTACTATTAATTCTAGTAGCTTATTTTGTCTACTATTGAATAGTTCTGATGTGTATTCATAAAGGTGTTTAATTTCTTCAGTATGAATTTTTGAATGCTGTGTCATGTGGTTTTTTTTTCCTGTATGCGACGAATGTCACGAAATTGTGTGACGTGTTACAATGGAATTTTGTAAAGATAGGTATACAACATTACTTAACGATTTTAACTCTCAATCAGGTTTAGGTCTTATAATACGTGTTATTAAATTAATGTATAATATATTTGTATTTGCTATATTTTTCTAAACCTTTATATATTTTTCAATGGTTAAGAAACAATAAGAATGTAAATAATCTATACCAGTGTGATCATTTCTAGACCCATGTACACTAACCTTAACAAATTCTGTTGTGCTACATTTGCTCCGTTTCCGTTGTGCAAACATGCAAAAATTTTGGTCCTTACCCATTTACTGTGAATAATATTTAGACATTCAATAGGAAATGAACCATTATTATTGAACAGTTTCAAATTACGCGCCATTAATACCATTGTATGAATTATAATGACGAGTTGGTTTACGTGTGCGGCTGTGAGGCCAAATTATTTTGGATACCATTACCTAGTTTCATGATACGATTACTGATACTGATTAGTCAAGTCATATTGTTTGAAGTTTTTATTCATTAAAAACTGAATTCGAATTTCACGTTTTATTAAAATTAACTCAAAAACATAACAAAATTATAATCAAGGCATAGAAACAAATGAAAACTTGTATTTGCAATTGAACGGACAGGATCGCACATTTTACAGACAGTTATTTTACCTTTAGCTTCCTATACAGTAGTTGTATAAAACTCTGTACTAAGTCTGAGGTTAAATAACTGTGAACTTACTATCCGTTTTCATCCGAATTTGATACGTGCGGAAACGTATGATTACGCACGAATGACTTCCCAGGACTATGGGAGCACTCAGACTGCCTACAATTAGTCGTGCGTTTGAACGTTTGAAAAGAGTATACGCGGCCTAAGCCCCGCTCAAATTGTATACGAATTTGTTAGTACGTGAACGTACGAGTACTGTTCGTACGAATTGAGTGCTCACACTGAATTCGTCGAAGAACTGAATTTTGTTCAACTCCTTTTTTGATGTAAAATTGAACTGCGTGATAAATCCCAACAAGTCCCGATTGTATTCCGACGTGGTCGTCGTAAGTAGACGCATGTATACATACGACTGATCGCATGCAGTGTGAGCGTTCTCATTGTCCTTGAAGGGTCGGGATTAGGGCGTGCAAAACCGGTTTTCGGTTTTGGTGAAAACCGGAAAACCGGACAAAAAATGCCAATTTTTCAAAACCGGTTTTGAGCGACAAAACCGGTGTTAGCTCCGGTTTTCCCGTAAATGAATTAAATTTGATTTAAATCCACGTTTTTCGAAAGCACTCAAGAAATATGTCGTCGTTTTATTCCATAAATATACAGGGTTTATAAATCCTAACGTAAGTGTTCAAATTTTTAAAGAATAACCTCAGAAATACTGTTTTTTAGTAAGTCTTTCACAAATCGTCATCCAACCTGGCCGGAAGAAGTCCTAAACTACGTTTGCTGACTCGCGGTCTCTACTCAAGAACATGTTTACCCCAACGGTTGACGGTTGTTTGAGAGATTTGGCCGGACCATTTCCACTTCAGCTTGCTTTGAGCTTGGAACTTTGGTTCTCTGTCGGATGTATTTGTTAAAAATCCTGTCCTTCAGAAAAATCTGCACATAGCTATTTTCATAGCTTGCTGAGCGACTTAAAACTGGTGGACCAGCCCTTCCGTGAGTGTCCACGTCTCAGCTCCGTAGGCCATTATGGTTAGGACGCACTGATTGAAAACTTTCGTTTTCAAACATTGCGGTATGGATGATGAGAAGACGCACCATAGTTTCCCAAATGCTGCCCAGCCCAGCTGGATCATCCTCACCCCTCCCGCGCATCCTCACCGCACTCAACTCCCTCCTGAACACCAGCCCGCACTGCGACCTATTCGCAGATACTTTCAGGGCAATAATGATAGAATGTATGCGGTTTTGCGAGCGCGATGTATGAATGTGTGTTTTTAAAAAACCTATTATTTATTATAAAAATTTTATATTTTCTTATTGTTTAATTTTTTTCTTCAAATTGTATATTTTAATGATCTCATTGTGGACCTTTCAATTGTTCTAATTAATGTAATTGGTGTATACCGTATTAATTAAGTAAATAAATAAATAAATCCTCTTGGCCTCCTTCTAAAATTGTTTTTACCCAACTGCACAATCTGCCCCAGGTAGCATACTCGAAAATTATTTCAAGAAGGTGGCCATCTACGACAATGGGTCCTGGAACAATGTAGCCATTGATCATAACTTTGGTTTTGTCCAAATTCATGCCAAGACCGATCCGTCGCGAGGCTGAGGCTAGGCCGTCCAGCATATGGGTCAGCTCCTCTAGCGACTCCACCATTACGACTATGTCATCACCGAATAGCAGGTGTCAGATGTAATCGCCATTTATGTTAATGCCCTTACCTTTCCAGTCCAGCGAACGTCTTAAACATATCTTCCAATGCGCTTGTGAACAGTTTCGAGGATATGAAATCCCCGTCTCACTCCTCGGCGCAATTGGATGGGTTTAGACTGCTGGACCTGTACTTGGATAATCATAGTGGTACCTTAGTAGAGACATCTCAGCACTTCGATATAACGATAGTCTACTTGGAATCGCTGCAAGGATTCCAGAATACGCCAAGTTTCGACGGAGTCAAAGGCTTTATCATAGTCCACAAAAGCGAGACACAGGGGCTGATATACTCTTCGGACTTCTGTATAATCTGCCTCGTTGTGTGAATGTGGTTTATGGTGCCATATCCTCCGCGGAACCCGGCCTGTTCTGGTGGCTGTAACTCGTGTTGTAAGTTTCCTGGCGAGACGATTCGTGACCACTCGTGAGAACAGCTTATAGATGCAGCATTTTCACGTAATAAATCCATGGTTCCCAGCAGGACTAGCATGGGCTTTCTTGTCTAGGTAGACAAGACTAAAAATGACATAAAAGTGACATTTGGGTGTAGAGAGTAGAAAGCTTTCTTCGGTTGCGAGCATGGCGTTCGAAAGAATGAGCGGATAGAAAGGTTTCTTTTCTACCCTAGAGACGAGTCTACACATTGCGAGCATGGCGATCAATTTACTCTATTTTTGACATTTGAGAATAGAAAGTATTCTTCCAAAATTCTCTACACCTCTCGAGGCCTAGACAAGCGTTTCTCTCGTATTTCGTAAAAGTATTATGGTCTTTGGCTATTATAAACGGGGTAGGAATTGGGTTCTTAGACACTACGAGGAGAAAAATGACCGAAGAAGAGAAAGAATCGCAGTTCAAGAGCTCTTTTCGATTTGCCGAAGGCCTAGTTTCGGAGATTTTATTTCATAATGAAGGATAATATTTGTGCCAAGAGCTGTCTCCTCACACAAAACAAGACTGCCCAACAATCGTAAAAGTAAGTACATACCTAACCTAGTCAACTACCTACTAAATTATACATAAGTCTCATTGCAAGTTTAATGAAAACCATTTATAGGTTATGTCCGGTTGATAATTTTATTTTCACCTTTATATTTGCGGGAGCAAAGTTCACAAAGTACCTATTGATTTCTGGCCATTACCAGAGAGGTGTTTTAGCATTATAAATATACCTACATAATACACACACGCACACACAGTTTAAACCAAAACACTAAATATAAATATGACAACCAACAACATCATCATGGTTATTATCATTTCAAATGGGATATTTACCATGATGAAACCAAATCAGGTTTGAGAAATTCTCACTATTACATACAAGTACTTTTAGTCACCTCCTAAGAAATGCCGTCATGTTATTAATAGGTAATTTTGTTTTTCAGGGTCGTGAGAGTTGATCCCCACAATCCACATGAGACGGAACAAACAACAGATTAGTGAGGGAATATTTCAATGACTAGGTAACCTACCTATTTATTTATTGAGTGAAAACACAGTATGAAATATTATGTTTTTATTATAACTTAAGTTAATCTATAAGAAGAAATAAGTAATTATTAACATTAATTTATTATATTTTCCAGGTATGGAGCAAGAAATGCCAGCAATGATACAAGCAGTACTATATGTAGATATACTCCAAGTTTGGTGAGGGTCACAGGTAGCCTACTCGTCATGCGCACAAGCTGAGAGCTTTCCCGAGGCGCCTCATGAAGTCCTCGAAGCTGGTGCATGTGATGGGGCTGGCTGTCTAAAACCGCTTCCCATCTACAATCATCAGTGCTTCCTCAACGCAGTCCTTCAAAACGAAACTAAAGTTCTGGTTAATTGAGCAATGTCATTATACATTTAATGAACTTTTCGACAGTTTATAATTTAGTATGAATTTAATAAATTATAATTTTTGCCAATGTATATTTGAATTTATAAAAAGTAACTAATTATTAATTTAATCAGAAGTAAGAACCATGACATGTATCATGGAACCGTTATTGATAACTACTTGTTTTGTTTTCTGTATAAATTAGACACCTATGAATAAAACTTTACATGAAGTTTCTCATCTGTATCTTCTCCAAGTCATGTTTTTTAGGTTGTTGTTTAGATCCTAAAACAAGAGTATTTAATGAAGTTAGTTATCAATAGGTAATTAAAACATCAAAACTGGGATGTGTAGAAAACTTTCACAACATTGCAGCGCATTAGTGACCACTGCTTGCTGCAAATAAACCTCTTCAATATACCTATTAATTAGTACTCATAACATAATGAGCATTAGCATGTAACTTTCAAAATACTTCTGAAGCTCCAGTCCAGAGCTGAAATAAAAATTTTGGTGGCCTGGTCTGTAGGTAGTGTTAGAAGTCTGGGAGTAGAGAGTTGTAAAGTGTTCCTTTTAGCATGATATTCTCCAACGAACTCTCCATCATCTAAATCAATGAATAATAAATCAAATAATGTTTGTTTATAAACAAAAACAATCAACTTCAACTTCTTGATTATGGCTCTGCGTCTGGTTTGACTATGATTTAAATAGTACATAATGACATTGGCAAAGTCAATGATGTGACGTAAATTTACTTCATAATCATTAGAACGTCAAATCAATGTCGAAGTTAAACGTTTCGATTTACGTATTTGCGAAACTTCTTGTTCCTTGTTGACATTATTTTGGTAATGAAACGCTACGAACGAGCTTTTTACAACAATTCATAATTTATCTGTGGTTTCGTTCCCGTTGCTATAGAAAGAGCTAGTCTACGAAGAAACTGTTTTCCAGGGTTCGTTCCGAGAAACGGTGTGCTCGAGCAAGAGACAAATTTCGAAGACAAGAAAGTTTTCCACTCTATTCTAGGAAGAGAAGACAAGAAACTGCGTGCTAGCCCGGCAGAAGTGCTTCACCTCATGGAAGGTTTACTAAAAGAATAGACCCTTAGTCTTAGGTAAGTACTCTTAGTAAAATACGTATACATCTTTTACATAACGGTGCCACAAACTTATCTGCCCGGTGGGTGATGGTCTCACTTTGTCGAAATATACCAATCAGAAGCTGGCGTAGATAGAATCGACCAATCCTGCTTTACATTTTAACCTCTCATCTCAAGCAACGCTGTTTTTTGCAAAAACCGGGGCTAAAACCGGTTTTCGGTTTTGGGCCCTCAAAACCGAAAATCAAAACCGGTTTTGAAGACCTTCCGGTTTTGCACGCCCTAGTCGGGATCAAAAATGTAGTCGTACATTTACGCGCTTAATTCGTATGAAATCGTATCTAAAGTGAGCACGGCCTAAGACTGCAATTGATCGTGCGCTATTTCGCCGATTTCACCTCTCTCATTCCTTTTCATTCGTAGCACGTCATCCCCGTTAATTTAAAACCCATCTCAATTCTACTGACTGGACCTGAAGGATGGGCGGCAGCTGTAAATCTAAATTCATCCATCAGTGAGTGCATTGCAGCATGAAGCCTCGACTGTCAGGCGAACGCGAACCTCGGCTTGTGAATTGTTCACACAGTAAAGTAACGTATTATGTATTACGTGAAATACACGAAGGTACAAAGGTGTTAGGTATATAAGTATTAATATAATATATGTATTTGTACTGTGTGGATTGTTTAACATCGATTGTTTGTAACGTGTGCAATTCTCATTGACACTCATGGTGATTAAAATTAAGGCAAATAATAAAAATAGTAGAGAGACTGTTTACAAATAATTACGGTTATCAGCACTTTAACTTATGTTCTGTGCCTTTAAGATTTTTGTATTTTTATTTGTAGATTTAAATTGTTTTAAAATAATATTGAATATCAGATCAATTAGAATGATAGTTTCACAAATGACACCATGAATTGGTATCATATGAAATGGAATTAACTTGTCAATATGGCAAATTCCACTCACTGCCATTTTTTCAGACGAAGATCAAAATTAATTATCAAATTAGGTTCTGAGGTTACACATTATAAAAGAATACATTTTATATACATAAGCCTCCTTTTTTAAGTCGGTTTTAAATTGATTTTGTATTTATATTTTTAAAGCAGTTGAGTTGCAAGCCAAGTGAACTCTACGGACAAATTATAAATTAAAATCCCTAATCGATCGCTACTTGGTTATTTATTAATCACTTATTTTTTAACGCTAATATCCTATAATTTTTTTAAATAATATTATTACTGAGCAATTGCTTATTTAACTAATGATCAACTAAGCGACGACGTCAAAGCTGTTTGTCTGAATAAAGTTCAATAAAATAGATACCTCCTTTTACCTTGCCTTATTATTACCTTTATTATTTCCTTAGGACTATCTTGACTATTAGAATATCTCAATAATGTATCAAATTGTTATTTGAATAGGATTCAGAAGACATTGACTCCAATTTTTCTTCTAAGTGCTCTTGATTTGTTTTTCTTTTATTGACTTTCGTAATAAAACTTTTCATACAAAACAGATTGAGAAATAACTTACAATCCACATCAATGTACCATGATGAAAACTAGGTACGTAGCTTGCATGTTGGGGCTTTTCCATCCAAACTGGAAGGATAAACCTTCCCTGTGTTAGTCCACGTCAGAGGACACTACGTGATACCTAGTTTATTACTTCCAGTACAGACTGATTGGATAACTCACATGTATACAAAAATACATCCAACCCTCTCGTAAAAGTTCTCGTCAAAGCAGCGCCACTTTATTTAACACAGGTCATCGTATTTTACTAATAACGGTTCAAAATGTTACGAATATTTCACAACTCTCTCAACGCATAAGTAGGTACTTTTTATACAAGCATGAGATGGAAACGTTTTACAAAAATCGATAACAAAAATAACAGGGCTGGCGAACGAAATAAACACTTGTTTAAATACTGCTGAAGTTTATTTTTACTATGAATAAGCAATATTTTGTAGAGATTGCGTCGAATTTCCATCAAATAAACAACTTTATACATTTCTCAGAGCGTTAATACTGCTTACATTTTTGCAATGTATAAAAACACTGGTATGGTAATGGAATTTGAGGAGTTCACCCACTTTTAACCCTTGCAGCGCCCGCATGAAGCAAGACGAGCGAGAATTACGTGACTTTAGCGTTTATGGTAGCTCCAGGCACTGGCCGAGCTCGGGCTAATCTCGCTAATAAAAATATCCGAGTACCCTACATGGTTTGACTGCCTTTCACATGCTGAGCGTATATCCCCTACTCGGCTGAATTACATCTCTGTGAATACTTGTAATATTATGTTCGATGCCTCGCTTTGCTTTGGTGTATTTTATACAATGTAGGTATTTTACCTAAAAATAATAAGCTTTTCAAATATGAGTTACAAGTGATAAGAACATATTTACCTAACTGATATCCATAAAAGAAAGAGGTTCTTCTTTGGCCTGTTTGTATCTCTATTACATATATTTAAGTCAACTGTGCGTGACATTAATTATACCAATATGAATGATTCTAGCGGATAGGTATGAAAATGATTCCGGCGTAGTTCCACATAAATTGTATCCCTCGGGTATTCCGAAGTCTTCGGTTAAAAACAGAACAATTAACATACAAATCGGTTTTAAGTTTTAGTCAAAATATTAAAATATAAATTAGGTGAATCCATAAAAGCTCGCTTTTCTAACTGATAAAACTTAGCTAGCTCAGAGAGACCATTTGTGCCTTGATTTTTCTATTATTTTGCATTTTTAAGAACCTATGACCTTTATTATTTAACTAGGATCTGCTCTCAGCTTCCTACGCATAGTTTCTATGGAAACGTTTCAAGGCTATTTCTATTCCATCGGAACTGATTTACGGGATGAAAAGCTAGCCTTTGTGTTATTCCACGGCTAGTCCACGTCTACTCATTTCAGCCCGATCCGTTCAATAGTTTTTCCGTAAAAGAGGAACAAACATCCATACATCTATACATCCAAACAAACTTTCGCATTTATAATATTAGTTAAGATAGCACGTATCGTAAGAGAGTGTTAGTGACCTTGGTCCATGGTCGTTGCAACACGAATAGGTCGCGAATGACTTCTAAATAAATCTGTAACTTTCGCCGAGCGAAGTTAAATATTATTTTCGTACCGTGATATTTTAAGCTGCGAGGAAAACGAGTAACAACTTTCCTTAGTAATGTGATAATGTAAATTTTCTTTTCGTGTTTTAAAAGTCTCACTTTTCTAGGGAGTTTCATGCGCAAATAGGGAGTTTGCACGTAGCAGGCGTCTTATCGTGAGGCACGTAGGGGACTTGATGCCTGCTTTATTGCTGGTGGGTCCTTGAGGGGCCTGCATTACACTGCACTTCACATTCCGCCTTTTAATTGTGAATGCCGATGAGGGCTTCTCGGCCATCTCTGCATTCTTGCTGAATTAAAGTGGCTTTCATTCACAGTTTCACAGTTCATTTATTTATTTTTATTATACACTAACAACGATACTATCAAAAGAAGAATAGAAACAAATGAAAACTAGAGGGTGTGTATACTATACGCTTGAAAGGCAAGCTGAAGACAGGGCGCTATGGCGCTCATTAGGGGAGGCCTATGTCTATTTATATCATCAGCACATTATGCATAAGTTATTATTAGAGATTTAGATTTAATTGAAATTGATGGGCAATTGATAGGATAAATTTATAGTTACATAATGATGTAACTTGAAGGTTAATTTAATAATGTACTTAATGAAACTCATTATCACTAATATATGTACTATAGAAAATATAAAAACTAAGTTGTAACACCGCTCTCTATACAAAAAAAAACAAAAAAATAATAATGAAACTAAAGGTATCTCTCACTAGCAACCCGCCCCGGCTTCGCACGGTTTTATTATACAAATATAAACCTTCCTCTTGAATCTCTCCATCTATTAAAAAAACCGCATCAAAACCCGGTGCGTAGTTTTAAAGATTTAAGCATTCAAAGGGACATAGGGATATAGGGACATAGGGACACAAAAAGTGACTTTTTTTTATATTATGTAGTGATGATATTCACAAAAGTAGTAAGTACATAATGTAGCTCTCCAACGGACCGAAAAAGCTATTTTGGTTAAACGGAACATACATACATATTCAAAATAAGCAACTTCCTGTACCTACTAAGTAAAAAAATAATAATATATTCAATTAAAAACTTGCTAGACTGTATTATTACAAAATTTATTAAATACATCCAATTCTAAAAAGTCTACCAAGTAAGACAATATATTATGTATGGTTGTCGTTTTTTCTTTCATTCCATAAAAACGCAGACTTTTCTTTTTATAATCTTTGATCGAATTTGATTTCAAACTTTCATCAATCAAAATTCTTGCAAAATACGGTTTTGGCTACAAAACTTTTCTTCAGCTCAATACAACATTTATTTTCGCTTAAGTTTCTTCGTAGCAAAGTACCTACTCTTAGACCAAGAAAGTAAATAAATCTCAGAGAAAGATAAACGGAGTAATCGAAGCCTTTTCAACGGCTGAATGTATCAATTTGAAATACCTGAGCGTCCGTCAAATATGCTAGGCACGTTTCAAGCCGATCCCCTCAAATTCTCTCATTGAAGACGGAAAAAAACATCAAGAATATTTTTAACCAAACGCGAGGAACATAATAGCTCCCTTTTACCAGTAATTTTGTTAGTCTAACAACACAAACAAAGGAAAACAAATCTTTTGCAATACCAACATTCATAATAATTCAGAAAAGTACCGTTTTGTAGGAGCCTTAATAATTTTAATTTAGAAAGATTATTCAAAAAGGCAAAATAAACATTTTTTGCTTCTATCGAGCTTCTCTCCCCCGTTTTTAATTGCGTAAATCTTCCTTAGAGAGGTCGCTCTCCGTGAAATCTTTTTTCAGTCAACGATAGCGGAATAATGTACCCTAAATATCTGTAAATCCGTTTAACTGACTGGATACATTTTGTATTTTTAATGAAAATCTAAATATGTTATTGGTTTTGCTCAATTTGATTAAAGCGTAAAGTACTTTGGTAGTGGCATCCTAAAAGGGAGGAATCTGATATTTCTTTAATCAATTTGTAAACCATATTTTTATTAGTAAAATAGAACATGTAAATATACTGTTGTCGAGCACATGTATCAGAATCGATTCATAACTAACTTTCTTTTTTGATACGATAAAGTCAATGAATAAAAATCAGTGAACGTATTTGAGAACAAATGACATCTTATCAGTAGAAAAAAATATTTCTTAAAAATAAACTGTTTGAAGTTTTTTTATCAATAAGCTGTTTAATTAAACACTATGACTTATAAATCTTGAAATATTGATAAACCAGAATATGATCAACAAATTCATAGTAGTTCTTTAGTAGTTTAAATAGGCCTATTAATTCGATTTTGACCGAATCAGACGATAAAGTCAATGAATAAAAATCAGTGAACGTATTTGAGAACAAATGACATCTTATCAGTAGAAAAAAATATTTCTTAAAAATAAACTGTTTGAAGTTTTTTTATCAATAAGCTGTTTAATTAAACACTATGACTTATAAATCTTGAAATATTGATAAACCAGAATATGATCAACAAATTCATAGTAGTTCTTTAGTAGTTTAAATAGGCCTATTAATTCGATTTTGACCGAATCAGACAAAACTTCAGCATCACAGTAGATTCATCGATATCTCGACTATTTTAAAGGTAGGCCCATGTATTAAAGTCCTATGTGCAATACTTTGTCATGGAATAAGCAAACTGTTTCGAGTAAACGATATGATTTACAGCGCACGTCTTGAACATTGTACATTGTTTGAGAAAACTTGATGTGGGATAAGAGGATATGCATGACGTCCAAGCATGCATCAGCGGAAATAATATTAATAAAATTTTAGACATTTTGTTAAAATTACTTTGTTGGTTTAGTTTAAAATAGAAGTAAAATCAAACAGATTTCCTGGAATAAAACAAAAATGTTTGCGACTTTCATTTACTGAGTTTTGTTATAAGATTGTAAAAGAAAGGTGGTACCTATAGTGGAACTTTCGTGAATATTCTAGACCTGCTGAAATTTTATTTTTAGAAATTTTATGATTAATTCGAATACGCCATGATGATCCATACGCTTTATTCCTATTTCTATACTTGTTCATTTTTCTTTTCTTCATCACTTAAACGCTTTACCTACCTATTATTTATATCATAGTCGATGGATGCGACCATGTGTGTGAGTCACCCTTCTGACGGTTCTTTTTAGGGTAGTGTTTTATGAAAGATAATCGGTCAATTTACCGGCTTCGGCTACTAACTTTAAGTAAAAGAAACATATTACAACTATTAACTTTAAGTAAAAGAAAAATAACTATTGTAATTGATCGTAAAATTGACAATTCTATGCAAAAATTCGACGACCGATGTGGTGCGACAGACAAAGGTCAGCTTGCGACGCTGGAGGTTGCAGGATCGTTTCCCGCCTTGGGACAAATGTTTGAACGATCTGCAAATATTTCCATTTTAAATTTTCCGGGGTTCTGGGTGTTTTCTATGTATACTAAAAATATCTATCTATGCAGTGTATTGTGTGAAGATGGATGTTTTATTTATATTGGTACAATAACATAACGAAAATTTTGTGAAGTATATCAGTCATCTACCTGATGCTGCGTGGATTGTCCAGCTTTATTTATTTATTTAATTATATATTTTGTGAGTTAGTTGTGGATTCCACTCCCGCCTTAAGACGAATGATTGTAGGACCTGAATATAATCGTAAGTTTATTTGATGGTCTTTGCAAACTCTAGAAAGACGTAGTGAAAGTCTCACTCCAACAATAAAAACTTAAGAAAATATAAACATTAATGAAGATTAAGTTTTCAGTCTGCCGTTACGGACGGTACACAGACACATATTTATGTTGGAACGTGAAGCCTCATTTAGTTCGAAAACAGCACGCGAACGAGCCGTATAAGTAAATAAGTTTTAATTACTTGTTTATTGTTGTTTCTAAGTCAGAAACTGTAGATGTGGTTATCTATTAACAGGGGAAAATGGCTACTGTCAATAAATGGTCTTCCTAACTATACTTTGTGGAAGCGGAACGGACCATTCACCTGCCTTTATAAGTAATCTAATGTAGTTCTTCGGACTTATTTTTACAAGAGCATTTTTGACTAATTATTGCCTGTTGACTAAATATTCAACCAGCCGCGAAAAAATTTTAGTAGCCCTATAAGCCATTGTTTTAATTTGAAGGTATGGCAAATCTAAACACTGTAGCCGATACTAGCAACTCAGCCCGGTTTCGCACGGGCGTATTATACATATGAACATCTCTCTTAAATAACTCTATCTTTATAAAAAACATCATAAGCACATATATACAGACAGAGAGACAGACAGACACCGGGAAGCGACTTTGTTTCATACTATTTATAATATTGATGACAAATATGATTTCTCTGTTATTCTAGGCTAAACGTCAAAACCGTAAATCACCGAAAATACGATCTGTGTGCATCAGAACAGTATCTAAACTTAGTTGATATAAACAAATGAACAGCGTGAAGTGCTCAAAAACAACGCGCGACCGCGATTCGGCGCAGCGATTTTTGGACAAGACGGAGTTTGCCGCGGATTGTACTTATTGTAATGGATGGATACTTGACTGTAATTGGATAACACCACATTCAAACAGAGCCATGAGGATGGTATCGAGACGTGATCACAACGTCTCATTTTCTTATGGAATTTACGTAGTTGCCTATCCGAATGATAGAGGCGCTGTATGAAATCACGGACTCTCGTCACGATTTAAAGGCAGTTTAAATCGTGCAACCATCCCCGGTCTCCCTAACCGTCTAAATATTGACTGATACATTTTCTTCAAGATGTTGGTCAAATTTCTTCAAAATTTTGTGTAATTTAACGTTGGTGAAAGTCTTCAAGCCGAATTGGAGAGGACATCGTTTCTCAACTTTGATTATATACTTGTCTAGATAGATAGTTCGAGCGTCAAAACGCCAAAAAATATATCAGCCAACTGTTGGCTCATAAGCTGATCCCGCCTCGTCAGTGGCGACTCTGACTTTGTGCGGCGCACACGCGTTTCGTGACAAATAAAGATGACGATTTGCGCTATAAAAGTGTGCAGGAATTACAAAGGACGATTGAAAACAACTAAAGAAATTACTTATCATCGGTAAGTACACTTTGAATCACTGTAAGTTAACGAAACAATTTAATAATAAAGTTTTAATGTTGTCCTTAAATACGATGCCATTTGACGCCATGTTAACTGGGTTGCCTGCTCTATGAATACAACATTTCCATAGTGAATAAAAGCTAATATGAAAAAAGTATTTAATAACGACCCAACAAATGTTTTTCGAGATTTTGCCGGCGCCGTAGATTAAGTCGAAACTGCTAAATACCCCCTGCCCCCCCCATAAGACTGCCCCTATTGAGGTTGCTACTAGGTACATGCCATAGAGATAGGGCGTTTCTGATTGCGGGATCGCTTTTATACGAACCCGCTTTCGTTTCTTATTCATCGTCATCATAATCATGATCAGCCTATATTAGTCCACTGCTGGACATAAGCCTCCCCTAATGAGCGCCATAGCGCCCTGTCTTCAGCTTGCCGCATCCAGCATCTGCCAGCAGTCCTTCGCAGATCGTCATCCCACCTGGCCGGAGGGCGTCCTACTACACTACGTTTGCCGAGTGGCGGTCTCCACTCAAGAACATGTCAACGCCCCGCGCCACAACGGTCGTCAAATGTATTTATATGTAAATAATCCAATTGTAAGCATGATTTTATGACTTGTATAAATATAATTAAGAACTACAATATTATAATTAAACTTTAATTTTCAGTAATATTTTTACTTTCCTTACACATATATTTTACTTAGTAATCCATATGTACAACATTCTAAAAAGTAATTTAAAATTTAAAATCAAATAATTATAGATGATTCAAAATCTAAACATTTTTTCCCTATTATTATGGGAAATATTCAAGAGCTGGTATCACTCAGTACAGCCACATGTGACGTAGCACGCTTGTAGTTACACATACTTGTGTGCGTAATTCGCACACAAGCGCTTCAAATCTGGCCTATTGTTTTTGTTGCGATTGCAGCGCAACACTCCATCTAGACAAGTATATAATCAAAGTTTCTCAAGTGAACTATGTAAATTCGAAACACTATTTCGTTTCACGTTTACGCGATACATGCAGAATCTCGACAAACTTTATTGGATTTACAGAAAATCGTTGGTTCAAATAAAAATCTATACTCATTTACATATTGTAGTTTGATAATTTAGTAAGATTTACATGATCTAAGATCGAGTGTGTATAGATTCATACCAACATCCAACATACCTTTCATTAGAAAAGGAAATTAAAACGCATACTTCGTTACTGTTTTAATGTGACTAATCTCAATAAAAATCTCCTATTCTTTTGTTTAATTATTCTTAACTACCTACATAATTAGGTAAAATATTTCTGTTGTGATGATATTTATCAGTGCAGTGATTCTGTTGAGCAGCTTATTTTTATTTTTATTTATTTCTGCAAAGAAAGCGTTCACAAGCTAGCATGGGCATGAACACAGAGTATTAAAATAGAGGAGTGATTGAATAGTAGTTGTAGATGTTTTTTTGTCTAATAGACTTCAAACTCAAAATAATTTGATTGCTTTATGATCTCATCTTGGATAACCTATGAAGACAATATTTAGATATTTAAGGGAGTTCGTCGCGTTATACAAATAAGGTTGAAAATGGCGATGCGTTTGATTTTAGTTGAATCTCTTGCTCGGCAATATGATTTTTTTTGCAGTTTTTATTTAATTTAAGAATAAATACACCAGTTTTTTAAGACTTTTTTACATATGTCTTTAGTTGATAAAATTTCCTTTTATGTGGTATGAAAATTATTAATGGTTGTCACTCAAAATATTGAGCATTTCGAGACGAAAAAGTTTTTTTTTGTTCTTTTTTGTGATTTTTTTTTCACGATCCTAGATCGTTTTTTTTTTTTGTATAAGTCTTTTTTCTATACATTTGACTATACACTTAATTTTTTTTGGGCTTGTAATATGTAGCAGTACGGCTAACTGTGCGACGAAAAATTGTACTTTTTACGGTGTCGCTCTTTGGGTAGGGCCTTAAGATACGAAACATTCCTTAAGGCGCATACAGGAGGTACACTAGCGCCACCACTTATTTTATCATATAATTAAACAATATAACAAAATAATAAATAAAAATTTTATTAACAAAGAAAATTACAAGCTAGGAATAGAAAAATTAGAACTAGTATTTACAATTGAAACCATTGAGCTAACTGCAGACGGTTGCAAACAGTCTAAAGGTAGCTCAATTGATCCATGTCAATACCAGTCGGAAGCGTCCCCAAGACACTGGCTGCATTACCACGCTGTATGGCTATGTATGCTGATGCGCTGAGCCAGATATTCACCAGCTCTCGGGTCACGCGTCGCAACAATAAATATATAAAAGTTTATTGAAAATTTCATCGATGAGCTTCAATTTCTTTTTATAACAGTTGATCTGAGACCTCCCCTTTTTTATGAAGTCAAACACAAAAAAACAAGTTCATCAACAATACTCTATCATGAATACGCTTACTCCGAAGATGCACCTTTGATTTCTTTCATCTATTTTTCTACAACGGTGATCATTGGGACGAAAGAAAAAAACGCTTCTCTTTAATTGGAAATCGAGGTATTATCTGCGTTGAGAGCCGGCTTATTTATTCTTAGACAATATCCGTGAAGAACAAAGCTCTTTTTAATTCACATTACTTTATTATTTCACGTTCTTAATTGAATAAAACTTTATTGGCAGCAGTCGTGCGTTTGGTAACAATTTGTTCGACGATGTTGTATTGATTTTGCAAGAACAAATTTTGATTTTACAAAGCTATTATTGAGGGTTGGCATCACTTTAATGTAGTTAGTTACTAATTATATTATAGCCTTATTACATTATTACCGTAATTATAGTTATTGGTTCTAAATAAATAAATCATGTTGGACTATTCACACAGCATCATCAATCCCAAAACTAAGCAGCTACTGTTATGGGTAACTGATATAAACTAATAGATACATTATACTAGGTACATAGAGTTTTTTTTTGCATGCTCAGAAAACACCCTGAATATAGATTGTACAAACATTTGTCCTGAGGCGGAAATCGAACCCAAAGCCTCCTGTGTCTATTGCTTTGCCATAAAAGTAGTGGAATTCTAAGGCGGTAGTTCCTTTAGATACATCATTTTTGAAGGAGCAAAGGTGTGTATTTAAGGTGTGGATTTTAATGCTTGATGACTGTTTGCTACCGTTTACATTTAGTTCAATTGTTTCAATTGTATATACTAGTTTTAATTTGTTTGTATTCCTTGATTGTAATTAACGTTGTAAATAAAGTTTAACCAGTAGCTAATTCTTAATTTTTTACATTTCTGATGTGTTTTAGTTGTTATCAGAGAATTTTATATACACAATTAATTCCAAATTTTCTTTATGGCTAACACATTTGCAAGCCAGGCTTTAAATCCGTCCCATGTCAACAAAACTCAAAGTTACTTTGCTTGTTCCAAAAACACCATTACGTAAGCGCCACCTACTTAGTTTTCAGAGATAATAAAACTTTCAGATCACGAACACCGTAATCCAGTGTCTGATTTAAAGTGAATGACTCCGTTTGTGCTCTAGTGAATGCATCCGGACCTTTCGGTTCGTGACAATCAACTGGGAACGAGTACCTGAGCGAGTCTCGAAAGGTTTATTAGCTACCGAACACTATTGCAAAAAGGTCGCGAAGTTTGATTAATGTGTGACGGAATACCATCATCATCATGGCTTGCAACAATACCGTTGCTACAAATAGTGCCAAAATATCTATTTAGAAATATAATACTTTATTGCATAGCTTAAAAACAGGAGGTTCTTAATATAACATTATGATAGAGAGGATTTACCTTGTTTTCTTACCACTTAAGGTATGCTATGGTATCAAGCACAGTGTTTCTCAATTGAATCAATATAGACAACAGGGTGTCAATACTCTCTTACGATAAAAAATTCTATGACTCTTTATGTATAGCCTACCCGGTTTTAAATGAGCCTTATAGCAAGGTATGTACCGTGAAACTTGTACCTCTCTATACACAGAGCCAGTTGCTCGCCAATATGTTACTTTAGCAACAAAATAGGTCACAGTTTTACCACATAGAATTATGTTATCAAGTTGCAAGTTGCTGCTGGCGTCCATTGCATAATTCTCGAGAGATTTATGTCCAGTGGTTGTATCGTCCCAGATAGCGCGGCACTCGGACTTATCTACTCGAGTGCCTTGAAATGAAGGACTTCATATTTTACTTACGAAATAAGGATCGATGCGCAGTTTGAGCCAAATGAAAAGATAAATGTTGTAGTTCCCATCTTCCGGCTACTGCACTTTGAACAAACTTTTTGATGTTTGAGTTTGGAATTCCGCCAAATTTATTTTATACTTTCTTTTTAGAGGATATTTTAATAAACCTTTCAATCAGCAAAGTTAGCATAGGAATTCAGAGTTCCTAACTTTGGAAAGCTTCCAAAGAGTACCTATACCTACGTTACGACGAAATCTGCTAGTAAAATATTAGACAACGGTTGTGTACTTTATGTTTCAGAAAGTTTGGTAAAGTTTTAAACCGCAGAGAAGGACGGCCAAAGGGCAAATTCGAGGAGGGCCTTGAAGGGGATTATAAGTAAATACTACAGAACTAGTGAAATTAGTCTAACATTGCGAAGTTACGTAAACAAAGCAGGTAGGTTCCGTAGCGATAAGTACAGGGTGTGTGTGCAATGAATTCTAATGATGCCTATTTGGAGCGCGCTACTATAAAAGCAACAATTTCGCGAGTTGCTTTAGAAAATTGTTCATACAACAGATAACAATCACACGTGAGCGTTACGTGGTCTCCGGTGACAAGTTTTGTATTTGCGTCGTGTGCCCTCCTTTTATACCGTGTAGGTACAATATAAATTTTATTTTTATGTATTTTTTTTGTTCTCAGGTGATAATAATATTTAAATTGATTTAGAAAATAATGGTGGACAATCCACACAGCATCATCTAGCCGCAAACTAAGCAGAGCTTGTGTTATAGGTAATTTTAGTAATTCCTCATACTTTATCATGCGATACATTAGATAGAAAATAAGTTTTATTATGCCTAGGAAACACCCACCCAGGAACCCGTTATAAATACATATATGTTGCAGATAGTACATAAATTTGTTCCAAGGCGGGAATTGAACCCGCAAACTCCTGCGTCGCAGCAGACCTTCGTCCACCGCACCACATTATTCGTCATTTCAAAAGCTGATAATAAGAAAATGAACTTTAAATCATTTTTATTATTTTTTAATAAAGTGTTTATTTCACAAGCTCAAAAAATAAAATGATCGAGTTCTGAGTACCTACTTAACTTTATAAAAAAGATTTTGATTTGTAAACATCTGTGATATTTATTTCTCCAAGGCAGCTGAATACATCAAAGTGGATTTAAATGAGGTGAAAACCGATCGAGAAGATTTCCCACAACAGGATAACAAAGATATCAGACATCAATTCAACTCACAATGGCTCGCATCCTCACTTTGTTTAGCATAACATGGGTCTTGGTTGTGGCTACGTAAATTTGGCCGTCTGTATAGTGTCAGTACAACTTATCCCATTATTGTAAATGTAGCTGCATACCTACTGAGACAAAAAGGTACTTCACTCACTCATCAGAACCCTAAGTTCAGTTTGTCGAAAGTATAGAGCCATTAACTTCTAAGCTAATTTATTCATGCGTAAACAGCATACGTACATTTCATAATTTACATACGAATGTAATGAATCTTTAGTAATATAGAAAACTAAAATCAAGGAATGGGAAAAAAATTATGTAAGTTACTCATCATTGACATTATCGGGATATCTCATTTTACTTCGGAATTTGTACATCTGTAGTAACAGATACTACCATACTACTTCCCATACAATAATGAGACGTATCGATAACGTTTCGATTCTATCATCAAACCAAACTAAGGGCTCAGGATGAACATAGTTTAATGTAGAATGCGTGCATTGTTTCGTAACTAGCTTCGTAGTCACAATGAAATACTGGCAAAGTAATGTTTCAGCTTCATAGCAAAATTACGTTGTTGCACAACTATTCTTTTGGTGGTATCATTAGAACATCGTAGTTTCTTAGCGCCATAGCATTTTATGTCATAGCTAAGTAACGTCGGTGTACCTCGTCGTATCATCCCATCGTAATACCTAATTTCGTAGCTTCATAGCAAAGTAACTTCGTAGCATCGTAGCACAATAATTGTCTCAGCTTCGTTGCACAATGCTGACCTTCACAGCAAAGTACTTAACTTTGTAGCATCGTATGTGTTTCATGTCTTATAATTGTAGTAAAGCGCATCAGCATTGCCATACAGCGTGGTAATGCAGCCAGTGTCTTGGGGACGCTTCCGACTGGTATTGACATGGATCAATTGAGCTACCTTTAGACTGTTTGCAACCGTCTACAGTTAGCTCAATGGTTTCAATTGTAAATACTAGTTGTAATTTTTCTATTCCTTGCTTGTAATTTTCGTTGTTAATAAAGGTAGTAAAGTAACTTCGTAGCACAATAATTGTCTTAGCTTCGTAGCACAATTATGTCTTACCTTGGTAGCAAAGTAACTTCGTAGCATCGTATGTGATGTGTCTCATGTCTTATCTTTGAAGCAAATTTCGTAGCATCGTAGCTCAACGATTGCTTTAGCTTCGTAGCACCGTAGCAAAATGATGTCTTAGATTCGTAGCAAATTAACTTCGTAGCACCGTAGGCCTATTCGTAGCATTGTAGCACAGTAAAAAATAAATTATCCGAAATTAATAACTTTATTACTTTGGGCTTACAATATAAGCACGTATACAAGTCAAATTTAAACTTTAAATAATTATAAAAAAAGAAATACAGTGTAAATTGTTTTTTTTCACTTCGTTTTTTTGTTTACTCATGAAAAAGTGAAAAAGAAACCAATAGCACGTTTATATGTATTTAAGTTGTTTGTTAAATACAGTTTTTTTTATAATTATGATGTAATAATGCCACCAACCGACATAGCATTAACTAGCGCCAAAGTAAGCAGAGCTTTTATTACAAGTACAATAATCACTAAATCAACTCATTTAAAACTGAAATAAGCCAAAATAATCTTAGCTTCATTCTTACTATCGTAGTTTATAAGCACCATAACGCCTTTGTTTGGTAACACAACAGCAGTACCCTGCGGATAGCGTTTATCACACACAAATACCCCGTTGAGAATACGTAGGTATCCTACTTGAGACAAATTTGTAGCTTACTGCGAGCTGTCCCTATATTTCCTTGTCTCGCGGCTTCAAGACAACGCTTAATTATACGGTCGACCACGCGTCTTATACCGCTATATATAAATATTTAATGTTCTTACACAAATCTTCAGTGTATAGAGAATAAAGGTATTTAAAAAAAGTGTGATGTTCAATGATTGCGATTGTACTCCATACATAGAATACTTTATTTTGACGACCACTATGGCGCTGCGGGAATTGGTCTGCCTGCAGGAGGTTGCGGGTTCGATTCTCGCCTTGGGACAAGTGTTTGTTCCGGAGTTCTATGTATTTTCTATGTATAATAAAAAAGAATATCTACGTAATTGCATTAAGTATAATATCAGTCATCTAGTACCCATAACACAAGCTCTGCTAAGTTTGGGACTAGATGATTTATTTATACTAGTAATAGCGTCTTGGGATTTGTTCGGGAGCGTTTGGGATGTTGGTTGGTTTTGATTCAGATGAGCTATCATTACGCTGTTTGCAATTTTAATTATAAATTTTAGTTTTATCTTTTACCATTAATTGATTTTTTTTTGTAAATAAAGATTATTATTCTGCATTAAATAATTCAATATTATTTTTGGATAGATCGCATACGTCCCAAATTTAAATAAAGTAAACAAATATGCTGGACTACTCACAAAACACCATTAAGCCCCAACACTGAATCTCTGTGTTATAATCTTATATTTCAGAATTCCTTACAGAATTCCTTACTTATATTGCAGTACATTATTATGCTTACGTAGCTAGTGGAAGTTCCGTCATCCCTAGTGCATAGTGAAATAAAGTTCCCTTCTATCTAAGTTTCGGTGTAGTTGCAACAAAACAATGTCGGTGTCATCGCAGTGCCCTAGTTGCTATCACCAAAGCGTAACTAAATAAGCATGGACATTCCGCGCGCGACCAGAATAGTCTGGAATCATTTCTAACTGGAAAACGCAGTCGACCATAACTTTGTCAAAGTTTCGCCCCATTTTGACAACGCTTAGATTGTAGCTATCACAATGTGGAGTGATTGATCTATATAATTTGACAATTTTTTGTCTCATTCTGATCGCACACGGATTATATTCAAAGTTAACGGTTGTGGTTGAGAGGACAAAACCTTGTAAAGATAGGTGGAGAGTCCATTTTAGTTTGCAGATATACCTACATAATTGCAAGAATGTTTGCGGCTAGAAAGATGTCATTTGAGTAGAGTGATTTTTATAAACGTAAATTCGCTTTTCTATTCTGAAAGATATTAAAAATAAATTTGATTGCATTCATATTTATAGTTAATTAGATTTTTTAAGTACAAAATTTGCCAGCGGACTCTATGTATATGACACCGCGCGTTTCGGATAAGGAATCAATGCGAATAAAGACACAGGTGCTTGCCTGGGTACGGACGGACCAGCGATGAAATATACATCCAGGGCACCAAGTGCATGATATATCACGGCGACGTACGAACAATGCCACCAGAACTCCCGCCCGTATTGTTTTATTCAAAAGTTTGAACTGGAGCTGAGATTTGTTGTTTTATTACAGTATCTGGCGCAGGTCAAGGCACTTTACGCCGTATAAAATGTAAGTGGGTATTTAAGATTCGGAGCATACTGAATGTTGTCATTTTAGTTTCTTGTTTACGTTTACTACGTACGAAAACAGAGTTTGGTGGCCACCAAAGGCAACTTCGTTTCTCTTCCTAAACTAGACGAAATAAAACTACTACAGATGCATTAAAAATAGCTTATAGGTAATAAACTGTACATTCAAATTTTGGAAATTCCTTTGTTATACGGAATTATATGATAAAATAAGTGGGGACGCCACTTTAATTGCTGTTTGCGCCTTAAGTATTTCGACGTGACCCAAAGTCTGCCTGCGGCGTAGAAGTTGACAAGTTCTATTTCCACTACGAGAAAAAATTATGCATCATACAAACATTGTAGTAGGTAGACGAAGTGGAGTTTTTGTAAAGACAAAAAATAAGTAATTAGTTGTTCCAGGTTAAAATGTATTCAAGCATATTATCAGTCACATCACTCAGAGCATAATTTTCGTTTATTTTGGAACCACCTTAAACTACGTGAAAAATTTCCATTCCGAGCGAAAATATACTAGGTAAAGAGTCAGTCTATTTGTCTCACAACAATCGTACCATTTATCAAGTTATGGTTACTCAAAAACTACTGTTTAGTCCTAGCTAACTCTGATAGCAATTTCAGCATCAGTTATCTCGTCAAGAGCAAATTTTTAAAATATGATTATAAATGACTTCAAAGTAGCAAGTCGGCTGTGTCCACGTTTGATCTCTGTAATGAAAAACCTACACGGAAATGCGAATTAAATTTAAATACCTGAAGTTCCATAATAAGTTATTAAACGAGGTTATATTTCTGCGGCTCTCACAATACTATCACTATTTGTTAGGGAACGTCCCAACGGAAATTTAAATAAGCTAAAATAAATTCCTCTACGTGGGAAGTTTCTCTGAAATTGCTTGAGTCCCTTTAATAATGTAAGGTCAGTTTCCATCCTGAGTTTTGGCCGGAAGATTTATTTTCAAATGACGGAATTTCCCTCGAAAATGTTATAGTATAGAAAGCTTACACCCTGAGGGTTTTTACCCTCAAGGCTAGTTTTTTTGATGGATCATGATAACAACTTAATAAGCTTTTTCGTTGAATTCAATCAAGACAATAAGGTACTGCCGCTTTCCTTGCCCCAAGCAATTTAGTAATGAAACGGTGCTTAATGAAAAATATAACTACATCCCTACGTAATTCCTACTCTGTTTCAAACAATAATTAATGCTGGTTGTCCAGCACAATATCATTTATCCCCAAGTTATGCTAATGAATAAAAAAGGACAGAGAAGTGATTAGATATTATCGGGTAAATTATATTTTTATATATCTGCGTATAAATTATAATAGAAAAGTGATTCACATAAACAACACCCGGAAACTAAATAGCCTTTATTTTAAAATAAAGTAAGTTATTAATTGAATAATCATCATTTAAGCTATTCACTTGAAACACGGCAATACGTTCACGCTTAATTATTATTATGATTTGAAATATTTATTAATTTAGTGCACTTATATTTTGTTTTTGTACGTGTTTCAGTCTGAAACGAAGTTGGAGATATGTTACGTAGTACTAGACTGATTGAATAAGACTGATGTTCACCAAATTACAATCGGACAATTACGTAGGTTCGTCGGTTAACTTTTTAACTATTTTGTATGATTTTTTTTGTCAAAACATTCAAAAAATAGTTTTAAGTTAACCATCTATTGGTGAGCTAAGGTCAAAGTGAGATGTTAAGATGCTCTGATTTTTATTATTTGGATGGGACAATAAAGTTATTATCTATTTATCTAAGTGTTTATTTGTATGAGATAATATTAAGCTCAACAGTTTATCCTCCCAAAGAAGCCTTATCAGAAAAAAAGCTTAGCGCTTTTTTTCTAGAGGTAGGAACATAGAAAAAACAAAAAAATTACCCTACTGCAGCAACCTCGGTGTGCAGGTTAGCCAGTGTTCCGCAATTCCCTACATCATGTAAAGTGCTCATTTGTTTAATGCTACATTAACCCTGCTTGTTTGTAGTTTGAACTCTAATAAAATAGGCTTAAAGGGCTTTATCGGAACACCATATTTTGTTATTCGATGAAAGGCACGAGTTGAACTGTTGCAGAATACTTTGCTTTTCAGGTAATAACTTTAAATTGATACTTACAGATTACGTAAGTAGAGTTTAAATTCATTTAAATGAAGCGTAGTAAAAACCTAGCATTCCTCGAAATGCACCAAGAATAAATAATAAATATAAATAAATAAATTATAGCTAAGCTAAGCAGAGCTTGTGTTATGGGTACTAGATAACTGACATATTGAATCCATTATGGAATACAACATAGACTTTTTAAACACTTTTGTGCATAGATGGGAATCGAATCCACATCCTCATGCATTGAAGGCAGTCATTCGCACGTTGCGGAATGGTCATCATCGATCGAGAACCATCCTTGTTCGATACTACCCACTGCTCAGTATTTTTGAATTTATATCACCAAAGTTCCATACAAATAAAAAATCATCCCACAGCTGGGCAAAAGCTTGCCGATGCGGTCTCACGCGATCTCACCTAGTAAGGAATAACATTTAATTAGCCAATTTTATATATCTTGCTACAGACTTCCAAAATTGGGATTTTTCCAAAAAAAATATTTTTCCTACTCTTAAAAACTATGAACTTTCAGCCATGCATTGGGAGCTTAATACGTTGCATTTAAGCTCTATTCGTTTTCCTCAGGAATAAGTCTAGTAATCAACAACCAAGTAAGTATTTGTATAGGTATAACCTAAGGGTATATAACCAAGAGTACCCTTATACCCTATAGCCACCATTTTACTAGTAGATAATGGATGTAATGTGGATATAATTTGAATGTAAATGACAGTGACGCGGGTCTTTATGACTTGTAGTGAAATCCTTTGTTAACGTATCATTGAAAATCCTTGTTTATGGTGACGTTTAAATAAATATTTAAATAACTTAATGCTGGGCTATTCATACAACATTTTTTAGATACATATGTATATAAGTATTATCTAGCTAAGGAAGATAACGGTTGTGAGTTAGAAGACTGTTATCACTTCATAATAAACCATAGCTAATAACATAATAACAAAGTCGCTTTTTCTGTCCCTATTTCCTTTTGACTGCTTAAATCTTTAAAACTACGCAACGGATTTTGATGCGGTTTTTTTAATAGATAGAGTGATTCAATAGGAAGGTTAATACGTATAATAAAACCATGAGAAGCCGAAGAAGTTAGTTAATAATTATACTACATAGAAATAGATATTCATTATACGAGTACATATAGAAAACAACCAGAATACCCTGAACAAATATCAGCAGATAGTACATATATTTATCCCGAGACGGGAATCGAACCCGCATCTCCTTGCGTTGAAGGCGGATCTTAGCCCGCTACGCCACTGAGGACGATGTTTGGTTGCAAAGCATGTTTGCGGTCAATTCACTGGATGCCAGCTTTCAGACAAACGACAAAGCATTTGTGTTCCTTAATGCCTTTCTATTATGTAGGTACTTTTGTATTATGCTTATTACTTATATCTGGTACATTTCCATTAGCGCAGCATAACCGCAAAGATCTCGAAATTAAGGTGTAATATTGTGCTTGTTTTGTTCTAGTGTAGGTCTACTTTTTAGGGCGCTGTTATAATTGTGGGTCTATGTACTTTAACCTGTTAATTAGTAGCTTTTAAGCTAGGCAAGGATTCGTATGAATACATTAGACAGAGAACCAAAGTTATCGACATAGCTCGAAGAGTTAGCAAGATAAAGTGGCAGTGGGCCGGCCATATATCGCGAAGAACCAACAACCGTTGGGTAGACATGTTCTTGAGTGGAGACCGCGACTTGGCAAACGTAGTGTAGGATGCCCTCCAGCCAGGTGGGAATGATCTGCGAAAGACTGCTGGCAGATGCTGGATGCGTCAAGCTGAAGACAGGGCGCTATGGCGCTCATTAAGGGAGGCCTAAGTCCAGCAGTGGATAAATAGGCTGATGATGATGATGATGATGAAGTTCCATTACACTGATAAGTAATAAAACTACAGCTAATTATCATAACAATATACTTTTTATATACAAATCGGCATTATAATACAATGTATAGCGCTACGCAGAACACGACTGGATGTGTGTGGACCGTGGCGGCGCTTCGCTTCAAGGCCTCCAGCTCCCCCACGTCCGGGGCTTCGTCGAAGTCCCCAACTTCGTTGTACTGCATTTCTTCGAACTTACCGGATAGCGCTGCAAACACAAACACAGTTATAACTCTACCAGCTGAGTAAGATATAAAAACTTGACTCTACTCGTATTTTCAGTAATGGTCTAAGCCCTGACTTCAGTTTGACGATAGTATCAAAAAGTTATCGTATCGTCTAGTTTTTTATGGGCGTTGTTCACTCATGTATGCTGTACCAAAACCAATCCCAAAAATTTGATGCCACGATGCGATGATGCCACGGTCATCATCGACCTATACTAGTCCACGGCTGGACATAGGCCTCCCCTAATGACCGCCATAACGCCCTGTATTCAGCTTGCCGCCCCATCTTTCGTAGATCGTCATCCCATCTAGCCGATGACTTCACGATACTATCGTCAAACCAAACTGAGGTTCTACTACAGTTTCAGTCGGATCTCGCTTGGTTACTGGAGCTATGCCATATCCCGAGTATTTTGAACTATAACATATTCGCATGGCCACTCGGCTTTCACTGCGAAATCAACGGTTAACGAATACTCATTCAGCGAAATGTCGCCATATCACGGTTGAAGACACGATCCTCTAAATAAGAGGTCCCGACAAAAAGGCGCTGCCGCACTATGTCGCCGGGTAGGTACACTGCTCAATTTTATTTTACATAGTTTTTACATACAATGAAGCATACAATATAATTTAACAAACCAAACCAAACTTTCTAACCAAACCAAACTCTATACTTTCTATTGATAAAATTTAACAACAAATACCCAAAATATTGAATTAAATTTCTATTCAGGGTGGCCCGATAAGAACGTTATGAACAATGAGTTAAAATTAGGTATATCATTGATTATATGTTTTACAGTATTTACTCACATTTGTAAATATAAACTTACGAATTCTAATACGTTATAGTACTTAGTATAGGGTTGTTTGTTACTTAGTATAGGTTTGTTGTCATCTGTTACTACAATACTACAAAACGTGAGTTATATTAATGCTAGACAATTAGTACCTAGCTGCTATCTAATATATTGCAGTATCGGTGCTCTGAATTATTACTCTCTCAGATATCCAATGAGGAGTCAAGGGTGTAGTGCCCAAATGGACGGTGGATGCTGAAACCAGAAACTAGCTGCAAATATAGACTCTATAGTTCTAGTATAGAGCCGTGAGCTTCGAAATATCGTGTAACACGACGTGCCCATTAACGCCTTCCATTCCCTAATGCTTGTGCGAGAAACTCAAGTTTCAACTTCAATTAAATTACGTAAGTGTAACATACTCCTGTTACAGATAATTTTGCTTGTCGTTCGGATCTTTCAAAATAGATTTTGTGCGATACTTTTATTAAATTGTCTGTATTGCAGTACGGTTTTATTTTTCGTATTATCGTAATACGATCCTTTTATTAGAGAACATTTCTTCTCAAATGGTAAGAAGTGAAATGAGTGACGAGGAAATTTTTTGATAAATTTCATTGACAACGTTGAAAAAATCTGTGCTGAATTTTCAGATTTTTTTCGATCTCAGGAATTTTAGTACCTATTCGTTTTATATAAGTGGCTAGCTGAGAATTTAATAAAACTTCTATGCAGGTAGCAATTTTAGAAACATGTATTACTTTTATTTTCGCAGTAAGAATTTTTCATTAAATAGAGCGAGTGCAGTAAAACGACTAATTCTCTAAACACAATAAATCAACAGTAATTGAAAATAATATAATGGTAATTTATGGCGCTCATTAGGGGAGGCCTATGTCCAGCAGTGGACTAATATAGGCTAATGATGATGAATTTATAATAATACTTACAATACAACTTTATAGTGCCATCCGTGTCTCCAAGCGAATTTTTGGATATGCAACTGTATGTTCCAAATGTGGATCTACCCACTTTTTTTATTTTCAGCCTCATGTCTACTTCGTATCCTCTTTCAATGGCGCTTATTTCAAACCTCTTATCCGCTGGAAAAAAACATCGTATCTATACTTATTACTTACTCAACATTCTACTCTGAGTGCGGTATAATAGAGTCCACACCTGACCATGGCATGCTTGGCATCGGATTAGTTTTCAAAGTCGAGGTGTTAAAATATACAGAAAGATACTGCCGCCCTACCAGATAGATGCCCCAAGTCTCTTAATCCAACTCGGTCTGAGGTTGCCTGGAAGAAATTGCTTTCAGCAATAAGGCCGCCTGTTGTACCGTTCTTTTATTTATAAGATTAGATATAATTTAATTTAAGTATTGTTTTATTTTCAAAAAGGTACAATAAAGTGTTAATTCATTCATTCATTCATTCATTCTGAGTTATCGGTGTCTTAAGACATCCAGTTGGTGGGGTTGTTTGTTACGCCGTGCCACAGCCTACTTTCTCATCTCTTTATAGATTTTAAAACTAAAGTTACATAAATTATTCTTTTAATTTGAGCCCTGTTTCAGGATTTGCATCCAGCCGTTCACTGACCGACTTTTGAGCCTCGTGATTTATTTTTAGGAAAATCAAATCATACAATATTCCAACGGAAAAAAAATCAGAACAGCAATCCGCCTACTGAATTATTGAACCCGTTTCATCGAAACGTTATATTAAGTAGGTATTTAATTTATTTTAATTTTCCTTACTCGTACCCATGGAGTGATTTGCTACTCATTGGCTTCTTATTGACTTTCAATTCCTTATCAATTTTTATATTCTCGGTACCTTGAGAGGCTTTGAATGGGGCACAACTAATTTCACATTAAGTTGGATTGTTTATCTGGTTTACATCCCCAGCACAAGATAAGATTAAACAGAGCCAATAACTATACCTTATTGGCTATGTTTATGAAGGAAGGTAAGTAAAAGTAGCACTCCTAAAAATAATAAGAAATATATTAAAAGTCAGCCCACATGCGCCTAATACTGGACAGGCCTCTCCCAGACAATGCCATAAATAGCGGTAATTAGTTCACCCATCGACCCCGTGTTACAACCATCCTCGTATGATTGAAAAACTAAAATGAAAACTAAAATAAGTTACTCCCGTTAGAGTTGAGACCCTAGGTTCTTGGGTACCGAGATTATAATAGTTTGTACACGTGACATATACATGTAATTGGGGTTTTTCAAAAAAATCTGGTCAATGCAACGCGCGACCCGAGAGCTGGTGAGTATCAGGCGCAGCGCATGAGCACTGCCATATGAGGTAATGCGGCCATCAGTCATGGTGATGCTTACGAGTTTATTGACATGGATAAGGTGAGCCACCTCTAGATTATTTATAACAGTCTGCAATTAGCTCAATTGTTTGAATTTTAAATGCTAGTTTCAGTTTGATTATATTTCTTTGAGATATTTCTACAGGATTTTACTTACAATTTGATATGATTTGGTCATTTATAGTCCAATAATTGATTGATCTAGGGAACGCCTCGGAGTGACAATCTAGATGTATTGTGTCACCTTCTTTTGCTCCTACTAATTGATTTTGTATTGTCATTATCGGTGGAACTGTAAACAAAAACACATTTTATTAATAATTCATGATAAACAAAATGCTATAATGATTTACAAAATAATAGTGATCTACTACCCTAGGTACTAGTTAAGTTTTAAAGTTTAGATAAAACTGGACGATTGACAGGATTAGTTAGCTCCAAGCTAAGAAGAGCTTCTGATTTAAGTACTAGATAACCAATATACTCAATTATGTATGGATATTTTACTGTATTTAAATAAAAAGACTGATATCTGCAAATAACAGTATATAAATAATGCTGGGTAATCCACACATCATCAACTTGCCCCAAGCTAAGTAGTGCTTTTGGTATGGATGGGTATAAGGTGACTGATTTACTAAATCCAAAACATTACATCACACGAAATGCGAAACTTTGGATGGATGAATGGATGGCCTTTTCACGCAAAAACTACGGACCCAAAAGCGGAATATAGTTCTAGACATAGAATATAGCTTAGGCTACTTTTCATAAATTTTCACGCGAGTGAAGCCGTGGGTGCAATATGATATTTTATTTTAAATATACCTCCCAGCATCCGGGACAAACATTTGTCCCAAATCGGGATTCGAACCCGCATCACAAGCGAACCTGTACCCGCCTCGCCACAATTGTCATTACTTTAATAAGTCACAATATTAAAAGAAGAAGAATTTTATTTTATCCTACGCAGCTAACGGGTGATCTCAATTCGAAACATTTATTTCGGTCGGTAATTGAAAACTGTCATTGAATGTGGACATACCACGACGTATTTTGGTCACCGTAGCTTTTTATAATGGCTTAATTATTAACAGGATGAATTCAAAGGGTATGGAAATAGTTTAAATCGTAGGTACTTTTTTTCAGTATTTATGTACCTGTATAGTATTTCACTCAAAAATAACAAAGCAACTTCTTTAGAAATTTGATCGTAAAAACTACATAATAATATAAAATAAATAAAAAAAAAATCCGGACAGTCCACACAGCAAACTATAGTGTAAGAAAGTTTCACATAAAATAATAAAAAATAACTCTACAAAAATTAAAAATAGTAAACATAACTGTAGCAATTACAACTTATGTGGCGCAGCAGGCAAAGGTCCGTCTGCGACGCAGGAGGTTACGGGTTCAATTCTCGCGTCGGGACAGATACTAGTATCATCTGCAGGTATTATACCGGGTGGTCTGGATATTTTCTCGGCATAGTTAAATATTTCACCCGCGCGGCACATCGGTCTTCCATAGTATAGTATAGGTATATAGGATGTGAAGAAGAGAGAAATGAAGGACCAAACTTTGAGGCGGGGTATAAATTCGAACACTAAATTTAGGAAAGTATGTAAAAAAATCTAGCCCTTTATTTTTAGAAAAAAGAAATAAATAAGTTCGAAATTTTCACAGTATAAGTACAGTAACTAAAAAGTGTTACTACTCGCTTTTTTCTACCAAACATTGCAGATGACAAAATTAACTCAAAAAAAATTAACAAGCAAATAAAAACCACACAATGAGGTTCCTTCTATCATGAAGTAACAGTATGTAGGTGCATATAATAAGAGAAATCAAAGGTATATTGCAGTGCTGCAATTTCAAAGCCAAAGTCCAAGCAGTAAATCAAATCAGCGGGTTGGAACTCAGGATTCTGAAACTAAGTGCATTAGTTTAGCTATCATATTCACATGCTCACACAAACTAAGGATGAGCAAAGAGATTTTAATCTCAGGATTTACTGCTTTATAGGTACGTACAGGTAACATGTGCAAATGATTTATTCCCCCAAAATAGAAATTACTGTACCCAGCTAGATTATCTATAAACAGGGTGTGCCGATAAGCTGGTATACTGAAAACCTATTTAGGAAAATTCGGTATTAAATCGAAAGCAGTGGCCTATCGGGACGCATTTACAGGTTTCGGTGTTTTTTTTGTTCGCTTACGCAAATAGACACCCCATCTATTTATGTTCTTAGTAATTTTTAACTATTGAAAAATAATTAGTCGATAGCTGAGAATACCGAAATTATGTTTTTTTTAAACTTACGCGATCAGAACTCATTATTATAAACATCCACGGGTATTTATTGCATTTATTTACGTATTTTTATCCGTCTTTTCAACATGTTTACACTCTGTCGTGGTCACAGCATGATGAACGTCGGGAAAAAATAGGTAAATAAACGCGATATGTGCCCGTAGATATTTATAAAAGAGTCGAAAATGCCCTACAAAAGCATGCATTATCACACTTGACTACAGATTTAAAACCAAAACTCAATAATTCTCATCTCGAAAGCTCGTAAAACAGCACATAGGTGTAGTTACTTACAATGTACCACTAGCATGACTAGCTGGCTTGTAGTTACTTAAAATGTACCTCTAGCGTGACTCGGTTGATGTGTAGTTACTTACAATGTACCACTAGCATGACTCGCTTGCTGTGTAGTTACTTACAATGTACCACTAGCATGACTCGCTTGCTGTGTAGTTACTTACAATGTACCACTAGCATGACTCGCTTGCTGTGTAGTTACTTACAATGTACCACTAGCATGACTCGCTTGCTGTGTAGTTACTTACAATGTACCACTAGCATGACTCGCTTGCTGTGAGTTACTTACAATGTTCCACTAGCATGACTCGCTTGCTGTGTAGTTACTTACAATGTACCACTAGCATGACTCGCTTGCTGTGTAGTTACTTACAATGTACCACTAGCATGACTCGCTTGCTGTGTAGTTACTTACAATGTTCCACTAGCATGACTCGCTTGCTGTGTAGTTACTTACAATGTACCACTAGCATGACTCGCTTGCTGTGTAGTTACTTACAATGTACCACTAGCATGACTCGCTTGTTGTGAGTTACTTACAAAGTACCACTTGCATGACTCGTTTGTTATGTAGTTACTTAGAATGTACCATTAGCATGACTCGCTTGCTGAAAGTTACTTACAATGTACCACTAGCATGACTCGCTTGCTCACTGATGGCGGAACACCGTTGCTGGCGATGCAAAGATAAGCCCCCATATGCAGCCGCGATACCTTCACTAACTGGAGTACAGAGCCGCTTACTGAGTTGTCTGAATGTGAAACAGAATATTTAAATGAGTACTCGTAGCAAGAAGTTAAATATTTTTGTTAAAACGGAGGTTGTTAGTCATGGTAGAGAAATGTGAGGTGAATTTAATTTCTAGCTTCAGGTATAATGTAGGTAATGGCCTGGATATGGCTGAATATGGTTGAAGTTTTTTAAAGTTATGCAATAAAAACGGAACGCGAGGAATACCCGTGAATAGTAAAATTATAATATCAGAGCCCTGAGTCTGGTTTAGGAAAGTATCGAGACGTGATCGTGATATTATCTTCTTTTTCTATGGGATTTGGTAGAAGCGCGTACATCGTGCGGAAAGGAAAAAATTAAATTAAATGTCCCAATAAGATACGCTGGAAGAGAACATTTTTCAGATTTAAACTCACCTACCATAACTTGTCTGGTTTTAAGTTTTACTTGTAATTATATTTAATAGATAGAAAAAGAATTGAGCTTTTTATTCTTTTTTTCGCAAATCTCAAACAAATATTATTGAGCAAGATCACGTTTCGATAATATCGTGAACCGGACTCAGGGATCTGCTAGTAGTCGCGTAGTCGATAGGAATTATGCTGAAATTATTATGTTGGAAAATTTTAAGTTTACGAATAATCTCGAATAAGTACTTATAAGTTTATGTAATTTTTTGTAGGTTTTTATTTTTTCCCCTAGTCTCTATATAATCATCATCAAAATACATAAGATAAATTATGTTTAGTAATTTTTTGTCTCAGAATGATATCAAGCGAGCAAGGGCAAGACCATTTCTACGATGGGAGTATGACATCATTTCTTTAGCGGGAGGAAAATACTTGGCCAACTACTGTGAGAGAAACTGAAGGGAGACAATCAAGATACCGACACAGTAAATATAATATAATTCGGCAGGACATGAAAAAAAAAAATGAGCGATGTTATTTCATTTCTTAGATATTCCCCGAGTGTGAGGGCTTACGCACTATAATTTCATAATCTTTATAATATAATCTTACAAAGATTATATATTATATTATTATATCTTTTAGAAATTTAAGAAAAAAGTAAGTTTGGTATCTATTATTGATAAAAAAAACTAGTAAAAAGATAAAGATATAAAGCCGCTTTTTAAAGGTTTTTTTTGTGTATGTGAATATCTAAATAAATATATGAATGGATATAAAGCCAACTTGTTATATTTCCATGTTTTCCTTCAAACACCTTTATTAATCAAACTAGTTTGATTAATAAAGGTATAGAAATACCAAACACAAACACGCACTTCTGCACGCTTTTTCCCGATTTTGGTTTAAGTACATTAGAGCGATAGTTCTATAGTCTGAGATTAAAGCCCAATTTCATTAAAATCCGTCCATATATTCATTCAGCACGATGATGAGTGGAATCAATGTTTGCCATAATATCGGCTACACACAAAAACCTATTATCATGAACTTATATCAGTCCACTGCTGGACATAGGCCTCCCCTAATTATATACTCCTCAAAACAAAATAAGGGCCACCACTAATTTTCCGATTATTATTATTTTTTGCTGGATTTTTTGCTCGGATCGTTTCAAATTTAATAAAACAATGTTTTTTTAATTATATTTAATGAATTTTAATGCAATTAGACAAAAAAATACGTAAGCTTAGGATTTTTTTGGTTTTTATCACATTTTATGGCTGTTTACACATAACAATAACATCAAATTGAAGACTAAACGCACAGCTTAGTTGTTTCAATTTAGGGTGTTTAATAACGGGTATGTCCTCCCCTTTTCAAAACACATTCTTGAAGCCTCGATGGCATGCTTTCAATAAGATGGCGGATGTTTTCCTCAGGGATCTCCTCCCAGCACCTTTTCAACAATTCAATCAACTGTTACTGGTTGTGTACATCCTCTTCAGCTGCTCGGACTCGGCGTTTTAATTGGTCCCAAAGGTGTTCTATTGAATTCAGGTCAGGGCTGTTCGCAGGCCATGCCAAAACCTGAATATTAGCTTCCTCCAGGACAGAGATTGTCGCCCGGGCTGTGTGAGGTCGAGCATTATCCTGCATTAGGATAAAACTGTCCGCCGCTCGTTGTGAAAATGGGATGACAAATGGCCTGATTACTCGTTCGATGTAGCTCTGAGATGTCACAGTGCCCTCATTCAGAAAAACAAGGTCTGTTTTACCTTGTAAGCTAATCCCGCACCAGACCATTACATTGGGACCACCATACCTGTCACGTTCGTGAATGCAAGGATCAGAAAATCTTTCTCCGCTTCTTCTCCATACTCGCGTACGTCGATCGTCACTTGAAAACTTCACCTTACACTCATCCGTAAAAGCACTTTACGCCATTCCTCCATGCCCCATTCCAGATGTTGACGTGCAAACCTTAATCGATTTGCACGCTGAGTCCCGGTCAGTTTAGTGCTGGTTACAGGCCTTCGTGAACGTTGCTGGTCTTCGTGCAAACGATTTCTAATGGTCTGATCGCTGACAAGGGTACCAGTGGTCCGGCGTAATCGGTTTTGTAATGCGCGCGCTGTCACATTACGATCACGTCGCGCAGTAAGTCGCACATACCGGTCTTCCTGGGCGGTGGTAGCTCGATTTCTTCCAGAGCCACGACGCCGGGATACACTCCCGGTATCCTGATACCGGTTCCAAAGGTTTTGGATAGCCCTTTGGGAATATCCCAGATGTAAAGCCACAGAACGTTGTGACCGACCAGCCTCTATCATCGTTACGGCTCTGATAGCAGAAGCATTGTCTATATGGCGTCGAACTCTTGGCATTTTATGGTTAAATGATCAACTTACACATTTAACTTCCGAAAACAACCGTGCTTGTCAGTAGACTTGTGTTAAACTAATCTGAGATCAAAGTGACAAAATGAACAAAACTCACCCACTTCACGATATTTGAGCCATCAACATACCGTTAACTCCAATATCCCTAGTACTTCACTGTTATCGTAAACTCAACACTTGAGAACATAGTGGTATTCATAAAAAATATTCTCGTAACGAAAGTCAGCAAAAAAATGGTCTCAAAACAAAAATATTCGGGTGGCCCTTATTTTGTTTTGAGTAGTATACCTAATATATAAACCAAGGATTAATTTTATGTCGTGGTGTTGTATCTTTACGTAAATAAAGCCAATTGTTTCTTTTCGAAAATGAACAAGTAGTAATAATTATGAAGCAGGTAGATATGTTTATTTATAAATTCCGGAAAACCTTCTATAAAAACGAATTCCGAGCCCAATATCCAGAATGGCTTTATATCCATTTTGAATAATCATGTGCATTGAACAACTTTATTATCTAAACTATGTTAAGTTTCACTGATTATTTCACTGCGAATACCCTGAATTGATTGTAGCTATTCAAAACCCAATGAAATATGGAATTTCCGATGTGACTGTTTTGAGCAAGGTGTTGGAGTCTCTGACAAACTTTAAGCTAGAATTGATTTATGGTTTACTACTAATACTTCATGTATTTGCCATCAAAACAAATAGACGAAGGTCAATTAATTCATTTAATTTTACAGATTACCTAACTATATATAATAATGTATATTACATTTTATGTGCAAGAATCAAAATCAATAGAATCAGAATCAGTAGAAACGTTTATTTCTGTACGATAATTTTACTTTAGGAATTAAATATGATAATAATATACTTCGAAAAAAGACGAAGACTTATGTTCAGATGTATGTATATTTTTATGTAGGTATGACCGCCCATTGTGAACTGTGGACGAATTTAGATGATTATTTTGAGTTTGTATAGAAAATAAACCCGGGGTGGTCTCAGATAATTTTTACTACCTAATAATTTTGATTAATATTATTCCCATAAAATTCAAAAAGCAGTGTAAGTATAAAGGAATTCGAAGTCGATTTTTAGTTTTTGTACAAAACTTGTATTATAAAATAAATATTATTAAATAAATATTATACACTAAGAAATAGTAAGTCTTAATGATTATTTCTATCTGTAGATGTGAAAAAAACCAAATGTATTGTAATTTTTAGACGAGCACTTCCAGAAACAAGTCCATATCAAACTTAATTAAATCACAATAAAACATCTACATAACTGATATACCAAGCTGAAATGAGCGCATTTTAACTAGCTTCGAAGTTGAAAAATGTGGGATTCATGTTTCTCAAAACAGCGGATTTCTGAGCCATTATCTACACTTGGCTCCACATTAGCAACTAACTGAAAAATATGTGGTTGCAGAAAAGCGCAGTCGTAAACAAAAAGAGCTTAACATTTCATCTAGTGAATAGGATAGGTAAGTTAATAATTTAGACAAAAATTCTGTTTTTTAGCAAGTATTCAACGTGGAAATGCAGCTCACATACAGCTCGCATACTGCGCAATTTGCCTACTGGAGCAGCTTTTACGTACTTTTATGTACTTATTTAATAACCTAAGTACTAAATTAAGTATATATTTAACAATACTCTAAACTGTAACCTAGTATACAATAATATTTTATTTACAAATACTTACGTGCATCAAAATAAGTACATGAGCTAAGTTTGTAAATCTTAAGAAGTAAAGTTTTGTTATGTGGTGTTTGAAATTTAGAATTGTGACATAAAAAAAGAAAATGGGAAAACTAGTTAAATTACGTAAGTATAACTTTTTATTTATTAACAATAATCTATTAAAAGTACATTTATTGAAACAATAACAAAACGACTAATTACGTATTATTTTTTTACTTTTCAAGCAAGTTTACTATAAAATCGTGTCAACAATACAGTAAATGTTAACAATAGAACCGTTGTAGATGTAACAATAATATGCGTTGTTCAGCTACTTCTGACGCTCCTCGGCATGCAAGCCAGAAGGAGGTCACTTCCGATAAGGAACGTCATAACTATGAGACAATTTAGTTCATCAGCTATTATGCAACTCTACGTCGAGTTTTATGAAAAGACTCCTGATTTTACTTTTCAGAATTTTTTTGTAATATTTGATGTTCTTGCTACTATATTATAGATAATAAATGTGAAAGTCTGATGTTGAATGTTTGTTACCACGTACCTTCTAAAGTATTTGACTTATTTACATGAAATTTGTATTTAAGTAGTTAAAGCTCTAATTAAACATAAGCTAATTGCTGCTGAAACATGCTGATTTTGAGAAATTAACCCTTGAAAGGGTTAAAAGGGGTGATAAAGTCTTTGTGGAAAATTATTATTCATTGGTTTGTATCACTCACAACTCAGTATAAATCCTACTAATATTAATAAACGAAAGTTTGTAAGTATGGATGGATGGATGTTTTTTACTCTTTCACGCAAAAACTACTGAACTGTTGTAGATGAAATTTGGCACAGAGATAGATTGTAGTCTGTAATAACTCATAGGCTATATTTTATCCTGGAATTCCCACGGGAACAGAAATTACCGCAGGTGATACCGTGAGGCGCTGCTAGTAAACTATAAAGTAAATAATGAATCACGTTTTGGCCCCTACCCCTAGGAAGTGTGAAATAAATTTCTGAAATATCCACGCGGTTGAAATCGCGGGACACAGCTAGTATGAGAGTATTTTTATTTTTCGACCGCATATTAATTAAATCTAGGTTTTATGGTGCTAAGTGCTTTAATTTTTTGTTTCAATTTTCAAACAAACGAAAAGATTGGTTTGAAACGTCATGCCATAATACCGAATGCGGGTATGGAACCGTGTCCCCCACAACAATGTGGGGGCATATTAGGGTTGCCAGTTTATGAGTTTATGGCCAGGATTTCCGGGAATATCCCTAAATTTTGCGTCTTGTCGCATGTCTAGTAATAAGACCTAATTGTCCCGGATTCCGAAAAGCTACTAGAAATGTAAATTTTTATGACAGGCGGAACTTGTTTTTTTAACCTCGGCTCATTAATCTGGATATTACAGCACTCGTATTTTGACCTTTTTTTAGGAGATCCCCCGAAATAAAAACACTGGTCTTTCAAGTAATTGCCCTGATATGGTAAGTTTCGATATGACAACCCTAGGGCATATACCCCGCGGGCCGCGCTGCGAACCGCAACGTGTATTAGCATTATCTACCTGTGGCTGGGACATGGACGAAACGCGTGAAACTCGCGCTTTATGATATTTCACATTCGGCTTTCAATGGATTTGTTCAATAGTTTTAAAAGTTGTTAAAAGTAAGGATTTTCAGCAGCATTTTATTTGTTTATAGGTATTTACGTGTGATCCATCGTTGTAGCTACCAGAACTTATCCGATTTTGATGAATGAGGTGTCAATCGGTTTTTTTAGGTTATGGTACGGGTGACGTTGAATAGCATAAAAATGACGCATGTTACACCCAATAAAGTTGGGTCGACCAGATTTTTCGTGGTTCGGATTTAGTTTTAAAACAGAATTTATAATAACACCATTGTACCTACATTACAATTAAACAATTCACGGGTATTCATCGCGTTTATTTACATTCGTATTAACGACGACGTTCCGGGTTTGATCGCACCAGTTGAAAATTAAACCGGCAAAGTGCGAGTCGGACTCACCATCGAAGGGTTCCGTGCCATCATCTATAAAATAACATGTGTTTATGATCCCCTTTAAATATTTTTTTTAGTACCTATTTGTTGTGTTAGGGTATTATAGGAAACTTAGTTATTTTTGTTACATTGTATACCTATACATACAGGTCAATAGTTAGTCATTATTTAAGTCTTTATCGGGCAATAAAATGAATTTTTTACTTTTTTATCATGAAATGCTTATGTTGTAAGCCTTAAGAAATAAAGTTATTGATTTAGTAAAAAACATGTAAATTGTATAGGATCTTACTCAAAGCATCACTGAAGTTAGCAGCGGGTAGCAAGTCCCCTGCTTCTTTCCTCCAAACCACCGTGGGAGTTGGCACCCCGTGCGCCGCGCACCGCAATGTGACGTTTGCACCCTCCCGCGCCACTTGGTCACTGCTTGTCGGGTAGTCTAAGATGTCAGGGGGCACTGGAAATGGGTTTAAGGGTTAAACAATAAATTTATTGATAGATTGATAGACTTTTTATTTGGATCACACACAAATAGAAGTGGAAAAATAATAAACTAATAAATCTTTGTATTATAATCATATTACTTATTTATATCCATGTTAAATAAAATTGGCCATAGAAAATAAAATTAGATTATTTATTTTGAATTATTCTACAGTAAAAATGTACCAAATCGGTATTATTGATTTGTATTGTGCGTAATTCTGTCTTTAAAAATAATGCCTTAAAAAATTGGATTTGGTAAACTCTTTTCGTCATAAAAGGCACTGGGGTGCTATGGCGTTCATTAGGAGTTGCATGTCCAGCTGTGGACTTATATAGGTCTTACTTACCTAGATAGTTGTCTACTTTTAGGCTAATTATTATAATTTATTAGATAAGCTAAATCAAAGAAGAGAACCTAGTGCTAAGTCAAACCTAACATAGGATTTAAGGCACTATACTAACAAAATATGTAACTTAATTGTTTTTGAATAAAAATATTATTATATTATTATTATTATTATTATTATTATTATGATGAACAATTTAAAATAAATCTTACTTCAACAGTCACAATTACTCATAAATATTTAATATAATTTCGAAAATCATGGGTTGGATCGAAACAAAAAGCAAAACGTATATTACCCACCCAACCCACCTACTCATTCCATAAAATGAAGATCAATTCAGGCTTTGTTCAAAAAACCTGACCTGCGGTAATCTGGGTGACCCCAACGGGACCTAGAGTATCCATCGAAATTGCCTGTAGCCCGTTATATTTTCGAAGCTGGACATGATTTTATTTGAAAATGGCAGTAAAAATCTTCTGAATAGTGAGGCTGGAGTGACCCAAATCGAAGGATTGCCCGTAATTTTAACTTGCCGTTTGCTAGATTATTATTTTCATCACTAAATACTTTTGGGATTCCAGAGGTTAAAACTTTATTACATTTTGAATAACAATAATTAGTTTGTACGAATTTTACTACGAATTTAGAAATTATCTAACGCGAACATTCGGCGTGAATTTCAATTGGCTGTTTTTGTGTAGACTTCGCTACATTAGTAATTACGCAGTTTGTTTCTTTATAGAGATTTGATAAGCTAAATTAGAAACTGATTCACAAAACTACAACCAAATAAATTATTGATTGTAATAGAAAGTATCATACTATTAAAACTTATATCTAGATAAAAAGTGTATAATATATAACGATAAGGCATATTGCTGAGAATAATTTCTTCCAGGTAACCTAGGCCTTCAGATTTCACTCATAAACCACTAGTCACTTCTACCACATCATTCTCTCTTTGGAAAATTGGCATTTTTAAGGATAACTCAAAAAGCTGGTCAGAATCATTACCAAATTTAAATGGCAATACACGAGAAGCACTAAGCTTTCAAATAAAAATAGAACTATAAAAATTTAACGGATAAAAAAGTCCGACAACAGAAACATAAAAAAATGCAGTCAAATTGAGAACCTTGTTTTGAATTCAGTTTATGAATAGGAACTAGGATGTGACCAAATTTCACCAAATTAGATTAAGGTATCTAAAAGTAAGGCAAAATGAGTAAATTCTGCATTTTGCAGGGATTTTAACTAAATGTAATTTAATTACCTATATTGAAAAAAATAACAATTAGGTCTAGAATTGTAATTACCTAAAGTTGAACCAATTACTTGGTAAAGGTCAAAAATCAATCACTGCAGCGATCGGCCTCTGTTAGTCTCTACCTACGCCTTTCTATTTAATGATAAGCACAATACGATAATACGTTATTATAGTTAGAACATAGAGCACAGTTTACCAATGTTGATAACGAGGTGGACCATGCTCCATAAATAACATTTCAACAACACCCAAATATGCAACTCTTCATAGAGTTTGCGATGACAAGATAAGCTATAGTGGAAGAACAAAAAGTAACTAGTGATTTTTTTTTGATTTTTTTTTTTGATTTTTTTAGTAAACTGCGATGCGATGTTCCCTAAAAATAACATACCAACTACATCTAAATATGCAGTTTGACTCTTCATATAGTTTGTGATTGCATGTCATCACATAAACTAAAGTGGATGACCAATATATTACCTCGAATATGCAGTTTGGCTCTTCATAGAGTGTGTATAGACAAGAAAAACTAGAGTGGTTGATCAACCAACTGTGATTACAGTTTACCGCGATGCGATGGTCTCTAAATAACATACCAACAACATCTAAATATGCAGTTTGGCTCTTCATTGAATTTGTGATGACTTGATAAACTAGATTGGTTGATCAACCAATTGTGATTACAGTTTACCGCGATGCGATGGTCTCTAAATAACATACCAACAACATCTAAATATGCAGTTTGGCTCTTCATAGGGTCTGTGTTGAGCTGGCACATGTACCAGCCGCGGTCCGACTGCCTGACGTCATGGATGTGGAGGAACCAGACCCTGCGATCGCTGTGGTTCACCGCGATGCGATGGTTCTTGGTGATCACGTGCGTGGCTATCGTCAGGATCGTCTGCGTGTCCACGCGTAGCCACGCCACCTGAGAGTGGAACTTATCAGTACAACGTAAAATATTTATTTCAAACATTAAGCTCAGCACAATCTATATCAATAATTAAATTGTAGTGTTGATTGGTTGTTTTGACAAACAAAGCTGGTCTTCAAAGTTTTATTTTATATTTATTATCTATTACTTAAAGAGACATATTATAATTTTTTTTTTAACTTCTATGGTTTATATCTTGACTTCTTATAATCTTGTCATTGATAACCGAAATATCGTTTCTGTTCAGAAATCACCAATGGTTGAGATTTGACTAACTTCCATGCCACCTGATCTTCAGCTTTTTTTGAGTATAGAAAAAAGCAGTCCCGTGATCTCTCTTACTATTCCTTTAACAAATAATTTGATTCAGTAATACGACGAAACGTCGCTCTCTTTCCAGAAGGCAGTACAGTTCTTATTTACTACACTAAAAGGTGCATTTCAATGAGAAGGCAACTACGAAATGAAATCGTTTGCAGCGAAGCGGGATGGCACTAAAGTGTACCTTGAGAGTAGGAAATAAGATAGTGTTTTGCTTTCTTGAAAGCAGGGTTTTCATTTCTCAGCATATGCCGTTTCCTAATACATATTATAATACAATACAAAAATCATATTATTTTATTTCCCATTTAGTGTATCGTATGTGTATGTGTGTGTCCTATAAATAAATTCTTATTCTTATTCCAAATACTTTATGGTACACCAAGAAAAGAACATTACATAAGACATGTACCTGCCTACTCTCTTTCTGGCAACTTTGAATGGAAATAATGATGATAAGATTTGATAAAGGTAGGTAAGAGAGGTAGGTAGATGGAGTGTGTATAAATACAACTGTGAAAATTCAACTGTGTCTCGACTCTTCAACTTTCTCTCTCAAAAGTAAATTCTTCACTCTCAATCTAAATGTAATGTGTAATTTGTAACTTACGTTACTATTATAAAATTAAATATATTCTCTTTTTTTTAGATTTTAGCTATGTGATGAGATGTGTGTGTGATGATGTGTGTTGCGTATTCGCAAATCAAGGTCTCATAATAAACTTATCCCTAACTGAAAGGACATGATTTAATTCTTGTGATCAGTTTTAATCGAGAGTTTTCTTCGCTAAGTTTTTCCTTCGGCTTTAAGGATCGATTTATCCCCTGAAACTTTTAGAACAGAAAATAAATCTGACGAGAGATTATTAGTATTTCAAAACTTGTTTCATAATAAAATAAAATTAATAATTCTGGATAATCCAGCATACCATAACACAGCAGCATCTAGCCCTAAGCTAAGCAGAGCTTGTGTTATGGCTACTATGTAACTGATTTACTTAATACAATACATGGATACATATTTTTTTATTATACATAGAAAACACCCAGACCCACGAAATAAGTATTTGGAGATCGTACAAACTTCTGTCCTAAGGCGGGAATCGAACCGGCTACGTACTGCGTCGCAACCAGAACTTTGCCCACCGTGTCGTCTTAGTTAATAAATTAATTCATAATTAATAACAATTAATTATCAAATTTAGTATCTCATCAATATGGTCATTATACATAATTAATTTTAAAATATTGTACAATTACAATATATTAAAAGCTAGCTCGTTTATCAATACTAAAAGCAACCTATTTTTATTAGTTGGTACTGAGTATAATCTAAAGCGGTAAAAGATTTTTCCATCAAAAGAAATGATAAACAGCCGGCAATGCACCTGGCACATAAAACAACTTTACATATAAAACATTTTATAGGGAGAACAGCTGAACTGAACGTAAGCTGTTCTATTATAAAAAAACATTTTACATAAATACTGGTTTAAACGAGCGAATCAACGTCGCGTAATAACCATTGAAAATAATTTAGCTCAATTAATATGCATGGTTTTAATTTCACTGTAGTATTTTACTATCACAGTATTTTTAAGCGCCTACACAAACAATATTCAACGGCAAATTCGAGGTCGAAGCTTAAACAGGATGCCGTGGGAAACGAACGACTCCTTTCACTAAGTTTCAATTTAGTACTTGATTAGGTGGCCGCCGATTGGATCTCGTAGTTATGACGACCTCGGTAGCGTGACGGGCCAAGGTCCGCCTGCGACACAGGCAGTTGCGAGTTCGATTCCCGCCTCGGAACAAATTTGTGTACTATCTGCAGAAATTTGTTCCGATGGCCTGGGTGTTTTCTATGTACTTATATTAAAAATATCTATCTATGTATATACAATTTTAAACATATCTTTTATTTAATACCCATAACACAAGCAGTAGCTTGAGTAGCTTACTTTGGGGCTAGATGGTGCTGTGTGGATTGTCAAAAAAAGGTATACGTACCCTGAAAGAGCCGAGGTCATTAACGACGCAAGTGAAGACCGCCTCTCTGCCCAGAGATACAGTCAGATTGTTTAGGCTATCTTCAAACCGAGGAACCTCTGTAAAAACCATAAATAACATTTAATTATCCAAAAACCAAACTTTATATATATATTCTACCACTATAACTCCTCAAACGAATTTAAAAATAAACCACAGCGCTTTGCTTAAAAGAAAATTGGCAATAAAAAGCACCAACAAATCTTTTTGAATGTCGTAATAAGAGAGGTTTATACAACCCACGCTAAAGCGGCTTCATTGCTAATTACCCACTACCTATCGAAATGTTTACATTACAAATAATTTAACGGTGAAATCGATCTGATATTCTAAGTACCAACAAAATGGGTTACTAAAGGTTTTCTTCTTGGTACGTTACTAAGAACTTCGTTACGCAAAATTATTATTTCCTGATTTTTTTTAACATTAAAAAATTAACGATAAAAAAGGTGAGATCACGTTCAAAGAATAACATAAATGTGGGATTGTAAGTTTCCACAGAAATATTAATCACACATAGTATAAAACAAAGCCGCTTTCTCTGTCCCTATGTATGCTTAAATCTTTAAAACTACGCAACGGATTTAGATGCGCTTTTTTTAATAGATAGAGTTAATCAAGAGGAAGGTTTATACGTCTAATAAAGCCGAGCGAAGTCGGGGCAGGTCGCTAGTATTATATAAAAAAAAATATAATTTGGGTCTGTTATTGTCTTATCAGCAAATATCAGGTTGATAATCATCAACTTTATATTCAATTAAGCTTGTTAAAGAATAATATTCTCGCAGTATAGAGTACTCCGTATACATGCACGAGCGGTCCTAAGAATTTATTGTGCCTAAAGCAAATTTGCTTGCGGGTCGCAATATCCAAGAGAACAGCCCCGGGGGTGCTATCTTGTTTTATTTGCGCTCGGTAGCCGATAATGAACGTTTTTTCTTTGTATCTTTCCAGAACATTCAATATTGCTAAGCTTAAGGTGCAATAAAAGCAGTATTGAGTAACCTACTTTGCCTTCGGGTGCCTACTTACCGTGTGACAACTTCATTATCATTTAAGGTTCCATTTTTAACAACGTAAATAGTTTAATATCTATCTTAAAGCTCAACAGTTATAGCTATCTATAGATGGACATTGACCTTTTGTAGAATACATAATTTTTGATTTGCAAATTCATCTAAAATTATTCATTTGCTTCAATCAAATAAAATATATTAAGCGAAATGTATGGCATTTCACTCTTTTATAGCCTAGACAAAACATAGTCTAAACTGTTTATGATACCGGTACTGGTATGCCAATACCTCTAACCTGATAGGTACGTATATATATGGCATTTCTGTATCACCACTTGAAAACAAAGCTAAAACAAACAATAGATGCATTGATAGCCAATAAAATGTTTGCAAAGTTTTACGGCCGAAACGTTTGTGGGCAGTTCGAGTTTTACCATAGACATAAAAGACAGAATAATAATGAGATACACACAGGGCTCATAGCTAATGACTAAACAAGCACAAAAAAATACGTTTTACTCGTAATTATCTCAATTAATTGCATTCTGTCAGAGTTATCATAACACTTTAGTTTCTTTGTTTGTCTCTGGAAGAGACAAACAAAGAAACTAAAGTGTTATGATTCTTGTTCGTCTTCCTAAACAGCTGTTAAACTATTGGTTATTAGAAAAGTTAACTCATAGATTTGTCATATTCAATAGCCGAATTATAAAAATGTAAAACTGAAAAGGTTTTCTTGAGCTACAAAAGATGATCCTTATCTTTTTATAGGGGTTCAAGGAGTTGGGTGAGCCGCCAGGGTAATATTTATGTTGGAATATTACCCTTCTTTAGAGGCTTTAAAAGAAAGTTTTAAATGCTTTATGTACGCTTGTATGGCCGATGTTTTATATTGCAGACTGTCAACCGCCGAGAAGGCATTTTACTGAGCGGGATTAGGTATCCATTGCTCTGTTGGCTCGCTCGCCGGGAAACGAGTCTGCTATTGTTTTTTTATTGGTCGGCAATTTGCTTTGCTCCCTAGTTCAAATGTTGTTTTCTCAAAGGATGGTAAGTATACCTATTGGCTACTTGTATTTGACATCAATTTATTATATAAATTGATGTCTGGAAATTATATGTTTATTGTATTGTAGTCAATCTAGAACTTGTTAATGACTGTGTACCTACCTCTATTTTTTGATTATCTGTGTGACATTTACTACTCTAATCCATGGATCTTTGTGTCTGAATCAATAAATGAATTTAATTTAATTTAATTTTTTCTGTATTAATACTTAGTTTATTTTAATCTAGGCCTATGCCTAGTTAAGAACTTTTTATTTTTTAAACTAGGCGTCTTACTTTTGCGATCTGTTGACATAATAATAATTAATTATCGCGTAGGTACCTTATATTCTTGTTCCCAATTTAACACAAAGTACTTACGCGTTAAATACATCTTAAAATAAATCGGATGCATGTTTTCTGAATTTTAATTTTGTTTAGTACCTATGTAAAGTTTAAAGCAAAATGACATTTAGTTTTCCACGACTAACTTATAATGTTATATTTATATATATTATATTTACGTATATCTTCTAAAAAGAATTCCTCGCTCCGGTACAAACTTATCACAAATCTTTAGTTTTTTAACTTTATTCAAATAACCAATAAAGCTGTAAAAATAAAGTTATTTTCCATTCCAATTAGCATAAAACCTGTGCATAATGCACAGATTTGATTCCATCTTCTCCAATTATTGCTATCAAATGTAGTCCGAAATAGGACTGTTTTGTCAAAGTTCACTGAAATATTTAAATAATGCCGAGCTTTTGATGAAACTTATTAAAACACGAATTCAGTAAGATAATAGAAATCCAGACCAAGTTTTTAAATATTAATAGCAGCTTCTGTTATTGTTACAATAATGTTCTACAGAAATAATTTTAATCTGTTTACTTATGATAATTATGAATTTAATTGTTTTTCTAGAAATTCAGATGCTTTTCTTGGTTTTTTTTCCTTTATGTAGTTATGTACTTATCTAATATTAGTTTTTATTGTGTTGTTACTAGTTAGAGTAGATATTAAACACATTTATAATTCACTAAAAGATTTACATTTCAGTCAAAACCGTTTACTGTGCTCCTAAGGTTTTCATTTTGAAAACACTTTATGTAGATCATTTCGCATTTTAAGTAGATAGAAGAAGGAAGTAATTCAATCTTAATTATTTAAAGCCAAGTTATAATTCTTGTTTGGAGCGTTCCGTTCGGTAATTTATGTAATTATAAACCATTCCATCTATAATGCAAACACGTCGCGTATTCCGTGTGTTTCCGACGGACGGAAGCCATCCATTTGATTTGAAATAACAATAAACAAAGGATTTCGGTTGAGATATGAATGAAATAAAGGCAACGTGTCCAGCCGTGTTGGCGTTTATGTGCCGCGCCGCGGTGCCCTAATTGATTTTATATGAGCTTTTAGCATTTTGTAGAAGGAAAATGCATTATATAAACAAAGACAAACGTAAAAAATCCTAGTTTTACATTACATAAATTCAAAGGGCGCTCCATCCATGTTTTTCATAATTAAAAAAGCTGAATCACACAAAATTCAAACAAAAACAAAACAAAATTCAAATATTTGCCCAAAATCAGTAAATTTCGCCGCTATGTTGAATGGTGTCGCTGCTCCATACAATAAAAACGTATCGCCGATGTATCACCACGAACAAAGGCCCGCTCAATCTTTATTTAGGGCCTCCCTCGGATGCACTGGCGGCTCAGCACAGCGCGATATTTATTCGCAGCGTGATTTTTATCATAAATTACATTGACAGGCGATAATTTAGGGCGGAAAGAGTGGGGCGTGCGGGGGCTACAAGACAACGCTTTCAGGCGATGACTTGTGCCCGGTGATATAAATATTTGCGTATCGCACGGGCGCCTGCCGGCTGCCACCGCCCGCCTCCTCAAACGCTGCTCAGCACGCGACCATCCGCTTCCACGTTACGAGTTTATTCCACTTTAAATATCCTATGCGATTCACAAACTCTACGGCTTCATTCTAAAGCTTACAATTAGATTTAAGCGTTCTAAGAATGTTGTAAGATCCAATAATTAATTCAATTAAATCACAGAAGCAGCACCCCGAAGTTCCATTCAATCATTCATCTTTAAGATTCAACATAAATAATTCTCGGGTAAAGTAATTATAAAAGAAAATATCGAAATTCGAAAACGGAACAGAGTCATCGATCATCGGGACATTATCACGCCATTAGGAGCAATAAGCTAACTTGAATGAAAACTTTTCAGATAAGGAGCGAGCGATGGAGATTATTTAAAATATTGGGTAAGTAACAAATTTTCAAACGATCGGCGCAATTCCATAAAGTTCAGGCAAGTTAGCTGTGAGTTGTTAAAGTTCTCGAGCGTGTTTCTGTACCTTATCGGCCGTGGAAGTAACAAGCCGAGATAAATGAAGTTAGGTTGCTCTTCATTTAATGGCAGGACGGAAGTTCGCGACGTGACCGGAGCGGGGCGCCCCCCACGATAATTGTCCAATTATTAATAAGAAACAAGGGCGATAAGGTGTTGTGCACAACGCAAGTTTCCTTTAGTAAACCCGATCTTCATCTTTCATTTTCCATTATCCAAAGTTACGTTCCGATATTGCTTTCAGTCGGATAATATAACGACTCTATTGTAATGGCGTGATTGTTGCCTTTATCCGGAAAAAAATCTCGAGAGACCGTTCATTTGTTACCTTGTTAAGTAAATAAAACAAATTGTAAAGGCAGTTAAAGCTTCTTTATAGAGTTTCTAGTTTTAACATCGGAACAAAGGGTAAAGGAAATACACGAGGAAACAAAGGCCTACTAACGAATCCGAACCAATACCGTGACAGATTTATGGAGGTAGGTACAAATTGTAACGAGATCACAGCGAAAACGTTAAGCTCTAATTAGTTGTGACTTTTCGATAAGTTGCTTTGTTATGCTTGTGGCATATTCGTGAAAGTGTAATTATTTTGAAGGTAGCTCAATTGATCCATGTCAATACCAGTCGGAAGCGTCCCCAAGACACTGGCTGCATTACCACGCTGTATGGCAATGCTGATGCGCTGAGCCAGATATTCACCAGCTCTCGGGTCACGCGTCGCATCGACCAGACGCTCAGATAATTTTTTAAAAACCCGGAGAGCCTCGGTACCCCACGGACCTAGGGTCTCGAATCCAAGGGGAGCAAATGCGTAGGTTCTGTCGAGACCTGCATATTTACGCCTCTTGAGATCCTCGGCCAGATCTGCCGCCGCACCAGCCCTAGTGGATGTCCTTGAAAGATGGGAAGGTGCAAGTGTGTCGACGCATGTAGCGTCCCACACAATGAGCCTCCCCAACTCCCATGGGACTAGTGTCATACCGTCGGGCCTCTTGCCATCGTCACGGAACAGACCATTCGGTTCGAGAATAGCTGGTACGTTAGCGCTGACAAAGGCCCGCCGGATGATGTCATTAAGGCTGGCATGACGAGATATCCGACCAGCGGCCCTAGTACACGATAATCCGTGATGACCAAGCTGTTCGACTGCAGTACCGCACTGGCATTGATGAGGCGCACAACACCTTGCACCCAACCGAATACATGTTGCGATACGGAAAGTAGCGGGATCCAATAAAGTGCCAGTGTTATAAGAAGGAAGTGCTTGCAGCCAATGTCCTGACTCCCATTTAGAAACGGCTAGGAGACGGGCACGATCTGCCGAGCTGGAGCACGTTTGTAACAAACAATTCCGTGTCAACTCACACAAAGGCCCGTCCCATTGCCGTTGGGACGAAAGAGATTTTGGAGGAGCAGCATCGGGGCAAGCACTATGCCAAGCCGTTCTAGCTTCGTCTAAATATGAAATTTTGAAAGAAATTTGTGATCGGACCAAATCAGACGTGTTTAAAATTTTTTCAACTAAAGAACTAGTGCTGTAGACGGAAGATAGGAACGCTGGTAGGGCTACACTGGAAATTTTGCGAATACCTAAGCCTCCCAATTTGACAGGTAGGGAGGCCTGCGACCACGCCTTGTCATCCAAATCAATATTCAAAACCGATGATAAAGTATTCTTTATTATGTTGTCTAAGCTATCCAATAGCTCGCTGTGTTTCCACAGGTGACTACATCTTAAAAAATATGTAAATTTAGGTACAAACAGGCAAAACCGAATAATAGTAAAAGCCATATGGCTGTTAATTTTGAGAAGTCTGTCTGAATTTTTGTTGAAATTTTGAATTTTCTCATCTACAAATGGCCGAAAAGACTCATCAAGAATTGGTGAACCTAGGAGTCGAAGTGAACATTTATCTATAACTGTAATGTTAGGGGCCAAACTGTTAAATTTTGCAATGATATTGTTTTTGTCTACACAAGAGTCCGAAATAAAAAGCTCGCACTTTGAAAAATTCAATTCCAAACCTATTTGTCGAAATTCATCTGTGATGATTTTTAAATCACTAAAAACGGTGTCCACTTCTCCACCTAAAGTTCCGTCATCCAAATACCAAACATTGAGCTTGGATTGAAGACGTTGAATTATTGGATGAATGGCAAGGCTAAATATGGCCGGACCAAGAGGGTCGCCCTGCTGACAGCCAACGGCAGACGAAATAATGTTATTCCGGTAAATTAATTTTGAGGGTGAACCATAGCACTGCCAGAGAAAAGGGTAAATTTCAGGAATTTTATTTTTAATTTCGTTTAGCAGGGCGCCCCTATCTACGGAATTGAAGGCATTTTTGACGTCTACCTTCAGAACTACCTCCCCATAATTTTGATCCAAAAATGTACGAAGGGAATGTACTGCGGCCTCACAGCCGCCTCGCGAACCAAAGCCTAGCTGAATTGGTCGGAAATAGTCGCCTAAATAGTCGGCTTTTTTCCGACAGCAGACTTTAGCCGCAAGGCGGCGGTAGGTAGTGCCCACGGCTATGGGTCTTATACCGCCATCCTTCTTTTTGAGTGCACAAAGGTTTGCACCATACAAGAGTTCCGTGATCTCGCTGTTGACTCGGCCTGACAACATCAGGTTGATCAAAGACGTCAAGTCTTCCAGAAGGACTTCACCTGCATGGCCAGACCCACCAGATAGTAGATCTTTTAGATGCTGTGGAGACACAGCATCTAGGCCGCCGGCAGAGCCACTCTGGAAAGAGAAGACGGCTTTGAGCACATCCTGGCTGGTCGTGCCTACAGCGTCATCACTCTCTTGTGGTGGATCGGGGAGTTGGATATCGGGCCCTGCGGGTGGATGCTTACTCTCAAGAGAAATGAGAGTCTCATCATTATTTGGCGCCATCGTGTCATTTGAAAACATTAAACGTGAGGCTCCTTTAATATCACCATCATTGAGTTTACTTTCTACAAGTCTGTAGATAGTAGACTCTGTCAGTGATGTATATGATTTTGAATTTTTGTGTGAGTCCTGATCATCAAAATCAATAGGATGCCCTGCACGTGCAGTGTACCTAACACAATTTTCTTTTATCCTAACAGTGATTGAACTTTTGTTGGAAATATCTTTCTTTACATGTAATATTTTGTAAGGAAAAATTAAAAGATGCTCCCAAGCTTGCTTTGTGTTTTTTAAAACAGCGTTCCTAATAGCCTCCGAGAGAGAGGAAGCGACAGAGATGCGGGCACCTCGAGGAATGCGTTTAAAAATAGGGGTAGTAGCTTTGTACTCACTCAGAACTTTCCAAAACGGTGGGGAATCACTCGTGTGATCCGAATTTCGAATAGAAATATCTACCGCTCCTGCAACCGGAGCAGACAGCGGGATTATTGGATCCTTATCTACCTTTAGACTGTTTGCAACCGTCTGCGGTTAGCTCAATGGTTTCAATTGTAAATACTAGTTGTAATTTTTCTATTCCTTTGCTTGTAATTTTCGTTGTTAATAAAGATGTTATATACTAATTATTTTGAACAGGTACCATAATACTTTAACAATATGCCTACACAATAAGTGTAAATCGTAGGTAAATTATTTAAGTATTTCGTACGCTGTTGTCAATATCAGTTATGATTGTCTAAATATATTTAATATGCATACAAGTTTTGTAAAAACTGTTATATTAAAGTGAAAATGAAACCACTAACATAATTATATATAACTTAAGTGCATTTTTATTAAATATGGCATACTATTTGTCAGTGTGGAACTGAGTGTCATCTGGCCAAGCAGTAACGACATTGATGTAATCATCTATGAAGTAGTAGGCCTGCTAGATAAATTTTTGTTTAATGTACTGTTTTATTCAACGTATAGGGAGCTCAGTTGCTTCAGATGGAAGCTTATTATAGAAGTGCACGCAATTTTCCGTAAATGCGAAACGTAAACTGCTTTTTTTCTTGAGTTTCTAATGTAATCATAACACTTTTTTAAAAAGTTATCGTTATGTGTAAAATTTTCAGAAAATTATAATATCTTACCCGTTTTTACGATATTACAGTCATAATATTTATTTCTTTAAAACATTTCCTCAAGGAGTCACTTGGCTTTAGTAGTAAATAGCGTACAAAATGTTCGTTACATACATGGCGAGTTTAGTAAGGCGTAGCGGATCTACGCCGTAGCAGTCTACGTCAGGTGTGCTACGCCAGGGCAAAGCAGCTATTGAATAATAAATTAGATTGTACTCTAGCGACACCCTTAACCTCTTTGCAGGTCAGATTTGTTCCTATACCTAGTGTGGACTGATGAACCTCGCGTAGGAACCTTTATGTTAAGCCGACTTAAGCGCCAGGCTTAAGCAGTAATAATAACGATCCTGCGGGACTAGAGCTCAAAGGTTTACACGCAATGATCGTATTATAAATCTTATAGCAACGGCTTAGGACGCATTATTGATAGCCGCTTCGTAAAATTACAAGCCCACTATGCTTTAACATTTAGCGGAATGTAATTTTCACTTGCAATTTGGTGAATGTTTGGTGTCTGATTATGCGTAGATTGCCAATCAAAATGGCATTATCAAACCAACCGCGTATGTAATGTGGCTTAATTGATTATGGTATATAATTTCTGATTACACCGACACCACTCGCCAACTTTGCAACGATTATATCTGGCGTTAATAGCTTTTGGTCTAAATACAAGCTTTTTCCGGTTTCTGTCAATAAACCGGAAAAAGCTTAAGTTCTTATCTACCCACGCTAGCCCCGCACTATTTTGACCCGCAACGGATTTTGATGCGGTTTTTTTAATAGACAGAGTGATTCAAAAGGAAGGTTTATACGTATAATAAAACCGTGCGAAGCCGGGATGGGTTGCTAGTACACTATAAAAAAAGAAAGTTATCAATAATAAAATGCACGTCTTTTACGAGCTTCCACTGCCTATTATACTCGTAATTGATAAAGTGCAGATAGTCACCACAGTGGTGAAATGTGACCCATACTCAAATATGCTTTTTTCTAAAAAAGTTTTGTATTATTAGTAAGACGCTAATAGTGAAAGTAACATAATAAATTACATTTACATGCGAATATAAACTAGTTCTTAAACATCAATAAATTGGAGTACCTGCTTCCTCCATTACGAGAATTGCGTATATTCCAACCGTAATATTCTGATTATTTCAAATTAATTAATTCAATGTTGTTATTGGTATAACTATGGTACTGCACGTATGATAATGACTCAGAGCAAAGGGAATGCTTTGGTGTATTATTGCGAGTATATAATATGGGTATGATCTTGCTATTACGAATATATAATTGGCTGTTCTCTCGCATAATAAATTTAACTGTAACTGAATATCTGACTGAATATTTCTAACAAGCGACGCTCCGCGGCTTCACCCGCATGGAAATGGATTTGTCAAATTTCAGACATTTGTTACAGGCCTCCTAGGGGTAGTTTCGTAAAAATAAAAAATACTTACGTGTTTAATTATTGATTTTAAAATTTATATGAATACCAAGTAAGTTTTGAGAGAATCAAATCAAGGAATGATCATTTTCCATACAAACTTTACCACCCTATTTAACCCCATCAGAGGTTAAAATTTCCAAATTTTAATATCCTATGTGTTACACCCAAAAAAAAAGTAGATACCCATAAAACAAGCTCTGATTAGCTTGGGGCTAGATGCTAGATTTTCCAGCATTATTTATCTATTTTTTTTCTATTATTCAATTAGGGTTGTGATACTGCCAAGAAGACGGCCGTCATACTTATTGACCACTTCACTCATCTATTAAGTACAATTGCAATCCAATATATTGCTTACTTTAATACAAGTCGAGTACGAACTGAAGTCGTTTTTGTAATCTCTTAGAATGTTCTTAATTGTCTTAAGAGGGTCCAAACGGCTCCGGTAGTTTCTGTGACTTAAGGGGAAGTAATATCTTAAGTACCTACCTACTTGATAATCCTTTCTGCCAAACTTGCCTATTGTTCTTAAGCCATTATCTACTATTATAGTGTTATTACATGGCCCGTTAAGATCAGTGGAAGGAAAATCAATATTGGAAGAATAATAACTAAAAGTACCAATACACCCTTGAGTACTTTCAACCAGCGATAGAGAAAAAGAGTGTATATATTATTATGTTAGTATGTTTCCATCTATATTTAATTTATGCATATGTCAGATAAATGATCTGATAAAGATTTAAACAAAGCCAGAAAAAATATAAAAAAACAGTGTTTCATTCAACAATATTTTTCAATATGTTCATGTCATTGTATCAGCTGTAAGAGGTATGCATTGATGCAATAACACTAGTAGTTTTAGACTAATGTGTGTAAATTAATAAGTACATATACATAACCTACTTAATATGATATTGAAATTAAGTTAAAAATGTCTCTAAAGCTTAAAATTCAATAATTTACCCGCGCTGTTATAACAACGAATCAGTTACCATTTTCAAAATCTATTTGTAAAAAATGTCATTACCAAGTCCTGAGTTTATTATAATTACTTACTTATAAAATACCCTTATTGCCATGCAAAACTATATCTGACGAAAAGCTTAAAAGAGTTCTGAAACCTGTATTTCAACGCAATGTGAAAGTACGACGAATAAACAGGTTTGTGCTTGTTCACCTAATTGGTACAAAAATGCGCTCGAAGCCGCTTCCGGTTATGTTGAAAATCGAACATCAGCATTGAAAATAAGCATCAATTTTATTATTGCGGATGCAGTTTCTGATTTTTAATTTAATGCTTATCATGAAATGATGCTTCTGCTGATTTTGAACCAACTTTACACTCAGGCGTCTAAATTAATTTATTTTAATCCGAATATTGAGTGAAGTAAAATATTTTTTTATAACTTCTGCCCGCGGCATTATTCGAGATATGATAGTCAGAGTTACCATGGTAAACTCTACATTTTATACCTTTTTCTATCATGAAAAAATCAACATTAAAACTTTATACTAACTCTGGCGTATATTCGATATTTTGTGAGCCGACAATATATGTATAGTGCTCAGGTTACATTATGTTATAAGATAAATAAGGATGTATAGATACAGTAAATACTACTGAGCTTGTTGCTATAGTTGAAAATATATTTCTGGGGAAAGTGTACGAAACAGAATCAAACCTGCGTTGACTCTATTTCGTTTAAAGGGATCCACGATGAGACGCTGATGTACATTTATAGAGAAATACAGAATTTATTTATTACATGTCAATTAACTTATTTATATATAGAAAAAATAATATATATTATAATAAGGGTTATATAAAAATTCGTTGGTATCGTGCAGTACCAATTTAGTGAGCCACTTTCTGAGGTGTAAGCTGCATCTATGTGGAAGCTGTATATTAAAACTGCTATCCTCCTGATGTTCTCTCGTTAAGGGATGAAACGTTAGATTTACACAATCTAGACTCGTCATTGACCCGCATCGGATTCATAATAAAACCTTTAATTAAAACCTTTTAAAAACCTACTCCTGAATTAATAAAAAGATATATTGATAAACTACTGTGCTGTTTCCTTAAAATATACCTTTACGAGTATATCACCGTATAAATGCTTGATAACGTTGTAAATAACATTGTAGCTTCCGGAAACTTGTAAAATTACTTACAGTACATTTTTGGTTACTATGTATTTTTACTAGGTACCTAGTGTGTTTGAACGAACTTTCTCAAAATGAAATAATATAATCAAAAAATTAAGTAGATAATATTATGTCTCCTATTTATCGAAATCGCAATGAGAATAGCTAAAGAACCAGCTAAAGAATTTGAGATTTCATGGTTACTCGATGACACGGTTTTTTTAAGTAGCTAATTATATATGGATGTTTTTTTTCATCTTTATAGGGATCATCTAGATATGGATAGTTCGAACACATTAAACACCATCTTATAGTTTGAATTTCAATGGTATAGACCTAGCCCAGGTAGGCATGACACTCAATGAAAAGCTTTATTTGAAAGATCCCTGCCATCTATTAAGTTCTAAGGTAAATAGGGTTTTTATATAATATAATAGACTGAAAAATAAGAAAAACACTATTCGTAATTTAACGAAAAGTATCACAGTAAAAATTTACCGTTCAAACATTAAATGCTAGAGTGGGTTTCATAATTATATTTATTCCACGAATAATATGACGATAAGCAATAAAGATACGTTTATTGCAATTGCTTACTAATTTTACACCATCGTAGGGCTGAACTGCCCTTATCACCCTTTGTTATAAAGACTTTTCTGAATGTTATAAAGGATTGTTATTATTTTAATGTTTTTTACCTAATTGTGATTTATTATTAAAAGGTTTTAAACCTACAAATGACAACAGTCTTTTACAAAAAACATAAATCCGTATTTTCTAATCTCACTCAAATCTCAACCTCACGCGTTTTGAGAAACAGATAGATAAGATATGATTTATACATAATATTTAAATATATATATAGCATACATATGTGAAGCTGTTATATAAAAATAAGTAGAGTAGTAAATAAGTAGTATAAACAATAGACCTAAGAACATTATAGATAAGTTTATTATGAAATAAGTTATAAAGTCTCTGATTAAGTTAGCGGAACAAGAAATAAAAAATAAAAAACTCACTCACATCACTTTAGAATAGACTGTTAACCTGATTGACTGACCTTTTATGAAGAGAAAATAATTAAATTAACTACCATTTATTATTATTACTTACCAACGGTATCTTTAAAACAAATCACAACATGGAAGACAAGTCCGAAGTGTATATAGAACAAAAGTTTTCCCAACAACATCATTCAAAACACATTTCAACTTATAAAAGAGAAGTTTTTCGCGGCATAATATCGCGGCTAAGTTTAGGTTGGTTTTCGCGGCATAGTACTATCGCGGGTTGAAGTTTCGTGGCGCGTAGCAGCGTAGAGGCGCTACGTACCGCCGGTGCCGCCGAGAGCCGACTGCGGCTACGCTCGGAGGCTACGCCGGAGAGGTACGCCGTCCTCGTGCACACTCTCACAGTGTGCACATGCGCTCGCTGCTACGTTTCCCACACGAACGGAACCAAACTTAATAATAATTCTGCCTTTCAACTTCACTGCTCAATCAAATAACTGCCACCAGAGATGGGATTTAATGTTTTTTCAACTATATCTCTCCATTTCTGTCGGATCGCTTTTAAATATTGGATGAATGGATATTTTATTTGACATACTTTTTATTTTTAGTTGTACAGGGTTTTGGGAACTATACTGAATCGTACTAAGCCTAGAATCACAACTAATGGTTCACATAAAACACTATCATAGAACTACGTAGCTACAAGTGTTTAATTTTTGTCACAAGATCAAGTAGACTCAATCACCGCCAGAGTAATATTTAAGAAATAAATTAAGGCGAAAACGTTCGCATTCGTACACGTTTCTTCCCAATAAATGTAAATTAAATTTTGAATCCGGATATTTAATATCTGGGACCGAGAACGCAAAATGTTTTACTTTCACTGTCTTTACAATTTCCTGTACGGAAGGTACTCACATTTTATGCGCATTATGATTTTTCAAACAAAACAATATTGATAATTTGATTTCCTTTCTCCCATAGAACGGTTTTACCCCGCTCTTTTTTATTTAGTTAAAGCTCACCGGAAGTTTATTGTTACTTTTTCATATCTCAATGTACTACACAACGATTTTGCTATTATATTTCCTTGTTCCGGGGATTTTACTATACATATATAAAAAAACATTGAGCTCAAAGGGCTAAAGCAAAGATTACACATATTTTTCATATTTCTGAACCCTGCAAAGGTACGATTTCTGCTATTTACCAGTCAAAATAAAAGTGCCATTCCAAAAGTAAAATGAAAATGCAGTTGGCGTATTCAAGAAGAAAATGCATTCTGCAGATACGGAGTTGAGCATTTTGAGATTGCGACGTAGAGCTTTGGTGTCGCAGACCTCTTTGACACTCGATTGTTTGCGAAGACACAAAACCGTCAGCTGGCGTATTCGCAACTTGCTCTGCTTTCAAATGTGGCTTAGAAACAGATGAATTATCATCCTTACTTTTAAAATGGGTATGCAAAATAATTATATAGTAATGTATTATACCACATTTAAAGCAAATATTTGTTTCGGGGTTCTGGGTGTTTTTATGTATAACAACAAAATATACATGGTGTAACAATATACATGTACTAAGCGAAAAGCTGGGTATTTCTACCCCCCCGGGGAACAACTTTTGTTCAACGACTTTTCTAATTTCGATTGGTATCTCTGAAAAAACTAAAACAAAGTTTTCACATGGCCAGCTGATTTTTTACGAAGTGACAACCCTAAAATCTGCTGTTTCTTATACTTGCGACGATGACCTCAGTATGGTCACAGAATAGATGTAGAAAAGAGTGACAGATTCATATTCTTGAAATAGAAAAACGCCTACAGCATCATTGAGGCAAATTGTCGTAAGTCATGGCTAAAATCACATTTCAATTTGAAGGTTGAGTTACGTGTAGTTAAACATACGAACTAAACTACGCTAACACAGTTATGTCTTTTTCTAACTGTTTGTTCTTTCTTGTGTGTTGATCTAATCATAATAACCTACTGACTGAATACACATTGATGTCCACTACTGAAAAGAGCTGTGAATCTGGCGGGTATTGCCATAATCACTTGGCTGGGGATTGCTGATCAAAGAAACGGTATAAGTAATTCACACAATAAAAATGCTGCCTTTCATTTGGCGAAGCCCCTTGGTCGACTTTTACGACATCCGACATACGACGAGCTGAGTCGCATGGGTCGGTTAACTTAATTAAAAACTTTACCAAATGACTCTTTCCGTCATTATGTAGTTTATCTGTCCGTTCTGTACCTACATTAATCTTTGACACTTGTATTTCCACAAAGGAACGCGACTAAATTTTATTGGCTGTAGCACTATGCAAAACCATGGCAACCAGCCAACCGCCAATCATAGACAAGTTAGAGAACCATTCATTCATTCATTGACTGTCGGCATCTATCAACATGCGATACACCCAGTGATGCCAGATCTACCGATTTAGCAGTAGATCTACCTGCTTTTTTAGGCGTCTACCGATCTACTGATTTATTTCAAAAATTTAGTGAAACCTACCTGATTTTCCCGAGCGCCTTCTAAAATTTAGTGAAATCTACCTGATTTTCCCGAGCGCCTTCTAAAATTTAGTGAAATCTACCTGATGTCCCGAGCGCCTTCTAAAATTTCGTGAAATCTACCTAATTTTCCCGCGCCTATAGCTCCGTGACTAAATAACCACTTGGCGAACTTTTTTTTTAGCTGCAATTGTCTGCAAAAATGCAAAGAATCGCTTCCTTTTTACGAATGCACCTAAAAAAAAAAGGTCGCCAGCCAAAATGCGAGTCAAAATACTCGCGAAACACAAATACATATGGTACCTCTAGAATTTTCAGTCGTTAATTTCTACCTACTGATTTTTATTCCAATCTACTGATTTTTTACTGAACTTTCTACTGTTTTTTTCAAATTCCATCTGGCAACACTGGATACACCACATGGCGGTGCTGTATTTGCCAAGCGGGCCGAAATATTTTTTAATACGGGTTCCGTAATTTTTTTAATACCAAAATTTAAAGAAGTTCGTTTGTTTAAAATCATAAAATAAAAAAAAAAAAGCTTAAATCCGTTTTCTACGGGATTTTGTATTAGGTATACCAACTATCAGAATTCACGCAATGTGTATGTGTGTGTAGCAGGTAGGTACCTACATTGTGAAATACCTATGAAAATAAGACCAGTACCTACCTACGTATTCATACAATTTTCTACCACATACCTATTATTTCACGACTGTGATCCTAATACCTCCTACTCATTTTGCCAACTAGGGATTTATTAAAATTGAAAATGAACCCTAAAAATTATCCATCTTTTCGGCGAACGAAATCAAAAGAATGAATGATGAACTATTTTAGTGTGACCTTCGTCGCGGTGCCGTGTAGTGCTTTAGTTACAATTTTTATCTTTCGTGCCTAAAAAACAAGTAACTAGGACTTAAGAATACCTTAAGGGTGTGGTGTATGCATCGGAGTGTCACAGAGCTGAAGAGATGAAGAGGCGTGTGTTGGAAGCGTGTGCTTACTTCCATAAAATGTGTGTTGTTTGGAAGAAGGGAGGCATATCGAACCTTACTTACATGCATCGGTATCGATACCTACGTCATGCATGTGTAACTTACTAACTAACTAACCTAACTAGTGCTAAAGTGAGTGAGACATGTTAATGCCTAAAAAGAAACCTACCTTGTGCTGAAGTGTGTGAATTGTCTGTGACTGTGTACCTACAAGTGACCTACCAAAACATACATAAATCCCTTCGTAAGAAGCCATCTAGACAGCTGACAAGCGAGAAAATATGAGGTTTGTAACTTGTACCTACACTTACAACTTTCCTAACTCAGCATTTTAAGATTTTCTCAACACTACCTAGGAATTTACATACTAGCATCTTATTATTATCACGAATTTATTAGGTCGTCTAGTAATCTCCCGCCATAGCTGAAATCTACGAAGATAAATACCTACCTACATACCTGTAAAGTTAGTAGGTAAGTACAGGTTGCGCGAATAGGGTTGTCACTTTATTTTGGCACTAGGAAATGAAAACTTTTTGTATGGGAAACTGAAAATAGGAATTTTTAATTATCTCCCCCCCACAACTGATCACCATGGGTTCCTGAAACCCCCCCCTTCGGCTTAGTAGGGGTAATATGTTATACCTTGTATATCTATGTAATGTATTAAGTATATCGGTCATCAACCTTAGCACAAACCACAATGCTGAAGAAGGTGATGTGTGGATAGCCAGCATAATTTATTTATTTATAGATTATTCAAATCCTTAAATCTTTAAAAGTTTTTGCTTCACCACCCAACTGTGATTAAATCATTTAGGTGTCTCTTTTTTTTTATGTGACCAATAAAAATTACGTACCTACTATTAGCCTACGATTGTATGTGACCAATAAAAATTACATACTTTAGAAGGTCTATCGGCTATAGACAGACCTTCGTAGAACGTGATACGATGGTACGAAGGTCTTTTGATAGAACTTCGTAGCGATGCTATTGATAGACCTTCGTAGCACGTGCTACGATGCTATAGATAGACCTTCGTAGCGATGCTATTGATAGACCTTCGTAGCACGTGCTACGAAGGTCTATCGTAGCATCGTAGCACGTTCTACGAAGGTCTATCAATAGCATCTCTACGAAGGTCTATCTGTAGCATCGTAGCACGTGCTACCAAGGTCTATCGGCTATAGACAGACCTTCGTAGCGATGCTATAGATAGACCTTCGTAGCGATGCTATTGATAGACCTTCGTAGCGATGCTATTGATATACCTTCGTAGCACGTGCTACGATGCTATAGATAGACCTTCGTAGCGATGCTATTGATAGACCTTCGTAGAACGTGATACGATGCTATAGATAGAACTTCGTAGCGATGCTATTGATAGACCTTCGTAGCACGTGCTACGATGCTATAGATAGACCTTCGTAGCGATGCTATTGATAGACCTTCGTAGAACGTGCTACGATGCTATAGATAGACCTTCGTAGCGATGCTATTGATAGACCTTCGTAGCACGTGCTACGATGCTATAGATAGACCTTCGTAGCGATGCTATTGATAGACCTTCGTAGAACGTCTAACGAAGGTCTTTTGATAGACCTTCCTAGCGATGCTATTGATAGACCATCGTAGCACGTGCTACGATGCTATAGATAGACCTTCGTAGCGATGTTATTGATAGACCTTCGTAGCACGTGCTACGATGCTATTGAAAGACCTTCGTAGAACGTGCTACGATGCTACAATAGACCTTCGTAGCACGTGCAAAGTGCTACGTTCTTTTCCTATAAAGAGACAACAATTTGTTTCCGCGTTCTATGCGGGCGAAGTAATATACACATTTAATATAATTATATAACATTTATTTTCTCAACACTTACATAAAATTCAACAAACAAGTACATAAAATTAATAAAATGAATGTTCACTTTTGAATTAACTAAATGGTAACGAATAATAAGTCAATAATTAACTTCGTGATTGACGGTAAATAAAAAACCAACCAATGAGGAATTTAAAATTATTGTCATAAATCCCTTGTGCAGCCTTAGAAAACCTAATTAAATTTACTGATTATTCACTCTGTCGTATCAATTTTCATATCTCTTCGATCTTAACCCTTAAAATGCGAGTGGCTAAAGCCAGAAAGAAGAAAGAGAAGAAAGAGCAGGTTTATAAGGAGAGTATAGTGAGAGGATAAGAGATAAAACTTGCTCCTTCCATCAACTCCTTCAAATCCCAACTCAAGTCCCATTTCCTTTCTTCAGCTGTCGTTCTTGGAAGAAATAGCTTTCAGCAATAATGTCGCTGTTATACTGTTTATATTTGATAAAATTTAGATATAAATTAATTTAATTATTACTAGATGCGCCCCGCGGCTTCGCCCGCAAACAAGATTTCTTTTTTCCTAAAATTTCAGAAATTTATTGATCACTCCCAAAGGGTTATTGTGTAAAAATAAAAAATACGTGTTTAATTATTCACTTTATAGTTTATTTATACCATATTATAATATAGGTATATAGTATTGAGTGAATCGATCCAAGGAAAAATTCCATACAAACTTTACCACCCTATTTAAGCCCCTCAGAGGTCCAAATTTCCAAATTTTAATAGCCTATTCTTCCTATTCTAGATTCTAAACTATCTACATACCAATTATTATTTAAATAACTTAAGTAGTTACAAAGATTACTTATAACAAACATTCACAAAGATTTTCCCATTTATTATAATAGTAAGACTTTTATGTCCAAAAGGTATAAAGTGTTCATTCATTCGTATGAGATAAATTCTAGATTATTAATTATCTGAATAAATTATATTCAGACCTAATACGGAAATCGTAAATCCTCATGCTTATTATAATACAATAAATAATTATTTCTACTATTGCTTTACATCATCTTACTGCAAAGGCTTAGGACTACCATGGAATATTAATTTACAAAAGCGTCCAGCATGTCCCTTATTATATTATTAATAAAAAAAATAGTAATACTTATTAACATCAAATAAGGTTACAAGCAAACAAAAAGTGAATGTTTTTTCTATAAAGTAATATTCATTTAAGAAAACCCAAAGTTTTATACTTAAATGGCTTAAATGCATAAAGTGATATAAAATGTTAAATACAAAAATTATTATCTAAAAATGGTAATTATTTCCGGGTTCAGTTGGAACAGGAGATAAATTGGAAATCTTCAAAGTAATTTGTACGTAACATGTTTGTTTGTGCTTACTTAGGGTCCTCTTTTGTGTTTTGTGGAAAACAAACTAAGTCCTTTGTCTGCTTGCTCTAAAGGCCTACGGCGTTCTCCTTATCATAGGGTCGTCCCGTTTATACACAGATCCTTCGTAGCTTGTGGCGACGACGATAACCCAAATGATTAAATATAATTTTCTATGAAGCTATGATTGCTAAGCTAAGAGGCTGCGGAAAAGGCTTTTATTTTATAGAATTTTTCCATTCTCGCCGCTCGCAGCATCTTTTCAAAGGCACTTTTTTCAAATATTACTCGCGGAAACAGCGTTCTGTTTACACAACGCTCGCCTTTCTGCTCATATCCAATGTAGTTTTCAGTTTAAAATTCATAGCGTAGCTTTTAAACTCGGTTAGATTCTGAATATTCCTAGAGAAAAGCTGTTTCCTAGATGAGTGTTCAGTCATTTTAATATTGCGATTCGTCATAAATGCTTGCACGTACTCTCTCAAGAATATTGAGTGAAAACCCGCATGCCGACAAATCGGCTAGGTGCACTCGCATCGAATTCATTTATAAACATTTTGCGTTTCAGACATAGGTACTATTTAAAATCTAATGAACAACTCTGTGGCGCAGAGGGCGAAGATCCGTCTGCGACGCAGAAGGTTGCGGGTTCGATTCCCGTCTCAGTACAAATGTTTGTACAATCTGCAGATATTTGTTCTGGGGTTTAGGTTGTTTTATATCTATGATAAAAATATACATCTATCTTTATAACGTATTGTATTAAGTCTATATTTGTCATCTAAAACTTACCCATTAAAATTCACTCCTCGCTTAGCTTGGGGCCAGATGATGCTGTGTGAATTTATCCAGCATTATTTATTTATTTAATTGAAGAGTTAGTTTTTTGAGCTTTAGTTTAGATTTGAAAGCCAAGCTATGGATGCCCCCCTTGAGATTTTTGTACGGCCTCGCGTCCTTTCTCACTCTGTAACTGAGCTTTCTAGACAGGAAATCAGTTTTAGTAAACAGTTATCAATGGTTTAAATTGCATATACTAGTTGTATTTGTTTCTATTCCTTGATTGTAATTTTCGTTGTTAATAAAGTTATTATGTAAACAGTTAAAATGAATATAAATTATTCACACTCCCTTACTGAAATAAAACTTTCCATGAATCAGAATTCAGAGTTCATTCACTTTATCGAGGTTGTCCATTTCACCTGCAAATATCTTATACATGTTTTATTGGTCGGGCGGTATCAAAATAAACCCAACTAGCCCTGCCAACAGAGAATTGTTTGCCTTTAATTATTCTATGTGATGAAACTCCGATCGAATTCAACTTCATATATCAATATTGTACAAGATTTCTGCGTTTCATGCTTCTATATAGGCTCGATCGTTGTATCTAAAATAATTAGTTTTGAATTGGTTTTCAACTAGCTCCATCTCATTTTTATTAGTTATGCAATAGTTTTAGTTACCTGATTATTTTCATAAAAATCCTACTCTCTTTTTAAATAGCTATTGCGAACTTCCTAAGCATATTAAATAAAGTTAGTAACTAACTCTTAGAAATATAATTATTCCTAATAGACAGCTATATCTACTAAACGATAATAAATGCAAAAAGATCCACAACCAAACAATACGCAAAATCAACCACGCATAGAAAATACCCCAAAGTAAAAAGTACCCGATTTTTTCTAACCGTAACAGTTTATTTAGTTGGGTCAGAATTAGGAGAGGAGGCAATTCTCCTTTACCGGCATTCGGAGTCGGCCCGGTCATTCGTTTGCCCGGCCAGTTCAATATCTCGGGTCCACCGGCCTCAGGGGCATATTATATCCCATTTTGTACATACTATGTTAAAAATGACTTGCTCTGTGACGATAACAGAAATGACACTCCTTTTTCTCAAAGGAAATGAATTTTTGCTTAGCTTAGAGTTAGTTACAAATGCGCAAACAGGCGAACGTTTTAGGGAAATTGCTCTCACTTTTCCGTATTTATATTGTGGTATACGGGAGATCTCTAAGAAAAAAGTTGGCTGCGAATATTACATTATTTCGGCACGGAACTTTCTCAGAGGTACCAGAAACGTTAAATTTTTTGTTAGGCCAACAAGAAGAAGTGCAAATGTACGTGTACTGCCTAGCTTAGAGCTAGGAACTACGATAAAATAAAAACTTTTACAGATTATCTATCTTAAAGTTCCGGCGAACCCCATTTGCAACTTCAATTCGAGGCGCCTGCATATACATACAGGGTGGCACATTTAAATCGATCAGTATGGGAATCTCTAAAACTATACGACATACTAAGATCTCTTCTTATAGGATGTTCTAAATGTGACACCCTGTATAAATAAATAAATAATAAATAATTCCGGACAGTCGACACAGCATCATCTAGCCCCAAGCTAAGCAGAGCTTGTGTTATGGGTACTAGATGATATACTTAATACAATAACATTACATAGATAGATATTTTTTATTATACATAGCTAATGTGGTTTCATTGTGTTCGTGATAGAAATAGGAGTTGTTCAAAATTTGTTCATAATTTGTTTATGTTCCGTAATACCAAAAACGAAGACTGAAAACTTTTTGCATGTTGCACACAATGTTGTTTTTCTGTTACAAGACTTACATACAAGTCAATTTAAGCTATGTTCTCAATCAAACAACACGTAAGTGACATTTTTGTTTTTAATACGATATGAATAGGAAAAATACAAATGTCAGTTTAACGTAAAATGTCACAAAGTGCGATTCGCTTTCGTTTCACTTTAATTCCTGAACTCGATAGGTTATGTTTATCTGGGCAATTCATCCGTCGCCGGCACCCTGATCAAGAAAACAATAGGTACAAACACGAATTAGATTAAAACCCAGCGCCAGCAAATTGAGTTTAAGAGTGAATGAGATAAAAAGTAAAGTTGGAACTAAGGTACTTAAGGGACGAAATTAAATCCATAGATTACAGCCAGTGTGTAACTAGTACCCACTAGTCTCCGTGTTAAATTGACCTGTGTAAATTTGCCCTGTGACCAAATGAGCTGATCCTAATGCCTGGTGCATACATGAGCCTATTCACTTCGTCTGGTCGGTCAAATATCAAATTATTAGAGACCAGGAATGTAGATTTGAAATTAGTTATTTAAGGCAAGTTTGAAAATTGTGCCAGAGACGGATAAGATGAGGCGTACCTACCTGTTTACCCTTTTTATGTGTTTCTTTATGAAAATTCCTGGAATAGGTATTTTATTGTATGGTTACACAAATAATTAAATAATTAATTTTATTGTATGGGCATACTAGAATTTCAGGTCATAAGCACCCTTCATTAAAAAGTTTTCGATACGGAGCCAAACCGCAAATCTTAAACTTTAATAATCCGTGTTACCCAATTTTCAGGAGTTTTATAGAAATCCTGAAACAAGTGTTCAATAATTTTATACCTTATGTTTCTCTATAAATTTCAAGTAAATAGGACCACTGATTAAGGAGTTACAATCAACAGCAACAAAAAAACTTCAGTCTTCCTTTTCACCCCCTTTGGGGTGGAATTTCCAAAAATCCTTTCTTACTGATTGTCTGTGTAGTATGAGATACCACCTACTACTCTCTAAATTTCAGCTTTCTCGCTTCAGTGGTTAGGGCTAGGCGTTGTCTCCAAAAAAATAACTTCTTCCTTTATACTTATATTAAAAATATTATCGAAGGTACTACAGGAGAGACAGGCTAGGCTTTATAGTTGTTATAAAAACTAGAAATGGACTCATTATAATCTAAGTATAAAAAACATTTTTGATTTTTTTTTAATAAAAAGTAAAGTTTCTTTCACTTATAATAGATTGATGGATCGAGTCTATTAACCTTTGAATGACATAAAATATCGAATGACATTAGCAATTAATACCTGTCATACAAATAACAGGTTTTATTTTAAAAAATGTTTTTCAATAGTGCCAGTGGCATATGACGTGCAACTAAGTGGTGTCAATAAATCGTTCACGTGGCATGTTCTGTCTGGAGTGTCGTGTCCGAGCTACATCGGTTCACGCACCATTGAACACGCTTTATATTTTGATAATATTAATCAACTGAAAAATATTCACAATATCGTATTGATGTACATGTGCATATTGGAGCGGAAATACCTGCAGAAAACAAATAAAGAGCGATGGGAAATTAAATGTAATAATAATTGGACGGACAGCGTTACATCACACTATCACTACATAGTATAAAACAAAGTCACTTTTTCTGTCCCTATATCCTTATATCCCTTTGAACGCTTAAATCTTCAAAACTACGCAACGGATTTTGATGCGGTTTTTTATAGATAGAGTGATTCATGAGGAACGTTTATACATATAATAAAATCGTGCGAAGCCGAGGCGGGTCGCTAGTTTTAATATAAATGCGAAAGGATAAATGAATGTTTGTTACTTCTTTCCACCAAACCTACAAAACAAATCAAGCTAAAATTTTGCGTTAATGTAGGTTAGTCTCTTTATTTCATAAATTGATTCCCTTGAGACAGACATAACCTTTTAACGTTTCCATAGTGTCAAGGTGCTTGCAGAATCTTATTATTAATTTTATGATAATACGTAGGTATTTTAGTAAAATATTAACTTTCTATAAAAGTGTGGCAATACCCATAACCCATGCCATTTTCAGCAACTGCAGTTGTGCATCAAGTTTGTAAACACTCAAAAATGCAACAAATCTACTTTACCTACTCAAAATATCTGCCAATGATATCACATCATACACACGGAACGTAAGGTACCTACTTGATCTTAGCATACACATCACGTAACAAGTACCAAAGCATACATACGCTATCTCGGTGTCAATTGACAAGAAAACGTCACTGACACTCGGTCATGCGAGCCGCCAAGGCGAATGTGAGGGTAGACAGGTAAGAGGCCGACTGGCTGGTGCCCTGAGGCTTGAAGCCAGCTAGGAGAATACATGGATTATCGAGCCGGTGTATCCCCAATGTGCATGTTGGAGATTGATAGAACCTCTACACAAGGTAATTGTGAATATACTATAAAAAAGAAAGTTTTCATAAATAAAATGCACGTCTTTTACGAGCTCGGCTTTACCCTTCCACTGCCGATTACACTCGTATTTGATAAAGTGCAGACCACAGTGGTTATATGTAACCCATACTCAAATATACTAATTTCTGAAACCAGCTGTAAAGTATCGTGTATTAAACCAATCAGGGTCGAAATTAGCTTGTTATTAAGCTCATTTACTTATCTATACCTATGGTAGTATAGTGTATAGACTTATGGCTGACAAAAGTAGGTTACTATTTTTGGAAGTTATCTTTTTGGCTGTGTGGAAAGAGTCCCTCCTGGGGCATCTATCTGGACCTGACAACCTCAGTGAAACTCCTCCGTCGAATTTCCGCCTGCGGCACAGGAGATTGCGAGTTCGATTCCTGCCTTGGAATAGAGACAACTGTTTGTATGATCGGCAAATATTTGTTCCGGGTGTTGTTAAAAATACCTATCTATGTAGTATATTGTATCAAATATAACAGATATCTAGTACCCAATGTAATAATACCTTATACACTAGGCCCGCTTAACTTAGGCTATATGATTCTGTGTGATTTATCCAGCATTGTTCATTTATTTAGTTTACCGCCACCATGATTCGAGATTGTTCTAACTATGGTGACGTTACATGCTTGCAAATTAATCTCTCATTGTCATCGCTATCAGCAAAATATCGAATATCCACAAAACGCAACGCTTCACGCATACGAAAACACAGTGAAATCGTATTATGATTGCTTTTAAACTACAATGGAGCGTTTGGCTGTAAATTATTGATTGGCAATCTACATACATAGATATCTGGATTAAACAAAGGATTATCAGCTTGGTAATCCCGAAATTATTATATTTTACTTATGAAATTGCTGGCTACAATAAATTTGTAATATTCTTCCCAGTTTGTTATTGGACTGTGTAAATTGCATTTATTAAAATATCTGAAATCGTTTGGATTCCAATTTCAAAATTGGAATTTAGTAAGAATATGCGTAAAGAACATAGTTTACAATTTTTACAAACGAATTTCAAAAAATCATATAAGTAGATAAAAATTTTATCACTGGATCAGTTTACTTCTATTTTTTGTCCACATGTGGAAGAACGATGATTCTTTCACAATGAACGATTAAGAGAGGACGATAAGATTGAATATCTAACACGTAGATAGCTACTCAATTGTTTATTAACTTCTTGAGTTAGCTGTTTCTACCATTGATGATGGTAAAATAGCCCTACAAGCCCTATAGAGTGGGGGCTGAAAAGCTAGCGTGCTTTGTCCGTCAGTGGCCGCTGCCCGCAGGTCCGCTATCAATCTTGCAGCGGACAGCAAACCGCGCTACATGATAATTATGTTTTCACGAACCAGACTAATTAATGATCATTTGGTATGGCTGCTGCGGCTCATTAATAATTGAGCTTTCTAATTCTGATCAAATAATGCTACGGCAGAATTTTGCGGTCACATGGGCCTTATTAGATTATTTGCCTGTTTTCAATCGATCACCAAAGGTTTGAAACCCTTCACATTTTAGTATAGGTATGATTCTATTCTTCTAAATTAAGATGGTACGAGTAAATTTATTTAGCAATTAAATAAACCCTAACAATAAAGCATAGTCTTAGGTACTGAAAAACAAGTGGTAATTATGTAAATATACTAAACACACTAAATCTACATCTCAATTAAAAGACTAGTGTTACCAAAGACTTTGAAAGAAATATTTCAATCTTTGTATTTTTATTTTACCTTTAATTTTGCAATATTTTCTAAAAAGCAGTCTAAGTTCCCTGATATTTGTTTCTTTGAAAACCGACAGACGGGGGCTCGTTGACGCAGGAAAAATCAGCCTCTTGAAAGGCTACAAGTAAAACCTCTTCTGATATTTTTTGTGGTATTTTATTTATACCTAGCTGTGCCCATGGCTAATTTTATCATTTTTTACATTTTTTGCAACCTTGTTTAATTATTTTGCTATTTGGGACTGAGCCTTTCTTGAGTTATAAGTGTTGTAACTTTGTAACCCGACTTTACTTTAATATACAGGGTGCCACAATACTAATAATGTTAGAATACGCTTTATATACTTAACATGAACATAACGTATTAACTTTTTTTAAATAAATTAAATAAGATCCCAAACCATTTCGACTTAGGCGGGACTTAGTTAACCCAGTACAGAAAATCGCGGTATTGATTCCTGCCGTAATTTTATTATTTATTTACTTAGTCAGCAGTGGGATTTTTTCTAATGTCCTTAAATTCACATACACAAAACCACATTGCTCACACCTCACTCTAAGTAGGTGTTTCCTATATCCCAAACTCCTTAGAGTTAGTGTCCTCGGGGCACCGAATACACACACATACACTCAAACACACACACACTCACATACACACAGCCGCACTACACAAGTTGCATCCGCTTGTACTTGAACCACACCACATAACTCTACTTCTTACTCTACCATCTATCAATTTGTAAAATATTCTAAACATTTCGTTTATTTTATTGCTTATTTGTTTTCATCATCACTACATAGTATAAAACAAAGTCGCTTTTGCTGTCCCTATTTCCCTTTGACTGCTTAAATCTTTAAAACTACGCAACGGATTTTGATGCGTTTTTTTTAATAGATAGAGTGGTTCAAGGGAAATGTGTATACGTATAATAAAAACGTGCGAAGCCGGGGCGGGTCGCTAGTTATCTATAAAATGTTTCTTCGTAAGTAACAATACTATGACGGACAACAACTATGAAAAATTCCATATGATATGGAATTGTGTTTTGCCTCCTGTTACAGTTTTATTAGGTATATACTGAAAATGAAAAATGAAAAAATATTTATTCTTAAAAACACAATTCATGTCCAGTTTACCTGCGGTCTCCGCACTAGGCAAAAGCCTGTATCGCGGAGACCAGTTATTTGAATTAACTAGTATGAAGTTTCGGACTACTTACATAGGTATTTTAAGAAAACAGATAACAGTAAAATTAATACAGAACTACAAAACAAAGTGTAAAACTAGATAAGAAAATATTAATTGTAAAACTGCATGCACGATAAGATAAAAATAAAAATCAAGTAACTTTCTAAAAGTAAAATGTAGAGTACAAAATACAATAATAAGCCTGTCTATAAATGTCTTACAAAGAAACAAAAACGGATAAATTACAATATAATAACAACAAACATGAAATAGTAAAAGTAAAAGCCACCTTCAACGTAATACTCGAAGTAAGTTTTCAGTTGAATCGTACGAGAGGGTTAGTAACCAGTTGTTTATAGAGCGTTTGGCTTCAAAAAGTGTTTAGTTACATTTAATATCACAATGCTTCGCAACGATGTTATATAATCGTTGCGCGAAGCTAACTAACGTTTTAACTGATGGACCGGGTATTTTATATACTCTTCTACTACTATAAGACGTAAATTATTATCAGAAGTGGATTTCAAAATGGAGTGGTGAACGGAGACTGAGATTCTGGAAATGAAGAGCTGACGAACATTCAACACACCACTCTCTCTATACAATTCCGTCGTGGGGAATCTATATGGCTTACGAAGCATAACCTTGAGAACGGAACGTTGTGCTCTTTCAACCTGAAGCAGGTGTGATTTGGCAGCACTTCCCCAGCAGGTTATGCACTAAAGTAAGAGTAAGAGTAAGAGTACAGAGTACTGAGGGTATATAATGCCTATAAGGAGGTTTTGAGCACGTTTAGTATTGCAACATTCTGTTACGAAATAAAAAAAATTGTTAGCAAAATTATACCTAGGTAAGTACTATTATAAGATTTATCATCTAGCTAGTTTAATTTGGTACTCATACTGAAACTGATACAGGTTCAAATACCTCTACGATAAAGATAAGGTAAGGTAAATTCCCGATTTACGTTTAATTACAAGTTTGTCGATACCTACCTGAATATTAATTTTAATTAGAGATACGTGCGAAGGTGTGTATTACTCAGATTATTCAACGGGGTCGCAAAATCAATAGGTTTATTTATGTATCCTGGCCATATTGTTATGGTAATATTAATTATACATTGTGATATTATATTAATTAATACTGTTCTAATTTTAAATACAATGGTCGCAGGCCTCCCTGCCTGTCAAATTGGGAGGCTTAGGTATTCGCAAAATTTCCAGTGTAGCCCTACCAGCGTTCCTATCTTCCGTCTACAGCACTAGTTCTTTAGTTGAAATAATTTTAAACACGTCTGATTTAGTCCGATCCCAAACTTCTTTTAAAATTTCATATTTAGACGAAGCTAGGACGGCTTGGCATAGTGCTTGCCCCGATGCTGCTCCTCCAAAATCTCTTTCGTCCCAACGGCAATGGGACGGGCCTTTGTGTGAGTTGACACGGAAATGTTTGTTACAAACGTGCTCCAGCTCGGCAGATCGTGCCCGTCTCCTAGCCGTTTCTAAATGGGAGTCAGGACATTGGCTGCAAGCACTTCCTTCTTATAACACTAGCACTTTATTGGATCCCGCTACTTTCCGTATCGCAACATGTATTCGGTTGGGTGCAAGGTGTTGTGCGTCTCATCAATGCCAGTGCGGTACTGCAGTCGAACAGCTTGGTCATCACGGATTATCGTGTACTAGGGCCGCTGGTCGGATATCTCGTCACGCCAGCCTTTAATGACATCATCCGGCGGGCCTTTGTCAGCGCTAACGTACCAGCTATTCTCGAACCGAATGGTCTGTTCCGTGACGATGGCAAGAGGCCCGACGGTATGACTCTAGTGCCATGGGAGTTGGGGAGGCCCATTGTGTGGGACGCTACATGCGTCGACACACTTGCACCTTCCCATCTTTCAAGGACATCCACTAGGGCTGGTGCGGCGGCAGATCTGGCCGAGGATCTCAAGAGGCGCAAATATGCAGGTCTCGACAGAACCTACGGATTTGCTCCCCTTGGATTCGAGACCCTAGGTCCGTGGGGTACCGAGGCTCTCCGGGTTTTCAAAAAAATATCTGAGCGTCTGGTCGATGCGACGCGTGACCCGAGAGCTGGTGAATATCTGGCTCAGCGCATCAGCATTGCCATACAACGTGGTAATGCAGCCAGTGTCTTGGGGACGCTTCCGACTGGTATTGACATGGATCAATTGAGCTACCTTTAGACTGTTTGCAACCGTCTGCAGTTAGCTCAATGGTTTCAATTGTAAATACTAGTTGTAATTTTTCTATTCCTTGCTTGTAATTTTCGTTGTTAATAAAGAACCTTGAATTAAAAAAAAAAAAAATTAAATACTATACTTTTATTTAACTTTTACTATACTTTTGTTTACGTACAATCCTTTAATTGTATATTAGAGAGTGTGAAATATTTTACAGATTGTCTGATTCAGGTATTAAGGATATTTAAAGATTCAGTACGTTATTTCAGAAAATAAATCAACACAACAACATTATAATTTAACGTTTTTGAAACTAATATGATTAAATTACTAAAATCACTTACCTTTAGCTGTAATAAAAGTAACCTTTAGGTATATTTATTTTTATTAAAAATAATCCAATTAAGTTTAAGGTTTAAATACCCCATTGTGGTTTATTTTAGTATCATAATAATATTTAATACTTTTTTTATTCTATGAGGTAACGTCGTTTTCCTTCCGGCTCTATCATCAGGATCCTAGTCATCATCTAGGACCAAAGTGCTTGGGATGACAAATCCAAGGAACCTAAACTTGACGGGGTTAGGTCGTTTAGTATAGGTGTTCCTATGGTTACCTTGTTATCCAAGATGAGATAGAAGGTGACTGCTCGATGGTTCCATAAAATAGCATTGGCACTGAAATAAGTTTGCCAAATTTCGGCTCCACCGTAAATCAGTAAATCAATATCTTTATATCTTTAGACTTACAAAATAAGCACTTAGACAAGTCAAATTTAATACGATATAGGTACTACTATGTATATACTTACTATATAATATTTACTATCGGTTGAGGATAACTGGCCTAAAATTCAACATTTTTCCCACACATAGGTTAAGTGAAAATACATTTATTGCAAACATAAACTAAGAATCAATTTAGAACACTTTAGAGACAATACATTATGTATAACTTAAAAGAAAAAAAAAGAAACAAATTTAAAATTGTAATAATAACCCTTAATAACTTTGTCTTAAAATTTAAATTAACTTTACTGTTCTTTACTTTACTTACTTAAAAATTGTGATAACTGCAGACTATTAGTCATACAACTAATAGGGCAGGTTCAAAAAAAGCTTATACCAATCAACATGCTTTTAAAATCTGAACGTACAAACAAACGCATCTCAAAATTTTAAAATAATAGTGACTCGTAAATTCTCTTTTGTTTATTATTGTGTGGGTTATCTATTCCGTTATGGTAATGAGCGGGCGCGATCCGTGACTACTGGCTATTGCAGTGGGATATACTTAATGAAGGGCGAATATGCATAAATTATAAAGGCATTATTTCCGCATAAGTTTCCCGCCCTCACTTATCATAAATAATACTCTACAAACCTCTCGCTGTACGTTATTCAAAACATAACTTGACGTGGTGTTAGCCAAAGCCGCTCTATCGCTATTCACCATGGTTGCTATGTATATCTTTATTTAGCTTCAAATCTAACGAAGGAAGAAATTACCGGCTGCAAATCCCATAAAAAATTGCCAAAAAAGCCTGACCAAGCGCCACAACAGCGTAATTTGTCAACGGAAAAAGTAAAGTAATTAATAACAGTTTTAAATGTAAAAACTTGCATCATTTACACCTCGGCGGGAAATTATTCAAATTTATTCATGAGCTGCGGGAGTAGGTAATCGTCTTTAGAACTGCATGAATAAATAGGAAGCGGTGTACAAATCACTGAGACGGCCGGCGATACAGCTGGCACTGGTAGTGCTTGAGGGCTCTATCACCTCCAGCTAAGCCAGAAGGGTTGTTACTTGTTAGCAAGGCGGGCTAGTCTATGCGATCATATCTATTCTTACACCTATAAAAGATTCAATCTGGAATATTTGACAAACACAAGAGACCGAGCGCTGACTAACGCTACGTCTCATGTTAAAATTCTCTATGAACAGCAATCATCAATAGAGTTCTCATTTCTTTAATATTCTGATACTTCATTGAGATTCAACATTGATTAGAAGAAATCTTCCTTTGAATAATAACAAATAAAATAGTAGATAGAAAACAGCTTTAATATGAAGTAGTGAACACTCCGCGTAAAATTAACAATTATTTAGAAACGAAAGTTCAATGAAAATAGACATTTAAAGAGATTTCTAATGAAAGTTTTGGCTGAAGTCAAGCTTATTAGCAGCTTTATTTAAACAGAATTGAGTTTCATTTTCTATCAAAGTTTTGTTTTGATTTGATGTTAGTTGCCAAAGACAATAAAAGCTATTCCATCTCTTACCATTAGGTAGTAAGAGTTCTAAATAAAGTTTGTATTATTTTGTTCCATCCCTAATAGTCTTTAATAACGGCAATTAAGACAAAAACGCTAATGGAAAAATAAAATAATGTCTCGGCGTAACAAAACAAAATGAAATAATACCAAAGCAATGCTTATTAATGCAACCTTTACGTTTTTATTTATATTTTAATAACGTGGGAAAATGGGAATTATTGTTTACATAATAAAAGCCCAACGCTTGTATTAAAAAGGGCGGCTTATGTCCAGCAATTAACATGACTAAAAGTTACCTAACGTTAACGATCGATTAATACGTAAACTGAAAAATATAATGCGCTAACGGTGTACAAATAAAGGCGTTCAAACAAAAGTATCTAAGCTGGCTAATTTAATTAAGAAAATAAGTAGCCATAAAACGTCCGGTAAGACAATTGACCGACATCAGAAATTATTTTGATAACCTTTTTATTTTCCTTCGGGTAGAGCCTTGGGTAAAATAGCGGTCATATCGACTTACAAAATGGCCTGCCAGAACACATTAACCCTTTCTGTGTCCCATGTGGATAGAAAGACCCATATGACATGTACAAGCACCTGTGTGTTGACACGAGACACGTTTTCAGATGTTTGTCGTAAAATAATAGACAATTTATTATTTGTTTTGTATCCTTGTATCGAATATCGTATAACCTGACTCCTGAATCATACATAGTACCTATTTTCCGTTTTTACGTTGAAGATGACGTCACTAAAAAGCTTTTCGTGAGAATTCATAGAGTGTCGAACCTGCCGTTCATCAAAGAGTAAGTTCATTATGAACTTGGCAATAAAACCCTAAAATAGAAAGTGACAGCGAGCTCTCGTCAAAGGCCTAAAAGACCAAAACGATGAGTCTCATTTTTCGGCAACTAAAGGTAGAAACCGCTCGACTGATTTTTTATTTCCGTGCAAAATATCAAGTTTCAAATACTTTCTTGGAATACTCGGAACGGAGTTGTTGAGTCGGCAACCAAATAAAATTGTCTAATTTAGCCCTTCTTTCTTATTCGCTTGGCGCTCGGTGTGCTGTTGTAGGCAAATTTTAATAATGCTTACAGTGTCGACCGCGCAGCTATTTCACGCCATTGAATCTTTGTGTACATTTCACCCTCCTATAGAAGTTGCGGTCCAAACGTTTCTTCTATTTTGCCTTTATTTGCATACAAACCTTTGTTTTGTTTACTTTAAAAAACTTGCTGAAGGTAAGTGGTGTAGATTTTCTAACGAAAGTTTAGTTTTACTTCTGTTAAATAGTTACGCATCATGAGGAAATAATTAGTTGATTATTGTCTTTTAATAAATTAAAGACATAAAACCGATGTCTTAAAAATCAAAAATCATAGTAGATTATGTAAAGTACCGTTTATTTGATGATACGACAAAATTAAAATCTCAGTCAAAGCTTTTAATTTAAACGCAAAATCACTGGGGGAATTCAGATTTTGAATATAAATTGGCGTGATTAATGATTTCAACTCATTCTCTCTGAAAGCTTACTGTGCCAATAAGTGTCTTCAGAGTGGAACTTAGTCACAATGGGAAATTTTCATTCAGCCTAATCCTAAACTTTTAGCTGATTAAAACGTGAGTAATATCCCTAAAACCCCATTTCTTCAACAAATGTGGAGTAAGTACCTAACCACATTGGTACTTAGATGTCAGATACTAGGATAGATAATGCTTTTTGGTAATGATTTTGTTAGCAGTTGGTGATGGTGGGATAATCATGTTAAAAGTGTTATATTCGAACATTTAAATGTGGGTCTTGTGGCAAGAATGAATACCGTAAAATCTACAAGTTATTTTTGCATTGTTTGTGAGCATAGTGCACTCTACCTATACAGTATAATTTAATAGGTCATGTTATTTCATGAAAAGTTTCTAAGCTAAAAGCCAAGAGAGCGAGTAAGACGTTTTCCTTGTTCGCACTCTGAATTGGCTTTGATTTTACTTTAGCTGGCATAGATATTTGAAAGCTAATATTGAACGGTCCTTGGGACAAACTTCGGGATAAGAGACATTGAAACGTTCAGGGTTTGCGTGACTCTCTGGTAAGCCTCGAAATACTTGTCTGTAGTTCCGTCCTTTGCCTATAGACCGTATCATTTCTATTACTCAACGGAGCTTACTGCTTGGAATTCTAATGTTGATTTTTCATAACTCAAGTTAGTCCTCTGTGCTGCACTATTCCAATTTTATCTGTTTAGTTCTCAGAGACAGCTCAAGTATAATAAACTTTTAACAAGTTTCACTTCATAACAGAAATCGTATTAAGTAAATAAAAAGACGCTTTAATATACCGTTAGTAGTGATAACACAAGCTCTGCTTGGGGTTAGATTTTCGTGTGTGGATTTTTCAACATTATTTATTTATTCTTATACAAAGAAGCACCTGAAGAAGTTCAACAATTACATACGATTCCAAACAAAAGTTCTGTCGTAGCTCATGCAATGAACCAACGGTGACCTACAATCGTGTCAGCAAACAAAAGAACAGTCGGCAATGTAACCACCGTACTTTATGAAGCAAGTCTCAGTAAATTTGCCCTGAACGATCTAAGAGGGCTGATAACGCGACGCAAAAGCGTCACGCGAAAACAAGGCCGCGAAATAATCAGCGTTCATAACTTATGATAGGCACTCGTGGCGGCGTACCAACTGGCTCTGTCTATCCTCTTAAGAATTCCATACAACTTGAAGTATTAAAATAATTTAGAGAATACCTTGTTGTGCAGATATCTTGCATTATTATAAACATACACTATACTTGAACATTATCAAACAGAATTGATGGAATCTCGCTGTTCACTCACAGAAAAAATTTAGTTAAGTTCCAATAGTTCACACGCATCGGCTTGAATGGCATAGGTTTATTACGAAATATCATTGTAAGTAATAGGCTGATTTGGAAAATTTTAAAAGATATATCATTTTTATCTCATAAAGAATAAGATGGATACTTGTTTTATTTAATTTACTTTAACTAGACTGATCCTAATTTAATTTAAGAACCCTAGGCGTCCGACTTATACTCGCACTTGACAGATTCGATTTTACAAAGGACAAATTTGATTTTCAAACTTTTTATGGAATGTATTTATAAAATTCCTTATATATTATCATCCTGAAAAATCTTTTTGATAAAAACATTTGGAGCTTTTATTTATCCCAGTGTTGGCTGACTATATCAGTTTCTTGCGCCTGGAAAATTCCAATAATGCCAACAGCTCTCGTAACTTTAAATGAAACGACTGTACCTACGTAGCTTAATATAGCTGTTCCTTTAACATTTAAATAAAGAAATGTTGAATATTATTTGTTTTGTCTTTATATTATGTACTATACCCTCAATTCAATGGTTAGTCTTAAAAGTAAAAAGAAAATAATGTAAACGCCTTGTAGATTCTATTAAGAAACTGTTCATAAGTTTTATGGACCCTAAATTTGTGGTCGTAGGAAACTGCCCGGGGGCATGCGACAATAAACTGGCTGGCTGGTGACACCGCGACAATGAAGAACTACCTACCTTGATTGTCGCACTCCTAATGAAAATCAAATACTATTCAATGCTGCTAAATATTATAAAAGCTAATCCCAGATAATACTTGCTACTTAACTTGAACCAACAATTATAAACCACTGTAACATGCAGAATGTTTGTCTTGGAAAATTTACAGTGCAAATAAATTATTTAAAACTTACAAAATTCTTTCCACTTGTGAATGCTTACAAACTGTATCGGACGTGGACTTTTTCTTTGTGTAATTCTTAAGAAAACTTAAGCCGCACTGGGACTCAGGTTGGAATCTTTACAAAACGTTCACCTCGTTGGGCCATTCTTATGGTAATTCGGCCTCACTGTCACGCGACCTTCTGTCCACACCCCGATAATATGCAAATTGGACCCGTCTATAAGGTGACCTGAAAATACTTCCTCATTAAGCACGTTTTGTCTCCAAATCTATTAAAGGTTGACTGGCTTGCCCTTACTTTTTATGTATTTAAATAATAAATATGTATATCATAGTTTTGTGTCACACAAACAGCACTGCCGTGCGCTTTCCGTTTTGTTAACAAAAAGGCTTGTTTAGCTGTCTAAAACTTCAGGAACCATTAGTGTATAGGCCTCATTCTCTCAGTACGCGAAGCTTTTTACTGTAATAAACTTTCTGACAAGCCATTTGTGGCCGGAAAGTGTTCGCTGAAATTAATCACATAACCCACAGCAGGGCTCGCTCAGTCCATGGCCCGCCGCCGTGCCACTCCTGATAACTTCTTTATTTCGCTTAGCAATTAATGTTCCTTGCTTTCGCTTGACATAACAAATTGAAATAAAATGGCCAACTGAAAGATATCTTTCTATCTATAGTTTTGAAACTCGTCTTGAAGGCAATTTAAACGTGCTAATTAAGATTCACAAATTGAAGTTTTCTTTGTTCTTTGTAGCAAATCTCAGTTTATTCAGCGAGACGGAAAATTATTTGAATCAAAGCAACTCGTGTTAGGGACTCAGCGATTTTGCAGCGCGTCTGATTGAAACTAACTCATAATTGTTAATTTTGCTTTAGGTAATAGTATGCATCTGCAAAGTCACGTATTTAATTCAACTTCAACTCAGTTGAAATAAAAAATAAAGCTATTGATGTTAACATTGAAGTTCATTCCGTTTGCACATTTCATCAAAGTAACAGCGAGAAAAGGTTTTATCAATTTCAATTTCATACCGAAGCTCTCGGCGTTGCTCTCGGGCGTTTTATCAAAAAAGTCCCATTGTCCGGGCATGAAATTATTACAAAATGTCCCTGAGCTTTCACATTTGACATTATTCTTACAAATTGATAAAGAAGGCTGAAGTCAGAAACCCAAATCAAATAAACCGGATTAGGTCATCGCTTTACGGCGAGTGGAAGTGGCGGGTCATCTCGGAGGAAGCAATTCTCGTGGTCGTAGATTGAATGCAAAATTGGATGAGATCCCACTGTTTTTACTGTATAGACCCCGAGGTTGTTAGGTACAACATCTCCGCGTTTTATTTCGCCGAGGGCGCACGCTCTTTGAATGGTTTGATTGAATGTGACAATAGTTATCGTTACTGACGCCCCGACCGCTTTGGGGTTTCTTGTCGGTCCGTTTTCGCGGAATTTTATTTTGTCCATATTGGTTGTTTGACCCCTGATTCTGCTGAGAAGTTAATACTATTTGAAACATCGATAATGGTACTGTGTTGTTCTTTTCACAAACCGCTCCGTTTTGTTTTGATTCGATTTGTTACCAACTTCCGAAATTGGCATTCGGATTAACGTATTTCAAAATGTAGAATCGACAGATTCTGTTACGAGTACCCACCTAGTGCGCAGTACGATGTAATTGGCTTGCCTTGGTCTATAGAGGGGTCAAGTAGCAACCTGTATAGGCCATCGCTGCAATGTTTCCCCGTATTCAATCCGAGATCAGCTATACTGGGATTTGATTACTCGAACTGGATTAGTCTAAAAATACCTTGGCTGGCTAGGTTTAAGAGATTAATATAATGTATTTCGATGTCATTTCTATGTTAATAATATAGAAAAAACAGACAAAGAAGAGCTCAGTAAAGGTTATTACCTACTTATATCAGCAACGTAGGAATTGAGCTAAACAAAACGAAAACATGTTGAATAGAAATCTCAAAAACTAGTTGTATTTGTGTTTCACAAAACGAACAAATCTGACCCAACAGTGCTGTTTACGGATATATTGGAAACTCTTTGTAAGTCGACAAATTCCTCACACGCGAGTCTTACAAAAGTGGCACGGGCTCAAAGGCGTGCGTTATTCTTCGGATCGCAGCTACTTCTACAGAATAAACTTGCAGGTACCCACTTTTATTTCAACTGGTGATCAATAAGAATGTGTGAAGTTGAGAACATAAAACACAGAAACACAGGTTTCAGGTAATAAATGTTATGCTGTTGAAGTTTAGATAACCCCGAACCAAAACCAAAAAGACGCATGGTGATTATAGCAAAACTCTATTCTATATCGTTTGCATGTTTAGCCGACCTATCATTTCTAGTTTACAAAAACTTTAAGACAACATATCCTTATAATTTATCTGATACCTACCTACCAAATAAGACTTAGCCATGTACCTATTCAAAATTATTGCTCACGCAGTTAATGATAATTTATATACTTGGGAACAATAAATTGCCAAAGTTTCGTACATACTTCTTAATAATGTTACTAAGTTTTGTCAGTACCATAAGTATCCCGATGTGGTTGATTATTTTTCATATTATTTAGAAGTTAAGTAATATGAAAATGTATTTGTCCCTATTCAGAAAAGCCGTCCAAAAAGCCCGCCCAGCTGCAAAACGTCAATCAAAAGCGGCTCCGTGGATGTCTATATTAATTTCTGCAGAGCTTTATTTGGAAACTTTGCACTCGAAATAATTTTCCGCTACGAGTTTACGGTTAGTATTTGCTCAGTTTATTTTTCTCTGTAGAAGGGCCCTACACAGTTGAACACACAGCCTGTACTCTGTAGAGAGCCGCTTCGTTGCGCAGGCCTGCACGCCAAAGCTAATATAAAACTGTATGTGACGTACTTTACTACTGTAGTCTTTTGACTATAAATCCCAGAAATCCTTTTAAGAGGATGGGGTAAGGGTAAGTGGTTACTTGAATTTCACAAACGACCGCTCCTTAACGGTAAGAATGATATATTCTAATGTTAGGCTTTTTTCTGTTTAAAGCTGGTAGTTTCTTACCCTACTTAAGGTATTGTTGAATTGATAATAGTAGATTACGCACTGAGGCGATAAACAGTGTCTCATCACGGGCGTTATTGAATCCCGATCGACTCAGCATTCTAGAATATCTCACGAGCGAATCGAGGGACTTACTAGAATCCTGATTGCAGAGGGATTAAATCACGCTCAAGACAAAATCAGCTTTCCACTAGGTGAATAAAGTATTTTCACATTTTCGACACTATTGCGAAAAATTAGTAAAAGTAGGGAATGTAGCGCGTTTGCGGTACCTAGGTATTTTATTTTTTTCTTCTGAACCATGTATTAGTTCGAATTCGAAGAATATTTCCCTGTACGTACAGATCTCCTTGGTAAAAATATTCAAACATAGTGGAGTAATGTTCATTAATTATTCCCAAGGGTTTTTGAATTGGGAACCTCAAAGTATGTATGAAAATTTTGACCTAGGAGACTCGCACTAAGAGATCTTATTTAATTTGTTAGAAGTTAGTACAACTTTGAATTTTTCACTTTAGCCAATATACAGAGCTATAATCACTTGCTTTTGGCGTATATGGTGTATAAAGTACTCGTAAGTTTTTATAGCATGGATGGTGGATTTTTTTTGGTTTTTGTTAGCCTGACTGTCCCACTGCTGAGCGAAAGCAAAGGAAGTAATTATTACCTAGACAAAATGTTATTCAAATATTTGCGTTATAAACGACAAATAAAACCAACATCTTAGGAATTTCCTCCATAGGTACCAACTAATTGCCTGGGTTCGAGACAGAGTGACTGATGTCCTTTCGTTGTAAAAAAATCTAAGAGTAGGCTCAAGAAAGTCTTTTTAATTTTCTTAATTTCCGTCGTCGGCTGAGAAGAGAACGATTAACAAGAATCCATATGCCATTACCCAATTTCCCTGAGCAGGTTGCCGCCATAATTCTTGCAGGTCTTTTGGGATGCGCTGCTATTTTTTCATAAAAAACATTTTATGACGCATGGCCGCCATAAGTCTACAAGAAAGAGCCCAGACCTGGATCCTTGTAATTAGACGCTGTGAAGATTTATGTCCGGAAAATTCCGAATTCTTTTAATTTTTCGGCCGCGACACGTGCTCCTTTCCACAAGTTATTCTTTTAATTTCGTGCTCTCAGGGGACTTTTAGTTGAACGTTAGGAGAATCGGTGTCGGAATTGTTTATGTGGCGTTGATGGCTGCAATTAGTGAACTATTTCCTTTGAGGCGGAAAAAGGCAAGCAAGTTCATGTAAGCATCGTGTTTATTTGGGTCCGCTTTATTTGGTCCGTTCCCCGGGGCCCGGTCCATGTATCACTGCAGACGTCAGCCCAGGGTTAATTGTCTACGTGCGTTTTCAGCTGAATTCGTCACGTTCACCAGTCGCCACCCCCCGCTTTCCCCTCTGTTACTCTAACAAACGTGATTCGCCAAATCGAACTCCAATACGTACTGCCTTATTAAACAGTTCGCTTTATCGTACCTCTTGGAGATTCTTTATCCTTGTATTGATCCATAAAATATGAAAGTAATAAGTGTCATAACTCGTATGGAAATATCGTATTTACCCGCGGGTAACAAATGATAAATGTTGTTGGTAGAGTACCGTTTGCGCGGATATTAAATTCTTCTTTATTTGTTCTGAGACATTAATTAGTCCATTCTACTGGGAGAAGTTTGCTCGAGTGACGAAACTTTTTGATGCAAACGTAATGTCATTTTAATATTTGAAGACCGTCATTTCTGGTATTAGAGAGATGTGATAACTAAGTGCATTTCCAATTTTAGCTATCATGCAAGGTAACCGGTCTAAAAATTCAGACCTGCCACTCGTCATCCTTAAAATTCATGCATATTTAATATGGATATGAAAGAACTGACCTAACATCTAAAGCTTTTTAACATACATATTAAAACCTTACGGGCTCGCCGCAAAAGCACCTGGCCGTGTTACAAATATTTCACTCAGAACACTCGTTTGAATTTACGGGCTGCGAATCTATATAGAGAGTATTTTTAACTAGAAACCAGGCTCGTTTGTGTGAGGAAACCAATCTCGTTGATATATCCATTAGCCAAATAGAGAGGCCACTCCGTCCTTCACAAAACAAATGTGGGTATACCCGGTACGAAGGAGCAAAAATTGTTTCACTCTCACTTCTGTGACATGAATCGTTTCGTTATGTACCTTTAGTACCCTTTTCAAATGAAATGGTGGATGAAAGCATAATGAAGGTTCTTTATGCAATTAACCGGGTGTATATTGAAACATCACAAATTGATGACTGAAATACGTAGACGTATTTTTTGTGCAAATGGAATATAACAAGGACCGATATACCCGTTGAAATAGAACGATTGGTGTTCGAAATTTAAAAAGAAATGTAAACCTATGTATGTTGAAAGAAAATTTAATTTTTTTGAAATATGTTCGAATTTCTCAAAATAATTAAAATTTGTGCTGTACTTTTATTGTAAAACCAAAAAATCAGTGAAACTACTGTGGAATGCAACCGTGTTTATTTATTTAGGGCAACCAACTAGAGATAAATTAGAAACAAAATAATTGAGAGTAGAGCTCTCTTAATAAAATTAGAGGTGCCACAACATGCGCATTGGTTTATGTTTGAGCAAATTAAATTATAATGCTATACTTTATAATATTATAAACTCTTTTCTTAACACGCAGCTTGTCATTTTCTTTTACAAACAATTGCAAGCAAAAAATAGCTAAAGGATATCGTGGTGTGATTGTCGCTGCTTGCTAACCAACTATGTACTTTACGGTGGTAATGAAAGGGGGAATAAGATTAATATTGAAATATAATTGCATGCGGCACTCCACAGCCGCGGTTCTAGTGGGCGCAACGTATTATTATGGAAATAGTTTTCAACTTGACCAGGTCAGTGTTCTTTGTTTCAATACAAGTGCAGTGCTACTCAATTGGTATCAAAAGGAGAGCTTTCGTAAACCACTTCAGCTTTTGACTGAGAGCTGCTACTGCTGTTTTATTTTGCAATTGCATTCTTCCGCGAGCCAGTTTGCTGTCGATGAAAATTTTAAATTGCGAATTGTAAATGTACTTTTGATCCCCCGAGGCGAATAGAAGTTCGGAAACGTTCGCAAATCAAAATATTGTTTCAGCGTATTAGAAAAAGGAAGCAAACAACTGTGAATAGCAAGCGACGTTCTGTTTTTGAAATATAAGGAGGATCAATACAACGCTGTTGGGAGCAACAGCTATCGCTCAGTGGAGCGGCTATCTGCATTTTATACTTTCGAAGACATCAACACCCGACACTTTATTCCTTTACTTTGTATATACGGGTAGGGATCTGATATAGGTAGAACGAGGTGCTTTCACATTGTTTATTTATCGGATCGTGCGCGATGAACGATTGTATTGAATTTTATATGCATTGGAGCTTGCATTATTCCGATGTTTTAGTAGTGATCCTATAAATCCTTTTAATATTATGGCTCCGATTGTTTGGATAGGGAGATTATTTTTGAATATTTATGGTTTAAATATGGGTCTACGCATTAGGTATCTCTCAGAAGCCCACGTCCACTATTGTACCAAACGTGGGCGTTTTGCTATAATCGCAACAGAATTATTAAATACCCACCTACATGATGACCTCTGTGGCGCAGTAGGCAAAGGACCGCTTGCGACGTAGGAGGTTCAGGTCGATTCCTGCCTCGGGACAAAAGTATTTACGATTTGCAGATATTTGATTCGGGTGTTCTGGGCGTTTCCTAAATAACTATTACAAAAATATCCTACTTGTATTAAGTAGTGTTATATATCAGTTATGTGGCAACCGTTGGGGTAAACGTGTTCTTGAGTGGATACCGCGACTAGGCAACCGTAGTGTGACGCCCTCCGGCCAGGTGGGATGACGATCTGCGAAAGACTGCTGGCAGATGCTGGATGCGTCAAGCTGAAGACAGGGCGCTATGGCGCTCATTAGGGGAGGCCTATGTCCAGTAGTGGACTAATATGGGCTGATGATTATGTTATGTGGTACCCATAACAAAAGCTCTGCTTAGCTTGGGGCTGGATGATGCTGTATGTATAGAATGCACAGTAGGTACTATTTGTTTATTTATATTAGTGCCATAATTAGAGCAAGCAAACGACGTCGTATATTAACTCACATGGCATCACATAAAAACTGCAATAAAAAACCTTTTAACAATTTGCATTCTGTATAGTGTAGACAAATGATTAAATATGCTGTTTGATTTGTCCACAGTGTGTTCGTTGTTCGGCGAAATAGAACGTGACAGAAACTTGGAGCAATCTATCGGGGACAAAAGCCCGTAGAGCGGTCACAGACACAGCCCTACCTAATTTAAAGAACAAACAAGCCCCACAACTTGATTTACGTCGAATGCAACAAACTTAGTCCGTTGCTCTAACTCATTTGCCGCTGACAGTACCGTAGCGTCCGTAACCAAACATCTAAGTAACTCCCACTTTGAAGGATCTAAATGAAAACGTGCCAGATTCAAAATTCCCAACACAACAATGAAAAGTAATGTATTAGGGGCCGCGTTAGGTTTGTACAACAAAGGCTCAAAAAACCTCAGCCAGATGAGTTTGGTTCAAGTAAAGCGTTATCAATCCCAGTTAATCCTGTCTTGTATTATTGAATAAATTCACTCCCTCGGTACTTTTGTCATCTCCCATTGGATCAATGTATTGGAAAAACCCAGATGATTCAGTATGTTTTATTCGGGCCGCTTAGTATTCAATAAGAGTTGTATTATAGTAATAATGTTTGGATAACGATCGTTTGATACGTAGGATGAACATTGTTAATATGGGATTATTTCGGTATGATACCTACTCGAAACGCTTATTATTAGGGTGTCGAAGCAAAGGTCAACTGGAATAGGCACTGTTATTGTAATAGCAGTAGCGTGCTATGCATTGTGTCCTAGGAAAATGTTCCTCGGGACGCAAAATCATACTTGGCGAAAGAAAGCTAAATTTACTAAGAAAATAGCTTCTTATAATGTCAAAGAACTTTATTTCTCATAAAGTTAATTACGTCACTTATATGAGAACAAAAATATGTATGAGGAAAAATAAACGGACGTTCTTAAAAATATATCAGCCATATTATTTTCCTCGCTTTACGTATTCATAATTTGTTAGATATTTTTAGGTACATACCTAGGTATGTACTTTGTTTTATGTTTCAATTTGTAAATACTTATTAGTCTTAGTTAATAGAAAATAAAGTAGGTAATATATTGGTTGAGGTTTAGTTTAACTTTTTAATGTGTACTAACAGTTTCTTTTTAAATACGTTTGATGATTAACGTATATGTTTATTGACTTTGGAAGCTTGAGCTATTAATTATTGTGATAATTATTAATGAGGGTTAAATATTTACCTAATTTGTGTTAAAATAATACACAGGGACGCGAAACGCGAGCCACTGAAACCGTACTCACCCTGAAAAAGTCTCTCGTTAAGGGATCAATCGTTGGTTTATTCGAAGATAACCTTATACTTTCCGAATTCACTTATTTTGTATTAAGAAAACTGAGAAATAAGTAATATAAATAATAACATATACGGTATAATGTTATAATAACCAATCATGGGATGGGGCCTTATTGTCTAACTGGAAATCAATTGTCAGTTAAATTCAAATAGCCAACCAGTGGTACAGTCGAAGTACAGGCTAGGTTTTAAATGTCAAAATGAATCGAATCGATTATTATTATTATTATCAGTTGAGTTGGTGTCTGATTCCAATTAAGGCTATCGTCATCATCATCATCAGTCCATATTAGTCCACGGATGGACATAGGCCTCCCCTAATGAGCGCTATAGCACCCTGTCTTCAGCTTGACGCATCCAGCATCTGCCAGCAGTCTTATTAAGGCTATGTAAGACCTAAATTCACCAACTTTTTTCCGACTTATATTATACGGATTTTTTTAAATTACCTTTACATTCGTTTTTTTTTTCAGCTCTATGATAGTAATTTTCTTTATGAAAAGTTAATACTTACCTGGATAGTAAGAGTCTGTAAATGGTCGCAAAGACTTTTGACTGGGTGGTCACCTGAATTCATGGCGCAGTTGGTAAGCGCATCCCGTACTGAGCGAAAGTTGTGGGAAATCACCCTAACCTAAGTAGAATTATATTTGTTATAAGTACTATTTAATTTCGTGATAATACAAATAATGAATTAAGTACTTACCTAATTAAAACCGATTCTAGAAAAATACAAAGGAGCAGATAACAGTTTTCATTTTCTCTACATCTTTCTCTACATAGCACAGTGGAGTCCCGTAGCTGAATCCCTATGAGTAATGTATCTAGTTCGCAGGTGCCGCTAACTGCCGGCGAGCCACGGAAACTGTCGACGAGACACAGCAATACCAACCTGCAAAGTACAAACCATACAACGTAGCTTTCAGGGCTTGCCGATGCGCATGCTGGGTGCTTTTACCCGCGAAAACAGAATACCTCGCCGGGAATTGTATTTTACTGAATGTTTTTGTTATGGAATTTAGTATTGTTTAGATGCGATTTTTATACAATGGAATGAATAAATTCATAAAAAGAAATTTATAAAACTAGAACTTACTTTTATGTTCTATGCTAGTGATATTATTTTTTTGTTTTGTTTCATCATATCATGTGAGTTTCGCAGGTAGTTAGATAATACGGCATTTGGCCCACCTTTTTATATTTTGTTAAGTCCTTACTAATATTAAACTTCTTCTACTGTTGGACAAAAGATTGAAGCGAAGAGAAAATCAATAAACGCCTCTTTTCTTATAGTATTTTGATATTTAATTTGACTTGTCTAAGTGCTTATTTTATATGTCTAAAGAAATAAAGTTATGAATTTTGGATTTCTGACACTGTATGCGTGTATGAGTTAGCTATTAAAGGAACAAGTAACGTAACATGTAAATGATTCAGCAATTTCACCAACTCCGAGAAGTTAATGTGAATGACACTTAATTTCTGATTGTAATTTTTTTTATAATAGGTAGGTACTTGACGAGTAATAGAACAGAATATAGAAATTGTGATACTTACAATTTGAAGTTCTTAATAAATAAGAATCCTTTACCTTGTTCGTTGCCGAGTTGGAGCTAAACCCATCCCAATATATTTACTTTATACATAGATTCACATGGAACACTTAGTCACGTAAAAATAAATCCTACAGATAATCAAAGTCTCATCGTCGCAGCCAAATCTTCGCTTGTTTAACTGCAGAGGTCGTCAAATTGCGGCCCAACGGTAAATCAATTGGTGTATTTTAACATTGCGCTTTGCTAATGAGATTCTAAAATCAGGTCTTAACTAAAGTAGCAATAAGTCGGTACAGACCGCAGCTCTGGCTAACGGTAATACCCCTAAGCCAACATCCCCCCGGCGCCGGTTACACCTGCCGCTTTCCCTGCTCTCCAAATACTTAATTTTCAAAGTGGGTGACCTAGTTTTTTTGTGAAAACTAATTGACGATCTCAGTGGCGCAGCGGGCGAGAGACAACCTGCGACGCCAGAGGTTACGGTTTCGATTCCCGCCCTCCTTCAATTCTTGGTTGAATGCTCTACGTTGACTATGTCGTCAACTCAACTCGCTTCTGGTAGCTCACATACCTTAAATAGATGGTGTCTGATTCCAATTAAAGCTTTGTAAGACCCAAATTCACCAACTGATGGTAAAATTTTAAACGGATGTTTTGACATTTCTGAAAACCTGATACAATTTTTAAACAATAAACGTTTAAGTTAACCGACGAAGCTGCTTAATAATCAGATTATTATTTGGTGAACACCAGCCCTAGTTAATTACAGCTAATCTGACGATTAGGTTAAGTATGTTTTAATGTAAGTACCTATGTACCTACATTATTTTTTTTCTAATTCGGAAAATTCGTGTTTTATTACAAGAGACAAACTTTTACCTACTAGTAAATATAATGTATTATTAAGTGACATGTTATCCTAGAAACTAGCAAAATAAATGATTTTATAGAAGAGAAAGGCCTAAAAATTACACCAAATGAAGTGTTATGAAATGAATGTAAGCTAAAATTTATGTATCTAATAAAAATAAAGCTTACATAGTATAATTATAAAGTATAAGTTTGTCTGTTAAATGAACGGCAGGTGGTGCAAACCACCGCACGGAAATTGCCGCCGCCCGGTCGGTCTCGCGGGGAACTTGGCACTCGCTCGCACCGCCCATACGGGCACCCCTGTGCTGTCATAGGAACACAACCACGGTAGAATGAACAAACTTGTCTTGGCTACTTGCGAGATCTTCAAAAAGAACTAAATCTTGAAATGCTCTTGGCACTCTTTCTAGTAAAGCCCTTTAGGGGTTCGTAAAACTTTCAGGGAGTTATGAAATGTTTGTGGTTTACAAATTTTTCGGGCAGGATTCATCGCGTTGACCCTTGTTTGGCGCAATAAAACGCAAATGGATCAAACTACAAAAAGTCTTACTAAATATGAAAACTGTAAGTATTTCCATCGTAATAGTGTTAGACAAGTACCTATTTGTTCATTCTAGAGTCTAGAAAGTGTCCGAAACTCATTTTAAGTAACAGTATACTTAATTCGAATCGTGCTGTGTGTGAGTAGTTACAACTATCACGAGCGTCCAGATATAACTCTTCTACCTTCAACATCATCCGTGTTGTAACCTGTGCTCTGTTTAATTGTTGCCTAGCACAGAAACAATTAGGTAGCAACCTGTGCGCTCAGGTGAGATTAGTGCTTAGAACGCGAGAATAGAATGTAATTAAAGTATCTACCTTAAAGATTATGGCAACATGAATAAGACTCAACGCAGGCTGTAGTTTTAATCAGCTGACATTCAGTTTGGCTGTAATAACGTAGAGATAAATATAGGTAATGGAATGTAAAAAAACACTCTGAAAAATAATATTTTCAATTTCGGTCACTTTAATTTGTAAGTATTGAAACGACCAAGAAACCTTTAACTTGTTATTTGTTTGGTTCATTTTCGAGTAGAAACAAAATCCGTGTTAAACCTTTTTTATATTCTAGAAAGAGGCATTTTGTGGAAAACTGTTCTTTAAACTACCTAAAGCTCGAAATTTCCACAAGACCCATTAAACGTAGAAATGTATCTTTTCAAACTAAGCTGTATATATATGCTCCTATGGGAACAAAGAAGGCTTTGCAAAGCTTCAAAACGAAATAAAATACAAACCAGATTCTTCTTACATCTCTGAAAAACATATAATATGAAACAGACCTATAGTCAAATAATCCCGAAATAATACAAACAACCAAAATCTTTGTTGAGTCAAAGAACAGCATAAAAGCTTTGATAATAGAACGTTGGTTTTCAAATAAACAAGCACAAATGAAAAGGGCGTCAACCCTAACGGGTTAGGGCAATGTTCACATTGGAGGTTAAATATACCTTAATACGAGTACAATTGACTTTTTTTCTAGTTCTTTTTTTAAATATAAACTATTTTATTCTTTAGAATCGATTAAAGGTTATGTATATCCCATGGGAACTGATAAATGGGATAAAAGAAGCTTTAGGTTGTATTATTTCAGATCTGCCAACCAAATTTAAAGTTTTTTCTAAGCAAAATTTCAGCCCGATCAGTAGTCATGGCGTGAAGAAATAACATAATTATATAATATTAAGAATTCTTTACATATATGTAATAGGTACATCCATAGATCCAACTCCAAATTTTTTGAATTCCTTTTTTATTTTTGTCGTGAATTGAATTTTTACATTACTTATACTATACATAATATTATTTTATGGTCTACTTTTAAATAAGCATGTTGTGTATGCAATTTCGGAATTCAATACAGTAGGTATATGTACGAACCAGTGTTAAGTATTTCATACAAATGTCGTGATTCGATTGTATTCTGTTCTATAACCATCTCAATAAAATAAAATAATAAACCGTTCGTCTGACCTTTATTTGATATTAAAATCACGTTTTTCCATAAAAAAGCTTTATATGTGTGCATGATCTTGTCTTACCATCAATTTAACGTACTTCAGTCGACGTGTCTTTTCTTCAAGCCGGTTCACTTTAACTCGGTGTGAAAGGCCCCAAGAAATGTTTAATGACCTCAAGGTAGTGTTTGACGTTGCATTAGCGGAACAATGGACATTAAAACTAAAGCTAGGGCGCTTTATCTTCGTGATTGTTATAAAACAGAAAGCGCTTAAATAGCTGAAAGCTTTTGACGTCGCTTTTACAACGCACTGCTTTGTGCTTTTGTCTATTACGGTGTCTGTGGTGCGTTACCCATCGGTTTTGAGGTTCGTTCCAGTTTTGGTTGCGAGTAGGTAAACAGGTGCTTGTGGATTTTAGAGGAATTAAAATTAAAAATGATAGCCATATCCATAACAACATGCAGTTGAAATTTAAAACTAGTATTTTTTAAAGTAACTCGATCTAGTTTTCAATTTAACTTATTTTGATTTTATATTGAAATACAAAATCTAGACACTTGAACACAAATTTATCATTATACTTAAAAAGTATCTTTTCAGTATAAATTAGGCGCAAATAAAATAATAGAATCGGTACTTGTGTATTAAAATTTATGTAATTACCAGATTGGAACTGTGTGAATATCTACCTCTACCTCTTAGTTACTTCGAAAGCCATTCTCGGGAACAGAGTAATTGCTCACCAGCTAAACTTCGAAATCAAGTGCATACCTACCAAACCCAAGTTTGGAGTCAAGGATAATTAGTGCTCTGGATACGGCACAAGCCCACCATTAACTGACATAGTAGCCTGATAAAATTATAATAGCTTAATCCGTGAACAATTGTCCTATTGCCTCAATCATAGTTTTAAAAATAAGGCAGGTAGGTAGTTATGAGACTGAAATAATATAAAATAAACTACCACAAGGGTTATTTATGTTTATTATAAAACCTATAGCCGCTCATCGCAATAAAATTAAATCAAACATAGGTAATCCATATAATGAAAACAGAAGCAGATTGTACAACCTAAACAAAAGTATGTAGTAACAGAGAGTTGCTAACAATTTTCAAGACCGTAGAAAAAATTGGATGTCAGTATCAGAATCTAGAACTTAAAAAATAATTTTAAGCTGTTTACTATTTTTCTTAGTTCTTTGGTACATCTTGAAGTGAGTGATCTGCATAGTGCAAGAAATCCTCAGTCATCTGTCAGTCTTGAGCTGTATTCAGCGTTCGTTCGAAGCGAGGCGTGCGGTAATGCTGTTACCACTCTACTCCATATAATTGAATAGGTACCTACCTACTACGTCCGTGAAACGCTAAGGCTCGAATTCGATTGGTGTAATGCTCGTTACTAACAAAGTTTCTTGTGTGAAATAGATGCGTAACTAGATAATGAAGGTAACCTATTTATAAATACGGAGCTTCAATTATTTGGGACGATTTTATGGCGATTATTTGTAAAGCAAATGAGTTATTCGGTAATTGGATTAAGTTGAAATGTCATGCGAGACTGACTGTTATTATTTTGGGTAGAGTATTGTAAGAAGAAAACGTAAAATATGTGAATAAAGGTGAAAACGATAATCGAACGTACTAAACGCTTCTTACAAAACGTCTGTTCCGAAACGTATTCCAGAAATAAAACCTGCCTACAGCTCGAAACATTCTCCAACATTCTAAGATAAACCAATTTGGAAATACTAAGTGCCAAAATTATTTTAGTGTAGCTATTTCAATTTTGGTGGCACTTTGCCATCTACAGGGAGTCAGGGAAGTAAGGCGGCTCCATGGAGAATGTTGAAGGTAATTGGTTAAATGTTATAAATCGAGATGCTAATGCTGGCGGTTGCTCTAACTAGTAACAGAATGGAAGCTAGTGGTGTGTCAGTCAGGTAATTTGGAGGCGGCACTATAAATGAACCATACAAGGCATGAACGGGACGAGATTTACTGTCCATCTTTAAGTTTTCAACAATTTTCAACTCCGTCTCGCGTCAAAATCGCCGCTCTATTTCCAAAGTAAAGTTTCTAAGTTACTTAACCAAAAATTGTGCAAAGAAATTCACATGAAACATCTATGTTTCCAATAGCTGCTTTAATATTAAAGCAGCTAGCCCTTATAAACAAGTCTATCATAAGCAATTAAAACAGCTACAAAACGCAACAGAATCTTTACATTTCACATTTACATTAACAGAAACTTTTACATTTCCATTCTGCGTGTAGTTCCTGTAAATCATTGTCAGGACTAAGTAAGGATTCCGTTCGAAGCTCCCCAGAATCTTGTTCTGCCGTTATCGCTTATCGCATAGATCGTGTGCAATTCTCGGAGCCCTAAGTGCTGTGGGTGCAGGAAGCCGCAGGCGCTCCGCGCGCCGCCGTATGGCGTGTTACAAGCCCGCACACCTCCTCGCTAATTGAATCCGTGTCTACTTCCAACTACGAGGTCGCACGATAAAACTAACAGGCTCAGATTGTAGCTGATTTCAATACCTACAGTTTTATCTACTTCTGACCTTTTTATAATCTACTACATCGCCTTTGCTTTTAGAAGAACTGCCGCGCAGCGAAAGCGATAACTTTCAAGTAACATTTTTGTGTCTATATTTGGTTCGTACTTCACTTACTAAGCAATAAATACGTATATGTATTAATGTGTGTTTACATAATTTTCATAGTTCTACGTAAAACGTAACCTAGCTAAAAACCTGGGTAGGTATTCTTTTATCTAAGGCACGCGGTTTCTTACCTAGGTGGCAGTTGACGCCTATTTAAGCTTTAATTAGTTCTTATAAACATGCCATAAGCACTTAATACCTAAACTATAATTCCCAGGATCACAAAACCATACTTTCAATAAACCTACTGGAGGGATATTATCGTTTCTTATTTGTTACAGTAATTAATTATACAGTTGTGAGCCACGAAAAGCATTACGTGAAATTTTATATATTACACGTATAAAAACAGCAATAGTGAGGCAAATTCAGATTATACGTGACTGGGGGCGCGGAGTCTTACGGGTAATTCGCAATAACATAGCGCTAATGACCCCGCATTCACAAGGGAGAATTCTCAGCTAACTGCGACATTAAGACCTTCTTATTTGGCTATTTCACTTCGTTATGGGACCTTTGTGGGAGTTTGAGGAAAAATAGCCAGTTTACAATTCCAAACGCTTAGGGCCATGAGTGGCTTTGTACGATTTTAGCATTTCATCGTGGCCACTTTGGAAATTTTCAGTACCATTCAGCGTATAGAGTTCAAAGCTGAACGGTCCGGTACTTCATTATCATTAGGACCTTCTGTAATGTTTTCTTTCTCGAAATACAAGCATGTTTTCATGTTTTGCCCCTTCGACTCAGTTTTCCTTATGCTTTGGGTTTCCTTATGTATAAAAGCGAGCCATTACGAGATGAAGCGAATATTGAATCGTATGTGGCGGGGAACGTTGTGATTACATAGCGACTGGCAAACAGTGGCGCCGTGGAGGTAAATAATTGGTGTACAGGAATCAGGAATGCTCTCTCGTTCCGCTCTGATTTCCATCATCCTGCTGATTTAACAACCGCAAACTGACGAAATAAATAACTAATAAATATAACCGGGGCTTTGTACTCGTTAGCAATGTGATTTATTCAACTGTAGTCCGGTACAATATTCGAATTCTTTCTCAGAGTGGGTACACGTAGAACAAATCGTCGCAGCGATTTCCCAATGCGTTCGTATCAAAATCTTATTTACACTTCGAATCTATTTTAGCGCAGGGTTCTGCAAATACCCACAGGTAAGGTCGAATGTAATCTTCCATGTATCCAATCTATCCAGTTTACATACTGTTGTGTATAAACCTCAAACTTACATTATACTATTTCATTTTAAAGAGTTTAAAAATAATGTTGGACATTACACAAAACCAAAGGTGAGAAAAGTAACATCATCACCAATATCTTCTATAATTATTTGATCACACTTTTAGAATTGCGAAATTTTGGAAAGATGGATGGGTGTTTCTTAAAACTACTGAACGGGTCGGCCTGAAATTTTCAACAGATCTAGTTCTAGTCCTGGAATAAACATAATGTTCTTTTCATCAATTTTCACGCGGTTAAAGCGGTAGGCCGCAGCTAGTGTGTACAATACAATACAAAGTTTGAACGTATCGTATTCAGCTAAAAAGAGTTTTAGTCCTGCAAACCTTACACAGGTAATATGTATAAAAGAGAACCAACGACGCTTTAATTTTAATTCATGAATATATTTTTAATAACCGTTATTTTATACCTACAGATACAAACCCACATTCAGTACAAATATTTGCAGCTCATACAAACCTTTGGCCCTCGGCGGAGAATCAATATGATTAAAACATTCACAGTGACTGACCTATAACTTCTAGCGAATAACAACCAATGCAGCTCCAGCATGCTTATGTTTGCGAAATCGTCGTCCAATCGGCTGGAGCCCCGCAATTATTACAATTGATTGCACATGACTTTCCAGCAACTGTGATTGTACTCCAATTGTCGATTTTCAGAGCGAATTGCGCCTTAAGAGAGCTTGTACTTTGGTTTAGGCACTATTCGATCGAATAAAAGAGAATTCACTCAGCTTTTGTAATTTCTGAGATTGAATTAGCAATAGTTAAGCGAGGCCTTATTAAATAATGAAAAGGTATACAATCTTTTCAATAATTAACCAAGTACCTACCTAATCTCATCACGGTACCTACTTACTATGATGATGTTTTTAATTTGAACGGGATCATGTATACATTGTATCGTTGAGAAAACGCAAATAAGTCATAATTACCTACTAATCTAACCTAACCAAATAAAAATACAATATGAGATAATTTGAAAATACATCAGGTACGTATTACGAATTTTTAATGAAATAGTAATTAAAAATTCTTTCCACCCATTCAACAAAGACAGCTTTCTCACCAAATCAATTTCGGATCCCAGTTGATTATTGAAAAAGCGGATAGATTAGTGATTAGAGACAAGACATTCATTAGCAGCAATCAGTCAAGTGAACTAAGCAGGGCCTTTCCGACGTTCCACTTATCTAAATAAGATCGGTGTCGTGCGTGATGGATTTTAAGACCGTCCTTCTTTCACGATTTAAATTAAAATGCTTCGTGTTCTGTCCACTGTTTTCAATTTGCGTTTTTAATCGAGATTTATTTCGAAGCTTTAAAGATATATATTAGCGATTAACTGTCCTCATTTTTAGCATTTGGATTGCGTAATTGGTCCTTCGAGCTTTTGCAGGTTTCACAACAATGTGGTATCAATGCTACGAATTATACGTAACGTAGAGGCTACAAAGCAAAGTTGTAGTGGTGCTACGAATTCATATAATATGCTACGCAGTAATGACAGAAATGTATCAATTACTTATGTTGCAATGTGGTTTACATTTCAGGCATCCTAACAATTGTTTACCTAAATTCTAAATAAAATAAGATTTACTTAATAAACTGTAGTTTTCGCATAGTTGAAATCGATTTCGTGCCATATGCAGTGGTTCCACGCATAGCCTATTAGCGGTGGCAATACGATTCACTGATCACAAATTACCTCAGGTGTAAAAGTAGGTTGGTACATATTATGTGTTTTGATCTGACGTTTTAATTATAATGTGCACAAAACATTAAACAACAATTAATTAAAAATCAACACGAATTTACTTAAATCCAATATTCAAGATGACGTATCCACAGATAAGATTTTATTTACACACAGATTCCACAGATTGTGTGTGTACCTATCATGATTTAAAAAAAATAGGTCTAAAAATAGTATCCCACGTAGGTAAGTACCATTAGATAACTAGTATTTTTAATCATAATATGAAGTCACTCGGCTTATCTGAAAGTTGAGCAAAACGCTAACAGTGAAATTATAAACTTTTAGCGCGTACTTTTCTGAAGTTAAAAACAGGTTTTGCTGCTGCGATGTTTTATCTCGTTTCCGTTTATTTGCTCTGCGTGAAGTGTTATTTTTCACTATTCTGAAAAATAACAACTGTAGCCTGTGTCACGTGAATGGCCCCAATGTTTTTACTGCCTTTTGTTTTAGCTTTTGAACATAAAAATGTAACGACAGTTTTAATGCAATTTTTCATTTTTTGATTTAGTTTTTTAATAATCGGAACTTATTGGGGTCAAAATTGACGGTTTAGTTACTAGTAGGTATATTCTTTACAATACGTAATAATTACCTAGGTTATCTTTTTAACTACGTAGGTACTTAAGAAATAAAACAATGTTTTGAGCGATTATAACTAAACTTAAAGTAGTGCCTAGACGTATCTATCTAATACTTAACTTAAACATCATTCGAATTCTGGCTAAGACCTGAGTTGAGGGATTCAGCTCTAATAACGTTATTGTTGTAACGAAAAAAAGGCTCAATCAAAATCTGTTCCAATATGAGATATACAGACACACAGATACATAGGCCTTAAAGCTAGAACAGCGTATCAGGTTTTCGCTTCTTGAATGAACGTTCTCTGAGAAAATTGGTGTGTTCTTATCAATGAAACAACTGAAGCTCCTATTCCAGCGGTTGTTAATTCGACTACCGAATGAAAGGCAACAGTTTAGTTTTGCGATGTGGGTACATTTGATCTCTTGGGAGTCGCATGTGTTGTTAATTACAGGCACGGACTGTTGGTAGTGTGACCGAAATTGCAGCGCAAACATAAGGCCGGGACAATGGTTTGGGATTTCTCTACAGCTGTATGTAGGTAAGGTAACAAGAGAATTAGAATGCTCTGTAAACTGAACCCAAAAATATATCAGCTTCTCGTTGCTGAGTTTTTTGCAAATTTAGTATCACTCAAATGAAATAATAGTTTTTCTTTTAATTCCAGAAAAGTATTTTCAACTTTTCTGTTTATAGGTACCATTTGCTACCCTTATTTAAATAATTTATACGACTTTAATATCTTACGTAAAGTCTTTTAAAAACTTCGCTCGAGAGAAGGGAACGCCAACGGTGTTCCACTTAAAATTTCCCTAAAGAAATATGTAGAAAGTGGTTCCGTCTCCGGCGGATTCGTCGTTGGAATCTCGTCGTCTGGTTTAATTAGCCGTTTTAATGAATGTCGAGGCACGTACGCTGTAAATGCGGCCCATTACCTGCGTAATTCACGCAATGATAACAAAGCCGCGCTCAGGATCCCTCTTTCCTCCCAGACAACTCGACAATAAGTATCTAAGAATACTCGATCTTCTTATTCCACTCATACAGCCTACAAATATAGCACAGAACCTTTATCAACGTGCCTAATCTGCGCCGGCAACGACAAGGTTAAGCTTATGCAAGTACCAATGCCTTGACTACCCGGTACTTATCTACATCTAGCTCAGTTTCAGGTTTGAATATAAAGTACTGAGCGAAACGAACGGTCTAGAACACGAGTTTGTGCCGGGCACGACATCATGCTATCAGAGGACTTTGTTCATTAAAAACAGTTTGAAAAAAGGCTTTTAACATTTAGTTTGGTACAACTTGAGGTAGCTCCGCCAAAGCATAATAAACAACAGTCGTAGCAAACAACTTAACTGATCCTAAATGAAAACTGTTGCGAAAACGCTCGGAGCAATTACAATTCCATTTTATAAATTGACTTTCTACGAGTAGGTTCAGAGTCGAGTATCTTCCATTCCGGAGCATTTTCAGTGTTTATAATAGCAATTTTTCGTTTATGTAAATGTGTTTTACAGTAAAGGTACGTGCTACTTACGCAGCTTTTAGGGTAACGTTTGCCATTACCGATGTTGGTTTGTATAATATTTAATTTGCAAGGCTATTCAACAATCATAAAATTCAGAATAAGCTATTATAATAAAGTTTACTTTATTCACGCAATTCTCATTATGAACAGATATGAAGATTATCGGACTTGCGTAATGTTTTTTAAAAAGCTTTTCGTACTTTCCGCGTGTTTATGCAAATCTAAAGTCGAGAGCAATAATGTGCGGAAAATATGAGCGCCACAGTCATGGGTCTCCGGGAAATGGCATAAGTGGAGGAAACTTGAGACATTATTTAGTCGTTTTCTGTTTGTTTGGAACTCTGTGTTTGCACTCTTCGCATAAAAATGTTATATTATGGAATGTTTATATCTAATAATAAAGTTATGTGTGGTTGCTACGAAACCTATGTAGATAAGATTTACGATAATTTAAATTACCACACCGCGTCTAGTTAGGTTAGATATAAACCCTTTTTATGACCTTCAGGTACTTCTCTAGTTTTTCATTTGTTTTTTTTATTTAAATATCTACTAAATATCTTGTGTTCCTACAATTGTCCATCAATTTCAGCCACCAATTTCATCGTAGACATTGAATCGAGAAAGACTTATTTTTAACTATATTTTAAGTATTTTAACAGAAATTGTAACGCTGTGGTTTACCTCAATAAAAATAAATAAGTAGCGGTGTAGTGCGACCAGTTTTCTAAATATACAAAAACACAAAGTCACCCAGCATTTTAAAGCCCAGTTCCGTAAAAGCAAGTTATCACGTCTTGAAAAGCATCTTTTTACGAGATGTTCGCAAATTACAGTTAAGAACAAGGCTCGTAAGAATTAAGTGAGCAATAACACATACTAAGGAGTGCTCGGTACGGGCTAGACGTGACAAAAGACGGTGTTTCTGAAGCTGAGAACCCTCTAAGCCTCTCGTCATCCCGCCTATTTGCTACCTATTAGCTGTTGTTTTATTCATGTTATTTCTTTCATTGTACTTACGCTAGTAGTAGAAACAATTACTAATTAGTCTAAAACAAAGTCGCTTCCCGCCGTCTGTCTATCTGTCCATAGATATGCTTATATTTTTAAAATTAAGCAACGGATTTTAAAGCTGTCTTTTGTAAAGGTTGTGTGTATAATACACCCGTGCGAAGCCGGGGCGGGTCGCTAGTTAGTACAGCATCTTTTTATTACTTTTTATCTAGAACTTCACTAGAGATTAGTTGCCTTTTCCATAAGTGGAAGCTACATGTTTGAGATATAAGATATGATGTACATAAGTTTTAAATATTCCAAAAAATATCCTTAATATTCAAAACAAAGAAATAAACTAGAAGACGTAGCTTTAATACCTTACGTAGCTAGAATATTACTTCCATAGTGCTTTCAATAAAGCTCTTCCAACTTACCTCCTCTGGGTTTTGTATCGATGATATTTTATAGAGGTCTTCTCTTTGCAATTTAGGTATCCGGTTAAACCTAGGGTTATGTTAGTATCTCCGACGTTGCAGTCCGCTGTGAATTCTTCGGTTGGCTCACCTATTATAATAACGACAGCATCGCATTAACTCGGGCATGCCCAGATTGCATTGAGACCATAGATTAGGTACCTACTTGTAATACTTGGTATTCGACGCAATTTACACCTCGAAGCGCGTGGATTGTAGAGCTTTGAACACGATTATCGTAGACATTGTATAGTTGGTACGCAGATTCTCGTAGAACCACATAATAATTGTAAAGTATATTGTCATAAATTGATTTCTGTTTGTTTTGTCGAATACAACCTAATAAGAGTTTGTAATCGCCATAAAACGTATTATTTCCTATAACTAGAAGGAAGGTAGGTACAGAAGGTATTCCTAAGAAAAATCTGCTCAAATGTGTCATTGCAGCTTGGGTGGCTACAGGTTTTTTATAGGTCTAGACCCCAAAAAATAAGACAAATTTGTTTGGAAAACTTGCAGTAGCTCTAGAAACCAAATGTAACACTCTGATCAGTTAGCCAATCCATCAGCCATCAGTCACAGGGTTTTGCCGGATGCGAATCGGTATTAAACGTGAATCTACGCTCCTATTTGCATACCCCTAAATAACGACTGTCACTACGCATTAAGCCAGTTATTCATAGTTCACTGAAAACTTGATGACAATCATCTACGATTTTAGAAAGAGTTAGAAATTTTATATACAGATTTAAGTAAGTCTTATTTATTTATTTCATATTTATTGTATACTAGCGACCCGCCCCGGCTTCGCACGGTTTTATTATACGGATAAACCTTCCTCTTGAATCACTCTGTCTATTAAAAAAAACTGCATTAAAATCCGTTGCGTAGTTTTAAAGATTTAAGCAGTCTATAGAGGTAGGACACAGGGAAATAGGGACAGAAAAAGCGACTTTGTTTTATACTATGCAGTGATATGTGAAATAAATATAGATATATCTGAGGTTCATATCTAGAATGGCTAAACTTAAAAGGCAATCAATTCAAATAGTAGGTTTTTCATTTTCATGTCGACTATTTTCAATTTGATGGTTGTTATATATTTTGAGTAACTTAAGACACATGTAAAACTTTATTAGGAGAAGCCCTGGTTTTTAAATACAGCTAAGACTAGTTTATGGTCCTACGGATTGAATATGTATATTGTGTATAGATACATATGTAATTATGTCAAAATAAATGAATTATTATTACCTATTATAATATAACAAACATTTCTACACATGGAACGCCTGTCACGACAATGATAACCATAAAGTTCTTATCTTAGCCCTGTTGTGAACAATAACAGACCTACATGCATCTACACTTAACTGCGGTAAAATTTACTGCGAAATAGGCACCTTGGAATTGTGGCATTGTAATCAAGAAATATACTCGTATAACGTAGTCGATTACGAATGGGGTGCGTAAACGAATTGCGGTTGGTTATAATTGGAACTGTGACTGGAATTACTTAGGCTTCCATTGAGTCCGTACTATCTGCAGAGCTTTTCATGTAGCCCTAGTTTATGAGAGAATAGGAGGTCAAAATAAAATTATAATATTGGTTAATTCACACAGCATTATTAAGTCATATCATAAGTCCTAAATAACTGATATTATACTTCTACTCCGTACATGACACTTCATAGATAAGTTTAATCATACATAGAAAACACCCAAAACTCGATCGAATATCTGCAGAGCGTACAAACATTTTGACATAAGATGGGAATCAAACCCGCAGCCTCCTGCGTCGCAGATGGACCGTCACCCGCTGCGCCATTAAGCTCTTCAAGAGATGCACTATTGTGTGGTTTTCGTATAAGAGAAAGACTTAAATTATAAACCATAAGTTTTTTAGGTTTCCGTACCCAAAGAGTAACCGGACCCTATCACGCTGTCCGTCCGTCTATCTGTCACCAGGACGTATCTCATTAGTAAGAGAGTTGAAATTTACACAGATGATGTATTTCTGTTGCCGCTATAACAAAAAATACAATGAATTATATAAATACCTATTTAGGTGGCTCCCATACAATAGACAAAATATTTTTTACAGATTTTATTGATAATTATACGGAACCCTTCGTGCGCGATTCCGATTTGCACTTTACTGTTTTTTAAATATATATATTTTTTATTTTATAACATGTTTAATTTTTTAATTATCTATTTTTTATTCGTAGTATGAACATCACATCAGTAGGTAGAACTCAATAATTTTTCAAACTACAAAATCTAAAGTAAGAAACATATTTTTACTTTAGCATTCAAGAGATGCTTGATTTTTAATAAATTGAATAAGCAAATTAATTATTTCCTTTTAATTACACGTCCATTTTTATTGAAGTCCGAGTCCGTACGCGATTGTTTGCTTTGCCTCTCGACTCGACCTATAAAGAGAGAATTGGAGTGATTGTGCAATTTTCCATGATCGAGATTTTAAATTTGTTAAAGCCTCACTATATCGGTTTTATTTTCGAAGAATACAAAAGAGTGTACAATCACAAAATGTTAAATATTACTTTGAGTTTAAAATGTGATATTCGTGCATGATGAAATTCCTGTGCTGATAAAATTAATAAAACAAAATTAAAGCGTAGAAATTGAGCACAAAGGATTATAAATATTCAGAGTAACTGCATATGACACTATAGTCAAATGTAATTCAGTATTTTACGCATAGATAAAAAAACTACCCAAAAATCGCAAAGTAAGGATTTTTTATGAAATACATAATATCATGTTGGCGAGAAAAGGTGAATTACATTATAATGCAAAATATTTTATGATGTGTGCAACATTTACACTACCTAGCTAATTAGATCAGCATTATCTAGTATTTATATCAGTAACCCCCTAACCCATAACATAAGCAAAGATTAGCTTGGGGCTAGACACGGGGGCTAGACGGGGCTGTGTGGATTGTCCAGCAATATTATTATTAATTATGTAATAAACGGAAGTTAATAAAGATTTTTTGTCAACATCAATGCAAATTATCGAAGGGAGTTCTGCGATATCATTCCAAACCCATCAATAAATCAGACTGTCTGAAACTGAAGCTGCATTTTATCTGTCACTTGTTTCCGAGCGACAAATTGATAAAAGATTTCCTTGTGCTCAACGAGAACTTATCTTACAGACACATTAATATCAGTGCTGGTAAATTTTATTTTCTTTTAGTAGGTTATATATCTTTAGTTATTTTTAAAAATTATGTCAAAGTGGTCTCATAAGGCATTTAAATTAAATTCGAGAATTAACATAAAAATTTATTAGTAAAACGTTTCGATACACATAGGAATATGATAATTTTGACATTGCTTAGTTGCCAAGCGAATCTCATACCTAAAACAGGCACGATAAAATTGTAAATAATAATCATCCATACATTTGCTTTCACAAAATATACAAACGGTATACGAGAGTAGATATTGCTTTTATCTCTATCACACCTGTAAGAAAGCGAGGTTTTGGTGAGAATTATTTATTGCTAAAAGATTAATTAGAATAACCGGTCTGACTAGAACTTAGCTGGTATCGCAGAAATGAGTAGACAACCAAATTAAATTCCAATAGTATATATACCTACCTATTTGTAAGCGATCTCCCTTTTACATCTCATGTTTCATTCAATTAACTGTTTTCCAACTTTAGTCGACTTCGGTCGTTTGATGAAATATTCCTCAATCTCTTGTAATGTTTTATCTTTTGTTTCCGGTAAATACTTGTACAAAATAATAGAAAATACTGTCGCTGACGAAGCGTAGAATAAGAATGCACCGGGTAATGTGAACACGTTAAAAATATGCGGTGACATTTTCAGAACAGTGGCCATCAATAACTCTGAGTATAAACAGAGTACAAGCAGAGAGGCACTTTTATGACGTAAGAAAATAATTTCCCCGAACAATGACGAGGGAACTATCATTGGTCCTATACTAATACTAACAGAAAACACAATTAGCAAGGTAATTGATAGATATTTGTCTTCGCTTATAACACCTACGTTGATCAAAAACAAGTACAAAGATATTATGTAAAGAAATGCAATACCAATTGCAGAAAACAACAGTAATAAAGTCCTTCGTTTGAGGTACTTTGACAAAACACATCCTACTTGCATGCCCAAGATGGTGAAACCCTCTAGAACTAGCATACCTATGTAAGCCGTACGCTCATCGTTGGTTATCTTTCGAATCAACTCTACGGCGTACATCGTACAAACAAGCTTCCCGGAGAAGTTATACAAGGACATTACGGCAAGTCCCAATAGAAGAGGTTGATAAAAACCTCTTGTAGTCATCACTTCAAAAATTCGTCTTAATTTGTCTTTATAGTTTGTAACCTTCCGTTGCTCACAATCTTTTAAGTATTCCTTCTGAGAGTTTATAAGACTTTTGAGTTCCTTCTCTGATTCTGGATCGTATCCTTTAAGCCAGTGGTGTGCTTCAGCGCATTCCTCGAAGCGACCCTTCAGAGCTAACCAGGAAGGCGATTCTGGCCAGTAAAATGCTGACATACAATACGCACAGCACCCGAACGCTATCAATCCTATGTTTTTCCAATGGGACCAGGTTCCGACGGCGTTAGCGACCCATACACCGTAGAAAAAGATGCTCGATTCGATGGTGGTGAAGACTCCTCTATACCGGGGAGAGCTGTACTCCGTGACGATCACAATCAGGAGGGTCATGTTGCTAGCCAGCAGCATGCCTTGCAGAACCTCACTGAACAGCAAGTGGGTCGTCGTCTGACTCCAGTAAAAGACAATGAATGCTATTATTGTGTTCGCGTTGACTACTAAGAATGGTATTCTTCTGCCCACGCATTGTGTGAATATCGGTATCATAACCACGAACGGCAGCGCACTGTATCCGTGGACCGACGCTGAAACGTAAGAGTTCATAAAATTAATGTGGCATTTTCGAGTTTTATGTCTTGTGATTTGATCTGTTATGTCTTGCCTTTGTTGAATATTGATAAACATTTGGTAAGTGCGCACAGAGTGGATACTTACTGAGCCAAGATTCCATGTTGATACTGATGGTTTCGTTGGAATTCGTCTCATTCAGCTCTTTTCTGATTTGAGGTATAAAGACCGTAGGGGCGCCGAAACAAAGTCCCAGGACAAAATAAATTGTCCACGCTCCGCTGCAGACGAACAACTGAAAAGTTATGAAAAATTATACGACAAGTCCTAGAAATTCGAATGGCATAAGGTTGCAAATAAGTCTAGAGTTTTAACACTTGACAGTAATAAATGATATCACTGGCAACATAATAATGGTAAGTCCATTAACTGTAAAAACTGCTATGTAAAATGTAGGTTACACTACGGAATATATATTACATTTCTAAAACTAAACTTGTACTAACTATTGAATAGAAAACTTTCTATTATCCACACAAAGAAAGAAAACACATACAGTCCTACATACAATAGAGCAAGTCTAAAAGGCGCCCTTATAGCGATCTCTTCCAGGCAACTTTAAGATATGACAGACATGACAGCAAAAAATAGACGGTGGCGGTTAATATTAACAAATTGAAATATTGCGAAATTAGGTTGCTGTATGATTTTCAAGAACAATGTTAAATAATCTTCTTTGTTTAAATTTTATATATTTTGTTAATAATTTTTGTATTTTCTAAGTTACAATTTTTGTCACCAAAATCAGTTTATTTAATGTTAAATCTTGAGTTTAAGTAAATTTTAGATTTCATCATTTTTATCGCTTGTCATGTTAGCATAATTTAATTTTGGGTAAAATCTAGTTCCGAACAACAATGCACTGTTTTTTATAAGGAGTTAAATCATTATAATCTTTTTTGTGACCTAATAAATAAAAAATAAATGTTTGATTTGAAAGTTTGTGTACACATGACAATAAGTTACTATACCTGTCTGAAAAACGGCGTCCAAGACTTAGTCGCATAGATCTTCTTCTCCATTTTATCGTCCATCTCGATATCACTATAATCACAACGCGACACGTTCATTATTTGAAAAAAAAACAACCATATAATACGTATTTATTAAATTAACCATGTGGAACTAATCCACTGATGTTTTTGGCTAAGAGAAGTCATCACAAGAGTCTTGTTAAAATAATAAACAATGTATTTTTATATTCCCATGTATGAACATTTGTTTTAAAACACTGAGAAAGTATAAGTAATTAAATTATCTAAATGACCGGTGCGTTGTTCCCTCACTACATAATGACTGACAATCAAATGGACACAACTTTATGATACATGAGATGTATCAATCATTGAATATAATCTTCCGTGATTAATAATTGTATTGACAAGTGAACGACTGTAGCAACGTCAATAGCACAGTTCAAGTTTACTTTTATTTTCTCTTAGAGTTATAATAATAGCTGTGTACCTATCAACTGCTGAACTTGCGAACATGTTCTGTCTCTAGTATATTTACCTATTTAGTATGAACTGCATTAGCATTTTTGATCCGAAAAATGATTTGAAACTTTCAGTTATAATATGTATAAACAAATATAGATTGTCACTATTAAGACTTCTTACTGTTTTAACTATTGTGATGCTTTCTCATAGTATACGTAGAAAATTTGTTAGGTAAAGTACATTATTTGATATTCTTGGTATTATGTCTCTATGTTTCTTTATCAGCAAAAGTAAAACAAACATGCATATATAGGTATCCATAACGAATTTATGTAAAGCAAGCAAGAAACTTATAATTACCTGATTATTTTTATTAGAAACATTAGGTATAACATTATGAACTTTATTCAAGAACTCACTAAGTCTTTTTTTGTGTAGAGAATATTCACCATGTATAGTTACTGGCACATTAGGAATCTAAAATAGACAGTTGCCTACTTAACACCTTCAAAGTGTCTTATTAATGGAAACTAGAAGTACCTAATAATAAAAATAAATACAGGATAGTGCACACAACATCAACTAGCCGCAAGCTGAGCAGAGCTTGTGTTATGAGTAGGTACTTGATGACCGATATACTTAATACAATACATTACTTATATAGATATTTTTCTACTATACATAGACAACCAACCCAGACCATCGGAATAAATTTCTGCAGATCGTACACAAATTTGTTCCGAAGATTTAAGAATTAAGGAGACAAGACACTTACCTTAAAACACAAAAATAATATCCAAAAATGCACTTCGTCACAGTTTTATACTTTAAAATCTATCCTAAGATGATTTTCTGAATTTTTGTTCATTCAACAAAACCCTATTGCCAAATTCGAACAGTTTATAAAATCACTTAACTTCATTAGCCTCACATAAAGAAATTGATCGCGCGAAGAACTCATGTGTTTTGATTCGCCAGATCTTTTCCGGATGTTTTATTATTTGTGGCCGACTATGACGCAACGAGTTCGTTAGACGCTGCGGGAATACGGCACAGATACTTTACAATTTCTAATTTTATACGCGCTATCTTATTATACCTATGCCGCACGTATTATACCTATGCCGAACGACACTTAAACTAAATCATACAGTTTAGTTTACAGCTAACAATAATAGTAGTTTACCTTGAAATCGGATGGGTTTTTTATTGGGCAAAAAACAAGTTCTCAAAAACAGAGGTGATTTAGATTGAGCATAAATTTGTTGTAAGAATACCTACAGGCAATAGTTAAACATTTTGAGTTATTCCGCGAATGTTTATGTTTTTATATCCTGTTGTTTTAAACAGCATTTGAAAGTGCTAGGCTGACTCTAAGCCAGACTGAAGCCATTTATCATCTTTCGGAGACGAAAATAGGTCAATAATGATGAGCTATTGAAAAATTACGCAATAAATATACTAACGCAATGCGGTGATGTGTCTGGTAGATAATGGAACATCCATTTCGTCGTCGACTAAAGCAATAACTGTAATAATAATAGATAAATTATTATGATAGATAGTATGGTAGAGTTCTCTGAAAGACGGTCAATACAAAAACTCCTCAACAATATCTCACGGTTAATGACACACAACTGGGTCAACTATTTCATTACAATAGGAAATTCGAGCAAAGTTTGAAATCCAATAAAATAAGCAATAAATTGAACTGATGAGGCAGATGCGTAACTAAGGTTTTTGTTATTAAAGTGCGAGAGCCCACACTCAGAAATTAAATAATATCTTAAAAAACTTAATTGAAAAATAAGTTACTTAAGTATGTAAACAAGAATTTTCAGAAATTTTCTACTACTGTGGAATACAAACAAACTTTTATCGTAGTTATTATTACTGTGGAACCTTTCAATGAAGTAGAGATTTCCTGGAAATTATAAGAAGATAAGGAAAAGAAAAGGCTTATTAATTAAACAAATTAGTAAACTTGACTAAAAATATGAACTCTAAAGATAAAAAGGCTTCCTTCAAGCATTTGAATTTATTCCAAAGCTTTATGGACTTCAGCATTTGATAAGGAAGGGCCAATTTTGTTGAGTAAGGGATACCCTTCCCTCGGCAAATATTATGTAGGTATTATGTATCTACAAGGATGCAATGGCAAAGGGTGCGAGGTCTTTTTGGCACTGAACCTACTTCAAATGAAATTGTTAGATCGGAACTCTATCTTACTTTCCCCAAATGTATTTTCCTCTTCGAGAATTAATAATAAACGTCTATCCAAACTTTCGCATTTATTATCAGTGTGATTGTCAAATTATCAAGAACTCTGCCTACGCAAACATCTTTCTCGCGTGTTCAAAGATAAAGTTTCAGAATTAATTTGCCAAATAACGTCGAAACACGAGATTTAAACTTGCCACCAAACTTTGCTTGTTAAATGTTAATTGTTATCAAAAGATTTATTTATTAACATTATCTGATATCAGAATATTGATCTAGATTTCTGGCTAAACTTAGGACTTTCGGCCAATGTCATATTCAAGTCGTAGGTAACCACTGAAGTTAGCATATAAGTTTTCGAATTAACCTTACCTATGTACGTATTCGCAAATCATTCATATCAAACAGTCCATTTATAGATCCACAGTATCTACTCTGGGTCTTAAATCCATTGAATCGTGAGTATTTTTTAGATTTGGTAACTGACATTTATAATACGGACGGTGTCTACAATTAGATGTCAACAAACTAAACTAATAAAATCTCCTATCCTTTCACAGTCTCACGAACTCTATGTGACTGTTAGCGGGTTCACTATGTCCCTTCTTAGTCTGTGTTGGAAGAAGACGTTTCATACCTTAACGAGGGAGTTTTGTCAAGGCTGTTCTAGAAGCTGGCGTTCAGCATCCCTGCTTGCACACTAACTAGATTTATAGATTACACAAAATTCGTAGATAGAACACCCAGGACCCTGAAATAAATATTTGCAGATAGTACCAACATTTATCCCCAGGCGCGAATAAAACCCGCAACCTCCTGCTTTCTGCTGCATTCGCCCACCGCACTACTGAGATTGTCGTTGTTGAGAGTTTTTTTTTTATTTTACAATTAACATCTTTATTAACAATCTTAATTAACAACAAAAATTACAAGCAAGGAATAGAAAAATTACAACTAGTATTTACAATTGAAACCATTGAGCTAACTGCAGACGGTTGCAAACAGTGAACAATGAAAATTAAAGTCAAGGAATAGAAACTAAAATAAAACTGTACTTAATAGTAATAGTAAACTATATACAAATAAAACCATTGAGCTAACTACAGACGGTTCCAAGCAGTCTAAAGGTAGCTCAAATGATCCTGTATGTTGTTTATATTGTTATATAAACATAACCTTTAGGGTTCCCACACAAAACTGCGATTTGGTGCGATGCGATGCGATTTGATGCGATTTGATGCGATGTCACACGAACTTGATTTGCGAATTTCTGCGATGCGAATTTCTGCGGCGAACCGTTTTGTAGGGTAACCATATCTTTAAGTTTAGTCCGCCGTATTGGACGTGTTTTTAGGAAGCGTAAGATGGATCCCAAAAAGATAATTGAACCGATTTAAGCAAAAATGATCCAACCCACACAAACCTCATTTCGAGATAATCGATATTTAAGTTTGTGGCGGTATTTCTCTAGCTTTGTAATACAAAATGTTGTTATTTTAATTTAATTTAATGCTATGTAAACTCTACTTTTTTGCTATAAATAATATAAAGAATAAATTGTAATAGTTTAGTAGATAATTGGGAAAACTTGCGCCTGGATCATTATTACAAAATTAATTTTGTATGGAAAGAGCTATGTAGGGTGCAAAAATTAAAATGCAAAAATGATTCAAAGTGTGTTAAAAATTAGTAATCATTTTTGTGTTTTAAAAGACAAAACAAACAAAATTGGCCCTACTCCTCGTCCAAATCAGAATAAGGTTCATCACATAAACCATCTACATCGTCTATTATTGCAGCTTCCCTTCGGTTTCTTAAATTAATCAATGCAATCATCTGGTATCTAATATTAGATCTGCTGGCCCTGTACTTATTTTATTTTATTTATTTATTTTTCGTTAAAGTACGAGTTTTTTTGGTAATTTTCTTACACACAGAAGCCGGAGGCGTGGCGGAGGCAAAGGCGTGCGAGTTGTATTCTATGGAATCCTATGAAAGCCTACACACACACCGCAGGCCGTGGCGAACGCGGTGCAATAGGAAAAACCGGCACGCCTTCGCCTTCGCCACTCCTCCGGCTTCTGTGTGTTTTGAACTTTATATACTTTATTTCGTTTACGTACTTAGATGAAATAGCAATTTTAAATATTAACTTGTCAAATCTTAACTTGTTTTATATCATCATCATCATAATCAACCTATATTAGTCCACTGCTGGACATAGGCCTCCCTTAATGAGCGCCATAGCTCCCTGTCTTCAGCTTGGCATCCAGCATCTGCCAGCAGTCTTTCGCAGATCGTCATCCCACCTGGCCGGAGGGCGTCCTATACTACGTTTGCCAAGTCTCGGTCTCCACTCAAGAACACGTTTACCCCAACGGTTGTCGGTTCTTCGCGAGATATAGCCGGCCCACTGCCACCACTTCAGCTTGCTAATTATTTGAGCTATGTCGATAACTTTGGTTCTCTTTCGGATGTATTCTTTACGAATCCTATCCTTCAGAGAAACTCCGAGCATAGCTCTTTCTATAGCTTTCTGAGCTCTTTGAACTGATGGACCAGCTTAATATTATAGTTTGAATCATTGTAGCAAATTAGAACGGTTATATGTTAGGGTAACAAAAGCAACACAAAAATGATTCAAGTGGCATGAAACACTTATACATTTTAAAAAATGGTCTTCGACATGACAGTTGTGGGTTGGATCATATGGATTTTCCACATTTGTGAACATAGAGGTGTGAGTCTTTGATATGTTAAAATATACCTTATTCTGATTACATTGGTTAAAAAAACTCGAAATTGACTAGGTTGTGGGTTGGATCATTTTTGCATAAATCGGTCCAATTGCACTGCTGTTATTGTTAAATAGATATAAAAGAAAAAGAAGATTCTGGATTCATCCATTTAATACGATTATGAACTCTGAAGGGAACTATTTTACTCGAAATTACTATGAGTTGAGAACTGAAGCAGTTTTTTTTTACAACACAAAGAAGGCGGCTCAGGCGCCGCGCTCTTTCGCTAAAGTTGTCTCAGAGCGGACTAAAAGGGGGGTCACCAAGTATGACGTAATATGACAGGAATACGCGATGCAAATGAGATCTGACGTTATCGTGCGAGCTCGCAGATATTTACGATGCGATGCGAGCTCGCAGTTTTGTGTTTGAGCCCTTAGACTGTTTGCTTCACGGTAAAACTTCTGAACGGATAGGGCTAAAATTTTGCATATCTGGGTCTAGACCTAGAATAACGCACACGTGGCTGTACATCCCATAAATCAGTTTTCATGAAATAGAAATAGCTTTGTGCATCGATGACAGTAAAAGTGTTAGATGTTTCCATAGAAACGAGAGCGAAGCCGCGCACATAAACTAGTAAGTAATTTGAACGTCTATAAAAGGTCAATTCAATTTTGAATCGGATCCATGAGGTCGCGTTACTTACAGCAGGAAATGGAATGTCGCCGATTTATTTTAACCGCTCCTTCCACGACATTAACTTTTTAATCCGAAGATTCCACTCAAGTGCCTATGATAGGACGTCATTGTAGTCGCCCCAATAAACCTACGGCGGTAATTTGATTTTCCCGATATCATAAGCCTTAAATTATTTTTTTTTTTATTTTCTTAGACTTTATCTTAGTCTTTATTAACAACGAAAATTACAAGCAAAGGAATAGAAAAATTACAACTAGTATTTACAATTGAAACCATTGAGCTAACTGCAGACGGTTCGGCAGTCTAAAGGTAGCTCAATTGATTAAATTAATTAGTTAAATTAATTTATCCTTATCTTTACTAATATGATTATCCCGAAAGTTTGTATGGATTTATATAGATGTTTGTTAAAAAACTATTTAATGGATCAGGCTGAAATTTTGAATAGACGTAGTTCTAACCCTGGAATAACACATAGGCTTCTTACATACTTTTTATCCCAAAAATAAGTTATAAATAGGATAGAAATAGCCTTGAAACATTTCCATAGAAACAAAGTGTGTACGAAGCTGCGGATAGATACTAGTATAAATAAATATAATGCTGGACAATTGACACATCATCTAGTCGCACGCTCAACAGATCTTTTGGTTCGGGTTAGCTACTAGATAACTGTTAGGTATACTTAATAATATATGTATACATGCATATATATTTTTTAAACTTATAGGTTTACAATTAATTGGTGACGACTTCAGACTAAGAATTAAGCCCGACCTCAAAAATAACTTAACGAAACAAATAAGACCGAATAACACTAGCATTGGAAACAGTAAACCCATGCTTGTAAATAGTGTGAACCTTGATTAATGACGTAATTTATTTCACCGCATAGAAGTAAATAACATAAGAATACCTTTAGGTTCTACCTTTGCAGAAGCCGTAATAAATACCTGTCAGCGCCTTCAAAAGGCGTAGACTCATACGAACAGTTTCAACGATCGTGTGTGAAAACAGTTTAAGTAGAAAGGATACGTGTTCGTAGCATGTGTGGAGAAATTCGACACTCACTCCGCCTATTTACGGGCGATGGCGCGATAAGCATTTTCTCTTTCAATACCATCAAAGAGACTGGCCGCCTATTCAGGGCTACACCCGACAAAATGTAACCCATAAAGGGTATAGAAGGTTGCAGCGTTTCTAACTCGCCTTACAAAAACAACCTCAAACCTTATTTCAATAGTAGGCACCTACGTACCTAACACATATCGGATCGTCGTTTTAATTGAAATTTTTCATTAGCACCAAACGAAACATTACCCGAGCTTTCTCGGTTGCTGATGAAGCCCATCAAATCATTTGTTGGCATGGCGACGCAAAACTTCAGCTATTATTCCGCTCGGTTTACTAAAACAAAAGTGCTCTTAATTCTTGATCTGGGATTTCATGTGATCATTACTTTGCACGGTCGGTCGCGCCGGCACTCGACGTGGTCCCAGTAGGTACTTGTTCGTTGTCACAAATTAAATTTTAGTGAGCTACAACAACGACCCTTAGATATTATGAGCCATAATCTCTCAAGCGGGGGAAGCCTAAATATCTGAAAGGCAAATTGGGCGATCTCTCTGAAAGCCTCGTCATAAACTTAAGCCACACGCAATTTTGTTTGGGGCCCGTGGAGCAGATTCTCTTGTAATGCAGATTAAACTTACTGTATAATTGTTTTGATTGCAATCCCTTAACCTCTAAAGACTTTCGAAAAGCCGTGTGCTGTACAAAACAAGTGTTTTCCATTGTTTGGAATAAGGCGCACATTGCTGTGAACGGCCTGAAGATAAATTGAATGCAATTTATTGCTAGATTGTTATGTTAAAATTGTTATGTTCAAAAATGCAGCTCTGTTGGAACATTGAATGTGGAAGCTTGCTCGTAAATCGAGACGCAGGCTTTCGTCTGTGCCTCCCCCCGCCCCGATTAAACTCGCCAATTTATCAGATAATGTATTCAGTCGACTTCTTCACTTCTCCATTCGATCCATTGATTTATTCATCGGTGGCCTTTATCTTAGATATTGCTTCTCTGGTATTGATCGATGGACCTAGCTCCGGGAAGGTTTGCTAATCAATCAAATTACCTACTTCGCATCTTGGATAGTGAAGGGTTAACCATTTTTATTAAGGTAGTCTTGGAAAATTATCAGCTTTTAGTCGATGAAGAAGAAAAATCAGAATGTTTGTCGAAGCGAGAGAACAGCGTTATAGCATGTTAATATGTGACATGCATATTTCGAGCAGAATCGCTGCCACCGCAAATCACAGTAAATCAGATTTAGGCATCCATTTGTGGGCACAATCAAAATGTCGATCGTGACCTTATGGCGTCGAATGACAATTAACTTGTGATGCCCAGCTCCGGCTTCCATAGAACGATCAGAAATGGCCAGGGGTAATCTGAGCTTAACCTGAAGCAAATTCAATTGCCTACCTAGTTCTAGGATAGGACGCACTGCGAAAATCCCAGCACCATTCAAAACTAAGATCGTTTACGGGGACGTTTCATAAAGTGCTCCCTAATTATATTTGTCGCGATACCACTTACCGAACAGGAAGCAATAAATAGCCCTGAAAAGTTTTAAAGTTACAAAGGTACGTTGTAAGCAAACTTTCCGATTCCTAAACTTGGGAAATAAGATTGGGCCTCGCCCGGTAATGGCTTTGTTGTGTACCGGCTCTGTTTGACGGGTAACTCGAATTTCCTCCAGGATATTCCCGGGACACTTGCTGAAGCACACGTGTCCCACTTCCTTTAAAATACCCACTTTATGGTGTTCCACGGGATTGAAAGTTATCGCAGTCAAAAGTTAAACGGATGCGGATATTGAACAGTCCAAATAATTATTCTGGCCGCTTCTCATAAAATCAGAAAACTAAGCTGGCATTGTTTTAAAGCTTGTTGGTCGAGGTAGATTTCAAAAAAACTATAGCCAACGAACTTACAAGACGAAACTCTCACGGAAATGCGATTTGTTCATAACTTTGTTATTATGAGTCGAACAAAGAAACTTTTACTCAATAACCAATATAACGTAGAATCATTTGAAAGTTAGACCGTTATTTCGGATTCTTTTTCTACATCTATGGCTTGAAAAATACGCCTTTTATGTTTATATAATGTTAACATGACTTTATAACTCTTGCTAGCATTTACCTTGGTAAGCATAACACAATTTTATGGACAATGGACCCTTCACAATTGTTTTGCTGATAGGTTTCAGTTTTTAGGAATTAATTTAATTAGTTTAAACCTATTCCATTGAAAAACAGAATAACTGTTCTATACATGGGAAGGAAGGATCTGACTTCTGACACACATGTTACCCTAGTTTAGGAGTCAGGTCTTCATTTTATTAGCAATGTTTTAAAAAGATTATTATATCTGATTCGTTCCACAAAGACGAGTAAACTTTCAGTTTAGTTCCGATGCGATTCCTAAGCGTAGATACACGGTCCGTGTCAGGATCAGAAGTACGATCAGGTTCGTTAAAACACCTGTCAAACTGGGACTTTGGGCTACTTGGGAATGAAACAGGTTTGACAGTTCGCAAAGCTTCCCAACCTTACATCAAAACTGGAGAAGATGGGATTGTTTGAGAATGTTCACTCAATACCGATAGATACCTTTTAGCAAACCATGGACAAAACAAATATTCTCTTATCCAAAACGTTTGTTTGTGTGTTTTTTCGAAATCATACTTTTATTGTTTATAAAACAATACTAAAGGAACAATGAGCATAGTTTTTTTTTTCTCTAGTTTAAAACTGCTTTTGAATATTATTGCATAAAGCAAACCCGTGCGCAAAATTAGTAAAAAACTCTACATAAGTACTACCTACTCTACCTACCTATTTATGTAGTTGCTAGTAACTTTTAAAATCTGCATTTGTCCTTTTCACTGTTACGTGCAGTATTATGTTTATGTTCCGACTATGAATAAATATGGTAAACGGTACGGTGAGTTTGAAATGTGATCCACTAGAAAAAAAAAGAAATTGTAGGCTAATGGATTATGGGTTTCATTTACAAATTTATTTGTTTTTTCAATTTGAATGATATTGCTAAATCTAAAATCATACTACGTACCTACTCAGTAATTTTTTCTGCAGCTCACGATCAAATTCGGTTCTACAAAAGTTCGATTATCATAATCCAGATAGCATTGATGCATTGCCGTTTGGATTTAAAAACGCATCCATCCAAAGATAAAAGAGCAAGACAAAAAACACAAAACTGCAAGTCACACTGATTTATGTGGGCATAGGGTCGTGCTACCGGATAGGTAAAGTAGGTAGGTAGAATAGGTAGGAAGGTAGAGTAGTTAGGTAAAGGTAGGTAGAATAGGTAGGAAGGTAGAGTAGGAACGTAAAGATAGGTAGAGTAGGTAGGAAGGTAGAGTAGGTACGTAAAGATAGGTAGAGTAGGTAGGTAGGTAGAGTTATTCTACTAATTTTGCCTACGGATTTGTGGCTTTTACAGCTTTATGAAAAAAAAATGGTTTATTAATTTGTTAAGAATCAACAAAAGTTACACAAATCATACGAATCAAAGAGCATAATTATTATCGTGACCTCCCAACATCCCCACATTAATAATACATAAAAGAATTGAGTTGATAAAACAAATGCCATTCGTACAAGCTAATGTAGGAAATGAAAAGTATAAATAAAAATAAATAAACCACACAAACAATATGATGATAACAATAAAATGACTACATGTCACCTTTTCTTAGTAAAAAAGTATTGTGGTAATAATAACCACAGTTAATTGTTTTATTAATTACTACCTGCGCCCCGCGGCATCACCCGCGTGAAAAAGAAAAAGTAGGCTATATTTATATTTCAGCCCGATCAGTTCAGTAGTTTTGTCGTGAAGAGGTAAAAAATATACAAACTTTCTCATTTATAATATTAGTGTGATAGAATCGTTTTTTTCTCTAAGTCAATTTTAAGTAATTTTCATTAAGATTAAAATAATGTCCTTCGAGTAGAATTTTCTTTGGTCCTGTGATATTATGCATAATAGCCATGAAGCGGTGCGCAATTTTAGTGTTGACCCGCTCTACATATGTATGACCGGTGCAGCCCCACCTGACCACAAATCAGCGGTAAATCAGATTTTGAGCGCACACGTCCGTGATTGCTGAAACGAATTTACGTTGTTGTGTTGCGTCGGGCCGCTAACAACGTAAACGGCCCCAAACGCAGCGCGTGCTTGATCAACAATTACTAACTAACTACTACACATTTCTCTCATTAGAGTGTAGTATAATCCTCACCAATAATTATAAACGCAAAAATTGTAGATATGGATGTTTGTCACTCTTTCTCTTATAAACTTCTAAACGGATCAGGCTGAAATTTTGAATAAACGCAGTTCTACAACAAACTAAATAATTCGACTCTACATTTCACCTCATAAATCAGTTACCACGTGATAGAAATAGCCTTGAAACGTTTTATATAGAATCAGCAAAGAGTGCAAAGCCACGGACAGATATTAGTTATGTGTTATTTGTGTGTTGGTCTTCATTGGAACGTATTGTCGAAATAAGAAGAAGAAAAGATATAAATCAACATTTTCGATTAGTTACAATAAAAGAAATAAATGTCTTTTACCTCATCTTCAATGTACCGATACGAACAAGCTTTTAAAACTAAATAGTATAAATTAGCCCTATAAAAGATAGTAAGCTTACTAAGTTTCAAAAATAAAAATTAAGTAGGTAGATACTCAATAAAAGAATAGTAAAAATTAAGAAGCCAATCAAATATTATTTCATCAGAAATAAAAGTTGATTGACCACATTACCAGTGATTTAGTTAGGTAGTCTAGCAAAGTCAAACTCTGCTTTATAAAATGTTGGAAAAGTAAATGAAAGAATCGCTTTGAACCCGTATAATTCCGAAGACTAAAAATATTAGAAAGCGCGTTGCCTATCGTATCTTATGTACAGGTATGAACACTGAAGTTAAGTATTTATTCATACCTACTAAAATTAAATTTCCCTTTATTTCAATAAGTAGGTTCAAGGGCATTTAAATTTTGAGAACGAACGAACAGAAATCGGGGTCTTAATTAACTACTTAGACCAATTTACGATCACGAGTCCACGGATTCTCATCAAACTTATCATATTTTTTTGGTTCATTTATAATAGAAATATTGATTTGCATACAAACCACCTCTCACCCTAAACGATTAGGTAGATACATACATATACTACATTAACCTTGTATGTTGCGAAAAAAAATGAGAGTGCCTAAAAAAACTATTATCTAGTCTATTCCTATTTGTAGCTGTTTTTTTGTACTTCGTACGTTGAACGTAGGTTTTAATTTAACAAATTATCTTAGATTGTCGGATTAGTTGTACAAAATTTTACACAACAAAATCAGACCCTGACAAGAAATAGATCGCATATTACCAACTAGGTAAATAAGTTTGTATTTATGCTGTTCTTTTTTAATAAAGAATTTCATTTTTTTCAAAGAAAATAATAAAATAGTGGGAAATGTGGACCGGAGTGATCCTATATTGCCAATTTGGCACAACTCTGTGCAGTATTTGTACTCGATGGAATAACCGTTGGGTGACTTGTAAATGGTTAGCAGCAGAATTTACTCGCGAATTGTTTGCATTTCATTAACTCCAGCCAACAAGGGACCTAATTTTATTTCTCTGGCACAGGCATTAGGTACTAGCTCGATCAATTTTGTTTTAAGACAAAAATCACTGAGTCAGAAAAAAACAGAAATTGCTATGCGCTTGGTATGCAGCTAAAGTTCAGTAACTATTCTGCTGAAATCACGAAAAAATTCTAGTCCTGCTCAGCAAGTTAGAATACATTAACACAATAATAATGACTGTTTATGTTACTGTAAAAGTCCGAACTACGTAAAAACCTCGCGTTATTAAGTGTGTTAATAAGTCACTGAAAGATAGATTTGAGCGAGTTTATTCAATAATAAGCCTGACTTCGGTGTATACTTTGACGTCTTTTGACAAAAAGTAAAACTGAGTTCAAACTGAATAGTTATACTATTTTTGATTCTTACGGAACAAAAATATATTATTAGGTATATATAATAGTAATCCATCTGAAATATTATATATATCGGACCACCTCAGGATCATTCTCGATACAAAAGCAAAAGAATCATCTAAATTAGAAGACAATTATCTAATATGACTATCAAGTAAAGCCCGATTAAGCAGAGCCTCCGTTAATTTTGCGTCGGTTGAAAATGAAGTAGCTGTCTTGATATACCCTAGGCTGTCGTGCTTTAATATCCTATTCAGAATTGAACCAGAATTTCTGTCTATAGGTACCTGAGTTATAAGCAATAGGTTTAAAACATTAAAATTTGTGAAATTAAAATTAGTTTTGGAATCCCATTGGTATGGTCCTTTTCTAATGAAACAATGCCTCAGTTTCTGTGGTTATGCTGACAGAAATACGATCCCTAAGTTGAAATTTATCGGCAATGTAAAATTAAAGAAGGCCAGCGCTACCTTTAACATTACTGATAACATTTTTAAAGCTTCACTAAATTGATTCAGGATTTTAATTTCATATTTATAAAATCATAGGTATTTTCAAATGGTCCACTACACGCTCTTGTGTCTAGGTATATTGTAACGTGTATATTCAATTTATAGGCTAATCATCTTTGCTTAAAATTAATTAAAGTACATTATATTCAAAATTAATTTGATATTAACATATTGTTATACACCATAAACAGTGAACCAAAAATTAATTAATATTTTATCACAGAATAATTTTGAACATTTTTTTCAGGCATAAAGAAATGAAAATTATTGAGTTCTAACGTAATTAGTGTTTTAGGAGAACATCAACATTTTTATTTAAGTACATCATGCAGGCACAGGGATTGTATTCTACTGCTCAGGTCTAGCTACCTGAGCAGTAGAATACCACCACGTATTTTACTTTCCACTTATTGTACGTCCGTTTGTTATACCTATCATAAGCTTTTTAATGCATATGTAGTAGTTTTATTTTCTGATAAAATAAGTGGAGGCGCAAGTGTACCTTCTTTTTGCGCCTTGAATCACCAAAGCTTTAAAATACCCTCTCCAGTAGTCATGTCTGAAGTCGTTGCTTGAGTAGGTAAGAGAAAAATAAGATGCAGCTCTTTCCAACATACCGGAAAGAGCTGCATCTTATTTTCTATTCACTACATAGTATAAAACAAAATCGCTTTTTCTGCCCCTATTTCTCTTTGACTGCTTAAATCTTTAAAACTACGCAACGGATTTTGATGCAGTTTTTTTCCTTAGATAGAGTGATTCAAGAGGAAGGTTTATACAAATTTGTACATGGGCGAGCAAAATGCTAGATAGCATTCATAAGCGATAGCCTCGCTTGTCACTCACCATAATATGGACCATTAAGGCGCTCCCTAGAAATACCCTAGCGTCACCACTTTTGACCACGAAAACAGAGTTTGGTGGCCACCGAGAGCAACTTCGTATCTCTTCCTAGAATAGACAAAATAAAACTACCTACATACTACCGATACCGTATTAAAAAAACTTATGATATATTTATAACAAAATGAAGTTTTGATTTTTGGATAATAATAATGAAACAAGTGGCGGCGCTAGTATAGCTCTAGGCAGCGCTTTAAATGGTGAATGCTCTCATGGCAGCGTCATCATTTCAGCCGTGTATAATAATAGTGAAGGAGGCATACCACATCCACAATTAAGGAGCTATTCTTAGCTTTATAAGGTCATGTATTATGATACCAAAATAGGTGTTTCACAACTAAGCAACATCATAAATCCGTATTATAGGAAGATCAACGTAACAAGCTCAAGTAAATTACTATTCCTCCGCATAATTAGTTTAAACTTAGGAAGTGGTAACTTAACGTGCAAACACAGGGTGAATAAACTCCAAAGATATAACAAAGAAACAATGTAACTAGGTCCTTATTATATTTTAATTATCATGCTTTAGACGAAGGTTTCCATCCCCAGCGACCTAACTGAAAGCCACAAAAGTTAAAAATGCAAAAACTGTACCTACGATCAAAATCGAAGAGAAATTTAAAAAGAGTATAATTTCATATTTCTGTACGTGTAACACATTGCTCTCATAGAATGGACTAACGAGTGCTATAAAGCTATGTAAAGCAGTTAGATTACACGGGATCCTATCGCTGGCAACGAGAGCTCTCCTGAGCAGTGTTTGCAGCTCTTACGTGCTCCGAATGCAAAAACGCATGGATTGTGCAATTCGTGCAAAGGTGTTAGAGTGCCCGCCTTGCCCCCATGTAGACAAATCAGCTTGCCTAGGCAGTTTGCCCTTATCCACTATAGAAGCCTTCTTAGAATTACCTCCTGTTTTAAAATACTACAATTCCATTGTTCACAGAAAGTACAAAAGGAACGAATTCTATTATAACAAAAGGCTATCAAGACCGACGTCAAAAAGAAAATGGACTTCGTATAAACAATCACAATTACAATAAGCAGGAAAATAAGAATCCTCGACATAATGGTGATTGAAAATGAAAGAAAAGTGGAGTGTTTGAGCGGGATAGAAGCTGTCTTCATCTAACCAGTTCACTCGACTGTTATAGATGTAACTTTACCCACTTTTTACCTTAATATTTTTTTGTTCAAACGGCGCATAAAGTTAGCTCGCGGCTAATTGTCTCACACAAACGGTAATCTACTAAATTAACTGCGCTTATGCTCGAATAAGTAGGTTAATTTCACCGTGCTACTGGTACTCGAAATTAAAAGCGATTCACGGTTTGTTTTACAAATCCCGTATCAGCTATTTTAACGAGAGCGGTTAAAACATACCAATTGGTATGTCTAATTGGCAGGTCTAAATTACCAAAAAGCTTATACAGATATAAAATTGTATTAGATAAGGATACATTTAATATTTACTCACAGTTGAACATTGCCATTTCTAGAGTAGTTTAGGAGAATATTACCAGCAAAGTGCCTTTATCAATGAGTTTGAGTTAAGATGTAAGTTTTCGCCTGTGGGAAAACCCTTCGAGTAGTCTTGACTCTTGGCATTTCCCCAAGAGGATCATACATACATCCACTTCACTTCATCAAGTTATATAGGTATGTGTATTTAACGTCTTTCTGCGATTCTTTTCCGACTGAGCGTTATAGAAATATCGACGTTTTTTGGGTATACTCGCGTCTAGTGTCTAAAGATTTTGTAGTAAACAACTAGATTTCTCTCATTTCGTGTCTTTTTCCAAGTGAAAAAAAACCTACCAACTCAAACGGCGGTATTTTGTGTCCAAAAAACATTAGATTCAAGAACAATAGATTACTATACTTCTCGCGCACGATTTATTTTGTACAACAAACATGTTTAAAACTAAGCGTGGACTATATTTACCTACGCACGTCCCCAATTTCGCCAAAGTGGAACGGCTAACATGAAACTGCTCTCTAAAAGTAGGAATTCATGAAAAATATGTTCAATTGATTTAACGACTTTTAATTATGATTTCCTTAAAATTGAGAAAAAGGGTCATGTCATCTTTACCACTGCTTTTGTCTATTCTTATGGGTTGTTCCCATCCGATTACGCCAAAACCGATCACGGGGCAACCGATCACGGCAAACGGCGTCAAACGGTTTCATCCGATCACGCCATACAAATACTGCCTTACTTTTTGATTACGTTTGTAAGCATAATATATAGATTTTCAGTTATGCCTTTACCTAATACCCTTATTCTAAACTCATTTCTTAACGTAGTAGGTACTCCATTTTTTCAAAGCAGTTCTTACTTAGGAACTTATCTGTCTCGTAATGTGCTGACTTGAATGTTCCCGCAGTCGGATCTTAGACCACTAGGCTATGATATCTAGTTAGTTTTATCAGTTACCAGTCGCTATACATTTATGAAGATGATATCCCGAAAAACTAGTTACTAGAGTACTAGTTTTAGACTAATCCGTTTGATAAAAAATAGTATAATTTAATCTTCGCTATGGTTTTCCCTCTTACGCCTTGTGGACAGACTGATCCCCTAGACTGATCCTCATGACTCTATTCTCTCATAAAACTAAAAATTATGACGAACTGTTTGTATTTGTTTTTATTATATGATTGTAGTTATCTTTGTTATGGCGCTCATTAGGGGAGGCCTATGTGGACTAATATACATGGGTTTGGTTGATGATGATCTTTGTTAAAAAACTAATTCTATACCCAGCAGTGGTTGAAGATGGATTGTGGATTATGATGATGAATAAAAAAATAATAATAATCATATTAAAATATCCGAAACTTCTGCGTTACTCAATGAGACAATTCAATAACTTTACCTACTTACTCAGTTATGACGTCAGAGTTCAGAGTCCTTAGTACCGGTGGTAGTTTTATTTTAATGACGATAAAAGTTTTCGTCTCGTTAGATACATTTAGAGGGGCTAATTTGGTTTAGTTTTTGAACGGTATTTTTTGAGAGATCTGACGTATTGGCACGGACTTTTGTATTTGATTATTCTTCTTCTGTACTTACGTATAACTGAGATTTGGGTTACTTGCTCTCCAATAATTTTGTCTTAATAAAACTTCGCATACACTGATACTAAGCGTACATGTACCTACTTGACATTCTGTTGCCAAACAGTCCCAAAGCTCAGTTCTGAGGCAGCAACTTGGCCTATTCACGTTGTGTTACGCTAAACTCGACCCCACCGGGCAATTTAATGTCATAATCCCTTAAATAATTCAATTGTATGCAGGCGGAGGCAGAGTTGCCAACGAAACCGTTGGATTTTGCACAGAAACATAATGTAATTTCCTAGCATACCTAGTTGTAGGTACCTAGAAGTTTCATATTTCAACAATTCATTCAGACAATTTAATGGAAAATGAAAATTTTGAAGCTTTATAAGACTTCAACTTGCTCTGCTTTTGATAATTATTGTGTTATTGTCGTCATTTTCAGACAACATTCATTCGATATTTAAATAAAAATGTGTAACATACAATTCCACTATTGGAGTAAGTTTAACCCGAATTCAAACGAATTGAAAAAAAAAAACATTTTTTACACTCAAGATTTTTTTATTACAAAGAATAGCCAATAACAGTCTTATAAGATATCTCGAGAAATAATCTCTTAAACGGATTGCCCCTCTTGTAATCGTTTACTTTGAAAGTTTGAACGGGCGGCGGCGGACGGTTATGTCAGGGAGATGAACCTTTGTGATATTGACCGATGGGATGTTATTAATGAGTAAACTATGAGAGAATTATTTAGAAGGTCTTGTGTAAACCTAATGCTAATGACCAGGAACGCTGAGCGCCATAATAAATTACTTTGACAACGAAGCTTTTACGGTACCTAGTTGTTCTGATGGTGATGTTTGCAAACAAACACAGCTTTGTATAGCTACGCAATGCACTTACATAGTGAAAACTCTTAGAATTAAAACATCGTTACCAGAAAAGGGTACGAATTGCGGCGATTTGTCACCAGTAACTAAGTTGCCGTAAGCTCAAAAGAGATCCCGACAAAAGACAGCTGTCTTCATTGTACAAAAGTATTTGCTTTTGTTCCTGAGGTGTCTATTCAAGCAGCGAAAGATAAAAATTACGAACTCCGAGGTGTTTTTATCAAAGACGAAAACAAAGGGTTGTTTAATGAGGGTATTAGTGGAAAGTTCACGATAAATTCGGGGTCGTTAGGCGTTCTTTGTCGCCCCTGTATTGTGCTGTAAGTCAAATGCTTATGAACCGTTTCATCAGAAACCTTTTCAGTGGAAGTAATTCGATCAAAACTCAGTTTTTCATGATTTCGATTAATCGACGTATTTTGGTTAAATTTCGCGTTAATGTCACATGGATGATATTCAGTTATGAACGCGAAACCTCGTCATAAGTACCGGTCTACATTACAGGAAAATCATGTACGTAAGTAAACAGGATACCCACTAAACTCGTTGACTTGGTTAATTATCACGGTTATTGTCATTTTGGGTTGATAATGGGTTAATTACACCTGAACCCCCCAAAAATATCTACTCATACAATGGAAGGTACCAACTTATACATACTTTATGTTTGACGCTGAAAACCAAATCGGTATTTATTTGAAATTCCTTCATATTCTATATTTAACCAAATACATAAAAGCTCCATGGTAGTTATATCAAGTTAGCCAAATCTGATCACTGGCCATCCAGTTTCATAAAATAAAAGTTTATAAAAGGCAACAAAGCAATTTAAATTGTTCGACAAAAGGCCGAAGTACCTCATACAAAAACATGGATTAAAGCGAAACATTGCTAGTAGATAGGTACATACTATCATACGGTGGTGGTATCGTATTGCGTGAATTTAACCTTTGTAGAGTGGTCCCACGGGATCCGACTTTCAAAAAGGATATTATGTTCATCTGTATACCTTATTATCTTTTCGCCAACTCGGCACGGCTGTTTACCTTACAAACATTTGCATAGGCTTGCTCGTTTCTTATTCCGTAATTTCTGGTTCAAATATCAATGCAAAGAAAAAAATGGAAATGGTCAGTATCTAAGGGGCTGAACTGATCGAAATTCTTTGTGTTCATTTCGATACCTAGTTATTTTTACGAGGATGGACATTTTAAGGCCCTGTATGTCGACAATTGGTCATTTTTAAGTAGAAATAGGAAATGTTTCTGAGCAAGTTACATTTCAAATTTATAAATACATATTACTTCACGTTCATACATAGATTAACAGCTAAGCTGAAAACATAACAGCAGAAACTTTTCTCAATAAATATATGTTTTCAAAATGGCACGTTTCAGAATTTAATATAAAAATATATTGATAGCTACGATAAACATCAACTAGGGAGTTATTGTTAAAGTTAGGTAACATTTTTATCTAGAATCTGGTTAGCTTAGTCTTTTGATGAAGATTCTCAATAAAGTTAAATATTAATTTATTCGATTAACAGCAGGCGCTGAGCCCGCCGCCCATGCCTCAGTACCACCGTGACCGCTGTCAAGGCTGGACGTGTGCTTGATGTCGTCTCAGACTTCAATGACAATCCATACGTAATATTTATCGTGAATATTCGAATAGAGCCTGTCCAGATGGCGCGTTTTACGTGCGCTCCTATGCGCGTTACGTTAGGGGGACTCGGAGACAGATAAAAACATGGAACCAAATAAAATAGTTCTGGAAACGTCGGAAGCAAAAAGAACTTCAAAGATGTAACATACATCCAATTCTACTAATTCTTCTTAACGTTTCATGGTTCTATTGAATTATCTCTGATTGATTCAATTTTCCCATATTGCTACTCTTTTTTCAATTTTGTCTATAAAAAGTACGGTAACGAAGATATCTTTCTCCAATTTCGATCGAAATACGTCCACTCGCATTGCGCGTTCCACTATATAGACGAGGAATCGCGCACCAGCATCTGGACGGGATGTAGTTAAAGTGCTCTAGTATCTGGAGAACGCGCGAATGTTTAAACGCGAGAGCACTCGCGTAGGAACGCTCCATCTGGACAAGCTCTTAGCTAACGTTCCCTGACAGATTGACTATTACTCGATATTTCATTTCGATTGACAACTAGGATTTAGGAAAATCAAATTTTTGAATATAGAATACCAGTACGCTACACAAATTATCAGAACTAAATTTCATTTAGCATCCAGAGATATCATATCGTTTTGCGTAGAGTGGAACTGGAACATAATAGAGAGTGCACAAACAAATAGGTATTTTGATGGAAATCTATAAATTAGGATTTGGTCCCGTGGATTCCAGGTTCTAAATTTCCCAGGATTTCCCGAAATTTCTGGATGATTTCAAAACCTGGTTATTGTAAATAATTTCTCGGAAAATTTCGGGTCTTTCGGGAAAATCATTTTAGCATTTAGAACAGTACCGAAATAACTAAACTTTATCCATTCCATCATCTTGTAGCATTTCGGATTTATTCATACCTTCGCGGTATAAGGTATGTTAGTTGGAGCTTTATCTCTTACTTACTAGCGACCCGCCCGGCTTCGCACGGTTTTATTATACGTATAAACTTTCCTTTTGAATCACTCTATCTCTTAAAATAACCGCATCAAAATCAGTTGCGTAGTTTTAAATATTTAAGCAGTCAAAGGGAAATAGGGACAGAAAAAGCGACTTTGTTTTATACAATGTAGTGATGATTTGTAAAAATTAATAGGTATGAAATTTTTAGGGTTATATCAGTGTTTTGTGTTTGTGTTAATGCCTTATGGTTTTTAATGCTTTATTGAGCGATGCCAGTTTCACACACTCGAAACAAAGTATCCGCATTATTCTGAGCAACAACATAATGAGTGTAATATAACTATTGTTGCCTTTAGTTCAAACTGACTTTAGTTCATAAAATTATCAGTACCCAAATACAAATACAATCATTTATTTGCAAACAAGGGTCACAAAGGTGGTGGTTAGAAAATAGTAAGTACCATACATGTTTTGCCTTAGTCATAGGGCATGCAAATTTAGGTTTTTTAGGACTAAAACCCAAAATTTAATAACAAATAAAAGATTGGAAATAAAAAGAGATAAAAATTAAAAATATAAACATCAAGTCAACATGAACTTAACATAAAATTAAAATTTAGAATAAAAGGTTTCTATTAGTTATTCAGTTAGTTAATGTCCTTCATCTATCAAAAATTCATTTATATTATAATAGCATTTTGATGTCAAAATATATTTAGTTTATTCTTAAACATTGTCAAAGGTAGTGTCTTGTAAGTTATTCGGCAACTAGTTACCCACTGCAGAATATAAGAGCATTTTTGTTAAAACATGGGTAAAGAATTTTGAATAATGCTCTAATCACGAGATATTATTTTTTTATAAATTAAATGAATAATATAATATTTCACACCGGCAGATATACCTACCAAAACTGACAGTGTTCAAACTACGGAACCAATTAATGGAAATTAACATTCATATTTCGCATTCGCATTTTTATTTTGCAGCTGACAGTTAGCTTTGATCGAATTTGAAAATAAGGAATAAACGAATTTGAATTTTGAGTACATAATTTTTTCTCATTATTAAAAATAGAGAATCCTGGGATCACGGGATCATACCTCCTATTTCTTATATTTCGCAATATGTTTTATTTTACCTGAATTTACCTAAATGGCAAATGAGGTTTCCTTTACACTGTTTGTAATCGTCTGCAGTTAGCTCAATGGTTTCAATTGTATATTATCATACTAGTTGTAATTTTTTCTATTCCTTGATTGTAATTTTCGTTGTTTATTTCCTTATTTTATTTCTTTATCTATATCTGCAGGTCACTGACTCATTCTGTAAAATCTTAAATTTGAACTCGAATCCACTCTAGTGACCGAGCTACGTCATTCTTTAGCATAGGCTCTATGCTAAAGAATGACGGGCATAGGGGAACGTAGGTCGAAAGCGGTCGGGCAATGAGTGATAAGGTAAAATTGAATTGATGGTAGCCTAGCTAATATTTTGAAGAAGATAAATTTATGTGCAATTTTTTTACCTCACTGAAACAAGTAGAGATAAGTGGTACCGATGATGAAAAAGTGTTCTGGCAGTGATAGTCCAGATTCGAGAGATATTTTGTACATTTTGTTTGGATCCATAAAATCTGGATCTTTTGTTTTCCATCAATAATTTTATATTTATTTTCTCCATTTTGTTTGCAAAATTAATTGATTAATTTTGATTGTAAAAATGTTATGTTTGGTGTTACTGTTAGAGTTTTGCAATTTTTTTGATATAAAATTAATTATGTTTTCTCTAGCATTAAATGGGCACTCATTCAATGCAATTGACAGGCAAAAGGAGCGACTGACTTGTTAAACTGTAAATTGTACCTTAATACATATCTATAGTTGAGTACCATTTTATAATAAAGAAAAGTTTTTTTTTAATTCTTCATATTTCGAGACTCTTGTATGCCAGTCCCGTATTTTAACTATAGGTATTCTATACAAATATATGAAATTGATAATAATAATAGGAAGAATTTTGACAAGTTTGTCAAATTTTTATTAAAACTTTCCTGGAGTAGGCTCCTGTTGCCCTGTTCTCCCCTAATTGTCAAAATCTCAGCATTTTAAACTGACAGCGGATTTCTAAGGTTCATACCACACGGGAAGTTCTCCCGCTGCGGGAATATGCTTCTGGACCGCACTAATCACATTTTAATATGAAATATGAAAGATATGATTTTCCTTCGCGGTTCACAGCTAGGCGGGAGCAATACGAGCGCCGCAAGTAGCTTCAAACCACCGCTGATAACCGGTTCTTACTACATGGACGCTTTCGCGCTATACGTCATTCTGCGCGGGTTTATCATCCCCGCGTATCCCTTGTAGTTTGATGGTCTACGGCAGCTTTGTCGAGCGGATACCCGCGACGGGAGAACCGCCCGTGTAGTATGACCCTAAGTGATATTCGAAATGAATTTATAAAATGCATAGGCTGATATATGAAACACTGCTGATAGATGCTGAACCGTTGGGGTAAACGTGTTCTTGAGTGGAGACCGCGACGTAGCAATCTGAAAAATGGGAAAATGGGATGACGATCTGCGAAAGACTGCGAAAGACATCAGCCTATATTAGTCCACTGCCGGACATAGGCCTCCCCTAATGAGCGCCATAGTGCCCTGTCTTCAGCTTGACGCATCCAGCATCTGCCAGCAGTTTTTCGCAGATCATCATCCCACTTTGCCGGAGGGCGTCCTACACTACGTTTGCTACGTCGCGGTCTCCACTCAAGAACACGTTCACCCCAACGGTTGTCGTTTCTTCGCGATTATAGTATTATATTTTACAATGATAAAGATGAAATGTAGTATAGGTATGCCTAACCATACTATTATACATATATTATTAATTTACTTATGCATTACCTAGGAACTTGGGGAGGTCGTTACATCAGGTACAAAACAGGGTAAAGTTACCCATAGTAAAGCATTATTACCTACCTACGCAGGTACCAGCAACGCGATCTTATAAAAACTAATATACTCATTAACGGTAGACATGCGCCATCTATGAGGTAGCCCTTGTCAACTCTCCTGGTTTTTCTGCCGCATTTTTAGCCGCTGTGAGCGCCTTAACAATATTGTGTTGAAAATGGAATCAAATTGGATTTCTTTATGTAGGTACCTACAGCGCACTGGATACTAGATACCTGCAAAAACTAAAATGTGTGATCTTTCCTCGAAAAAAATACTTCGATTCCTTCACCGTGCCAGTTAAAAATACACCAACCAGAAATTGTGCAATACGAACGCACGGTATCCAATTTTAATTTCAGTGGAGAACCGGGAAAAGAATTCTGACGAATGTATAGGTGGTACATACAGCTCAATCCATTAGCTAGCTGGTTATTACTTTGCCTTCCCGGGACCAACACACTACCGCCGTTTGAACCCCGCGCTTTGCCACAATCGTACAGCTGGCAGAACATTCCAGGGCCGGCCTTTCTAACTCCATATTTGCTCTTTTCATTAACCTGCAGTGCATAAAAGTTTACAGGAAAATTGTACGCTATGATCATGTAACGTTACATTCAAAGCAGTTCTAGATACCTTTGCACACAGATAATTACCTACAATCAAAGATAGAAACATTCTAAGTATTATTTGCAATGAAAACAATTGAGCTAACTGCATACTGTTGCAAACAATCTAGATTTATTTCGACACCAGTCGGAAGCGTCCCCAAGACGCTCTTCGCTCAGTATGGCATTGGTGATGCGCTCTCGGTTCACGTTTAGATTGTATTTTAGTATAACTTCATATTTAGCTTTTAAGAAATTAATTTAACATACAATTTACTCCTTCAGCTATTATGGTAGAAATGTAGCGAACAAGTAGCGAAATTACTTAAATAATTTCGCACAATAGCTAATTAGCTCACAATAGCTGGTAGCCAGCATTATTCATTATAACAAGGTCTTTACTTATGCAAGAGTTTGGGCGCTCCGACACAGCACTGATGCGAGAATAATAATTACGTGGTGGGTGTAACCAAACAATCCGATAGCAGACCATTCAATTAACGCTGCATCCACATTGTACCGAGATTGCATTTCACACCTCACCTGAAACCGATAGGCTCTATACAAAGGAACTCAAGTGACAATCAAGTCCTATGATGTGCTGATCATGGTAAACATCATAGCGATAGCAAAGACGACAACTTAGCTAGGTACTTAAAAAGATGATTATTCATCTCTCTTGTATTAAAGCACTTTTATTCCTCTTTTGCGACCAATAAAACTACATTACTTTTCTTTATATATCAAAGGACTCCGTAGGTCAAAGCAACCATCTGACCAATAAAGGTAGAAAATACAAAGAAAGATACCTAATAGGAGAAAGCTATTTAGAGCTTGTTTTGTTGACAGCCTTTAGCTTCAGACATCGAGAGATATATTGATATTATTATATATTAATTGTAGCATATAAAATAACACTAAACGTTTAATAAATTTCTCCTATAAAATATAGACGTGACAAATATGTTTACCACTCAGCAAGTGCTTTGTATGACATGACACAGCGAATCATGCTATAAGGCTGGTCTTCTGTTGAGTTGAGGTTGCGACGTCATACAAATACCTAATACTACACACACATAAGACAGACACATAAATAAGCAACAAAAAAGATTTTTTGAAATTATAAAGAGACGAGAGACGATAAATAATAGAGAGATACTATGACGAAGAAAACTGTACTGTAACTTTAGCTTCATTATGGATGGGAAAATAAATATTCTTATATCTGCTTGATACAACTCAAAAGATATCTTTTCACACGAGCGAGATACAATTCACTTGCGAGCTTTTCGAGCCTTCACTCTCATTATCTCCAAACACCAAAGGCATGGAGCCCTAGTGTCTAACACAAAAGCAGCGACGTGTCAGTGCTCAGTCGATAGGCATAGGTACCCATAATGTGTGTCTCTTTATTCATACAAATGTTATGTTACGATAAAATTAGCACATGTAAATGAGAATGATATTTCCGAAGCGCATCGCTCTCCCACCCACAACCTTTCGACCTATATACATGGAGGAACATAAAAGCAAATAATTTCCTAGCCCATGCAGCTATTTTTAACTTTTTATGCACTTTAATTTTATAGCGGGTAGGTAGCTTAGAACGATCGCATTGCCTTTGAACGTCCGTTAATATTAATGAAACATTCGATAGTCGAGGTAGGAAAAGGCAGTATTTACAGAGACTGAATGAATTTCATCTGGCAAGCGATCCATTTTTATCAAAGGCGTAAACCCTTTTAGTAACCCTTATCAAAATATAACAAGGTAATAAAAATAATTGAGTTTTTTATACGTATGTTGTTCAAGCCACTCGCAAGAGATATATTATATCTAAATAAAAGGTCACCACACGTTTTTAGTGCGTAAGTGTATACAACAATTTATACCTCACAGTACTTTTTTCACTAAAGGTAACGAAAACGCCGAGTCCTTGTTTTGTTGCAAATTAAATTACAACTTTTACATTACGCTGTTTCCTAGATTCATTCAACACATAAACTTGTGAGGCCTTTTGCACTTAAAACTTCCCCCGGGGGAAAATTGTGCGGTCACATTATATCGCTGAACGAATTGTTATTGTTTCTGAAGGGAACTTTAACCGCTGTGGATTACATTCAACCGAAGTGGCTCGCTTCTGTCATGAACTGCGAGCCTGTCTTGTTTACAGCAGATGGTTTGACCTATCGGGGTTAAATTGAGATATCAAACTAATGGCTCTAAAATGCGGTCTCAAAGCTGAAGTTGCGTGATCGGGTAGCAGATAGGCGTCTGGGGTTTTCGTTTTCTAGTTACGAATTTAAACTATGTTACGTGGGTCCACGTTTCTTGTATCTACGTAACATATTATGTATATATTCATGTGTACGTGATGAATGAGATACTACTTAAATTACTTCAACTAACATTATTGTTTGCCATCACGCTTTGCTAAGGTACACAGTGAGGATTTAGGTAGTCGTGGACATAAGAAAGGGACAAAACTTCTGCTTAGCTTGGGGCTAGATGTTTGAATGATCTGTGGACTGATTAAAATTATTTATTTTCATTTATTATCTTGAAACATTTATTTTCCCAAACTTTTACTTTCCTATTTTGACTTTCACACACAGTTTTCAGCAATGTAACATAACATGTTTTTGAAGCTGCGTTCTTTTATTCCTCTGATGTTGAGCTGATACCATCGTTACAATTTTGGGATATGTTATTCAGAGAAATATTTTTTACGATTGTCAAATTTATGCGAAAAACATGCATACTACATAATATGTATAAGAGTTGCGATGAACATAAAATCCATTTCAAAACGAATCGATCACAACCATTCATTTGTTATTCTGACATATTGATATCCGATAGAGTATGCAAAATTTATGTCCCTTATTTAGAATAATGGATATTTTTTTGGAAGAATGGTATTTATATATCAAAACTTAACAAACACTGAAAAGAATAACAGACAACAGCAGGGTAACATCAAGCTCACAACTAAAATCCAAAATAAAATCTTCATCAACGCATATTTTCTCAAGCACAGCGAAGAATGTTTTTTAATCGCGACATAGATAAGTATTCCATTTGAATCATATTTGTATATCAAATATAGCATAGGAATCCAATATTTAAATTATTCATCGCGCGCCCTAATTTCAAAGATAAAATGAATATGTACATGAACTGTGTCACTATGTTTCTTTTCACACGAGAAAATTCAAAACATTCAAAATGCTGCTACGGGTATCATGAATATTCCATCGGAAACCCTTTTAAAAGATAACGCCCTATGAAACGCTTTCAAAAATATTCTTAAATAATTAATGCGACTTACAAATATTTCGCTGGGTCATCTTAGGAATCAACGACAAAAGTTGAAGGAATTCATTTCAAATAATTATCATCTCTAATTAGATAAGCTTCATAAGATTAACATCCCTTTCATATGATCGTTTTTACAGAAAACAAAAGAAAACCAGCCAAAATAGAAAATAAAACGCGAGACTTTAAAGAAGTTGAAGTTGTGAAAACGTAAAGTTTTCCAATTGATAATAATTTCCATTGTGGTGCAACACAAAGGGAACAGAAAAGTATGAAATCTGAAATAAATTCTTAATTTAAGAGCTGACTGAACGCTATCTGAAAGGAAAGTCGGGATTAGAAGAACAAAGAGTACGGCCCTCCGACTGTGGAGCTTAATTTTTTGTTGACTTCTGTTTGGCTCTTTGCCGTTCGCATAAATTGGGCTTTCGAAGTTTATCGCCGAAGCGATGTCGATTTATTTTAAAACCACTAAACTTGAGTATATTTGTTCCTCGGGCACGAAAATAAACAGACACTTCAGTTTGAAACTACTTTACATGCAAAATCTAATTAGGTAGAGCTTGGCCAGTAATCTCGCACATCCATAGCCGGTACGAGCCAGCTATAAATTAAACCATAATTGCCCTAATTAGGAACAAAGAAAACTAGAATTCCACTAGCATTTCGCAACAAATGCTTATGAAACTTATCCGGCCAGCGTATCAAGTATAGGAAGTTCCAATCTACATTTTCAGGGAAGGCACTGCATAAAAACGCCAGAGAAAGTTAGCATCCGCAGCGAATGCGAATATTCTGTCATAAAAAGGTAATGTAAGTGCGAAGTAAGTTAGTATGTTGCTATGAGTTTTGAGTGCATTGTACGGAAGCGGCAGCAGTAATAAATCCTTGTTTCGTGTTAGCCGGCCGGCCGACACCCGGCGCCCGATTACATTCCGATTCTGAATGTACGATACGGCTACTTCGGAATTGGCCGGCAATAAATACACGCAATTACCGCCCCCATAACTAATGTCCATGCTAATATTCGCAATGAATGTACAGTTTTCGCAATTGCTACTTCTACAGCATTGAAGACGGTACAATTACATTTTCTTTAGGGAGTTTGTTATTTTAGTTTATAGTTTTTTACAGTATCTAAGACTATGTTTTTGAAGGTGGAGTGTCTACGCTTTGGTCTACATACAACTCATTAAAGCTCTGTAGAGGGTCTACGAAACATTGTCGTTATTGCTATGGGTCTACGTTATTGGTCTACGAAGCGTCTACGTCTTCGTAGAGGGTCTACAAATGCTATAGAGCTGTGATCAGTTGGCATTTAGATAATTAATTAACCCTTGTTGTCCGAAGCATGTTTGTTGAACGCAATCATTTGTTTGAATGCAATACCTTAATTTAGCAACATTCTGACTGAAATGTAATGCGTGTCATCATGCGTACGTTATTATTTTGGAATAGAAAATTAAAAAATCAAAGTTATTATTTTGGTATATTGATTTTTGGTATTGAAGAACTTTTGTGTATGAATATGTTTAGTGGTTAAGTATCAGTAGTAGCATTATGCGTTTTAATTTACTTACCTGGTTATTCCTTGCTGGTTATTCCTTACCTTCAATCAAACCAGTTAAAAACTATTATGTCTAGTTAAAGTTAAACCCAACATAAGTATGCTGTCAGGAACTTCTAAGCGAGATGTTGTTTTTTATCTGAATAAATAAATAACTTTGATTACCTACTCACGACAAGACTACTTCGGCACTGGAAAATTTACAGTGAAAAACTATGAAATATTTGCAAAGTACATACGTAATTTAGTGTCCCATACAATACATAGATATAACTCAATAATTACAAGTATGTATAACAAATATTATTTTTTTATCAAAAAAAAAATTCTGTTTTATTACTACAAAGCTATTTCGACGCAGGAATTCCATAATATTTGAAAAGTACCTATGTAATTCAATGTCCCATACAATACAGAACCATAACTCAATTACACGTCTAACACATAAGGTCAGAAACAGTGTAGATATGTTTCCTGTATTCAATTAATCCGACAGTCAGACTCGCACCTAATTTGTACACAAACGGAAGGCTTCGCCAGTTCGGTCATCTTCATAATTTACTACCATGCAAATTACATTTCCGTCCTGCGTCCACGAGGTCATACCTATACAACTTAGGAACATATATACCTATCTATGTCTTTCAGTTAAGCTTTTACGGTTTGATGCCTTTCTAGGATTGGCTAACTACTAGAATAGCAAATCCGGTTTGAAACCGCTTCTTGAAATTTCAAAGTAGCTTTTGCTACACGTAAAGGTATTGTTTTAAGAGAAAACTAGCAAATCAAACAACCATTAAGGTACTTTTATATAGGTAGTGTCAATATAAATTGTATGGATCTAGAATCTAGATAGATTGTAAAACTACATAGTACAGATCTGAAAGTGTTTCCTTCGGCAAAACTGTTCAGTTCCAACTTTACACTACACTATCAAAAATAACAGCCCAATAAAAATGTTGTTTACAAAACGTAAACATGCCTTTATTGTGTACCACCACAACCACTAAAACGAGTGTAATACGTCACCACCACGCTCTTGGACGGATAAAATAGATGTGTAAGTATTTTATTCGACATGCAAACACTGGAAACCTCAAATTGCTTGAATGTGAACTGTATAGCAAGGTTAGAAGTTTCAAATTCCCTAAACTGTTGGGTAGTATGTAGTTATTCGACCTCAAGAGGGACTTTATTTTACGAAGACCGCAGAAAGTGGTCAGAATTATCTCACAGACCAGCGCCCACGGTAGAATAGCCCACTCGATGTCTGTACTACAATTTCACTATAGCGACCTACAAAGTTATTTTCTAAAGAGCAAGTGGGTATTCTACCCTTTTTCTCCTTTATTTTCTATTAGAGTCAACTTTGCCAGCAAAGTTTCTAAGCTCACTTGAGGGCTTAAAACTTACATAGCTCCAACTACACGCTTATAAAGCAGGATTCGACGTTTTATAAGTGGCCGGTTTATTAAACTATTTTGTGACAGTGTTTAATGAACCAAGCTCGGTTCAGACATGACGTTCACCCAACCAAATCATGACGTGACTGAGTATGATCAATATTATCATCCAACTAATATTATAAGGGCGAAGGTTTTTGTCGATGTGAACATTGTAAACATAATGTTTGTTACCTACATCTAAAAACAAAACTACTGAACGTATCTGCTTCCATAAAAAAACATAAATACTTACATAATTTATATTTTTAATTTATGTTGTAGCGCCCTAACGGGATTCATGTTTGATGAACCCCGTTGGGACATGACACAACTGAATAAATGATTAAAATGATTCTTGGAAGAGGAAACTGTGGAACTCGTTGCACACTGCACGGGCACAGAAGAAGCTAGACGAAAGACGGGACTGAAGAGTCAGATTGAGTCATCAACCCCGTCCACACACACTGAAAAGCTGAAGCAAATCTGAAAATCACCAGAAGTCCTGTTTTTCAAGTTTTTTTCGAAACACAGGACTCCCATGCGAGATGTCAGTGCAGATCCCAGTTCCCCAACTTAGAATTAGAACTACTGAATAGAAAGATCAAGATAAACATTACCGCAATGTAACTTTATAGATAAGGCAACATTCTAAACTCACTCTAACTCAATAAAATTAAGATTCAAATAAATATTTAGAGGGATATCATTTTTCTCTTTGTAATTAACAAAGGATATCGCTGACGGTGACATTTTTTTTATTATAGAAGCGATTTTCACAAGTTGTAATATAATCTGCAAACATTTTGTAAAAGAAACGGTTTTTCGTTTTTGTTGAGCGAGGATATTTTATACTAATCGTTTCGGGTTCCGCTTAGAGTTTTTATAAATTGGATAAGTTACAAAAGTTGATCATTTTTTAGCCTTTTTAAGCCTTTAAGAGTCGGTTTAGCAGAATTACTTTGATTTTTCTATAATTAAGAAGACTTAGAGATCAAGTGTACCTACCTGTGTTAGGTTTATTTTACGGATCGCTTAATAACATCATTAAATAATGAATGTTATATGTCTAGAGTATTAAACTAGTCTACTCTACGTAGTATACTACTGCTGGACATAGAAATATCACACACAGTAGGTATATCACACTAATATTATTATAAATCCGAAAGTTTGGATGGATTTTTGTTACATCTTCACGGTAAAACAACTGAACAGCTCATTTCCCTAGCTCATTTCGATACTCACTTTACTTCACTTGTGCTCCTAAACATAAACAGAATAACCATTTCAAGGTGAAGTGGATTTGCGCTCGAAGTGAGCTCGGTCACTTGAGTGAATTTGAGTTTGATTTCGAATTTTTACAGAATGCGTCTACAGGTCGGGCTGAAAATGCTTTAATTTAGACGTAGTTTTGCCTGGAATTATACATAGGTTTTTTCACCCCATAAATCAGTTTCCATGGGATAGAAATAGCCTTTAAACGTTTCCATAGAAACAATGTATGCGAAGCCGAGGACCGGATACTAGTATGTTATAACTCAAGAACGACTGAATCGATTATTATGATCTTTGATTTGTTAGATTCGTCTCCGTCCCGAATAAAAGAATAATCAAACAGTAAAAATAAAATTAAAAAGAATTCTACGGGCACAGGCACAGCTAGTCAAATTATAAATGCTATGAAAAATATTCGAAATAAATTTTAATAGTGCTATAGCGCTCGCTAAATACCGCTAAGAAGATTTTATAAAACATCCACAATATAAACCCCTGTATTCTGTATACATAAGGTTCGAAATCTTACCTTTGACCAAATAAATAGGTACGCGATATGTTTCAACTTACTAAACTCGATTGATATTTAGTGGTCTACGTCTATACGCTTAGTGGAATCACCGCTCGAGTATGATCGCATTTCCATATAATCACTATTGGACGATCAAAGCCCGATGGTACCAGCTGTTACGTTTTCTCATTTCCTATAGAGTATTCACGTATCTTCATTGAGCGCACTACCTAGGAAATAGTTCCTATTAACTCGCCATTTTAAGGTTATGGTACAAAAATTACATCTTTAAAAGCATTAACTACATAAAATCTTGTCCAAAATAATTTACTCATCTTAACAAGATCATCATTTGCGAACATTGTCCAGCATTATTATTATTAATACTAGCGACCCGCCCCGGCTTCGCACGGTTTTATTATACGTGTAAACCTTCCTCTTGAATGACTCTATCTATTTAAAACAACCGCATCAAAATCCGTTGCGTAGTTGTAAGATTTAAGCATTCAAAGGGACATATGGACAGGGACATAGTGACAGAAAAAGCGACTTTGTTTTATATTATTTAGTGATGTAGTGATTATTGATATTTATGCTCAAAAAACGTTTCTCTGTTTTAAGCAGAAATATCAATAATCTTTATTCATTTTACGTATGAAATTTACACCCATATCTTTAGACAAATTCCTCAATTAAACCTCGATTCAAACTGGCCTGACAATGCCTCGAGCAGTCCTCCAAAACATACTCGAGTTCAATATGATTAGTCAATAATAATATTAATTCTGTAAATGCTTAATTTCTTTCATATCGTATCGTAAACCTTCAAAGGGATTTCAGCGTCTTTTATACCTTCATCATCATAAATCTAATCAAGAGTCTTTAAAATCCATAACAATAAACACAACAAAGTCTTTGAAAAGTATTCATGGTAGGTCACGACGACGTAACTTGAGCTCACAACTCGTTTCGCCACTCATAAAATGCAATTTTGTATTTTGGAATTTCGAGTGGAGGCTTTTTTACAATCAAACATACCAAAAAGCATTGAGAGGGGTAACCAATAATTGCATATCAGATTTAAGCACTTCTTAAGTGATTGTATTTCAATGGAAATGTGTTAAAAATTCGTAAACAGTGTTGTGTTAAAACTGTCACAAAATTGTGATATGAATCGTGCTTAAATGGGAGTTGTATTTGAGTAGGTTTTTGAGGGTTAAAAACATAAAGACGTACAATCTAAGGCCGCGCTCACTTTTATACGTACCTATTATTTTGTACGTACACGTACGATCACTATTCCTGCAAACATACGTATTTCCCCACGAATCAAATTCGGACGAAAACATTATCCGAAGTTAGCACGGCCTAAGATTGTATTATTCCTCCTGATAAAAAACGCCTCACGTCACTTTTCAGCTGTAGGTGAAATTGCCCATGTGTCGTGGTAGCTTTGGTTAAAATATATTTTGCTTATTGACCAAACAACCACGGTTGAAAGCAAGGACTAACATAAACTAGTCTATGATGGAAAGTAAATATCTACAGGTCAAATAGTACGGGTCATGCATTCATGGCACCTTAAGAAGCAAATGCTATAACCGTGTTCGGGTTCGGTGCAGCAAATATGTATCAGAGGAGATAGGTGCTCGATGGCTAAAGTAAACTCTGCCTGTGTTTGCTTTTAATTAACCATCGGTCAACAGTGGGCTTTGGCCCATACACTTTTCATCTACTGCACCTGCATAGTGCTGTTTGGGTAGCGAAACATATTTGGAATTGATACTATTTAGTCATGTAATTTGTAACTATAGATTTTAAAACACCAATGTCTGATTAAAAACTTGAGTGTAGAACAAAATAACTGCATAAAAACTACGGTGAGTAAGCTACATCTCAGTAGATTTATTTTAAGCTATAAAACTTATAAATAGATTTTCAGACAGATGAAATTTCCCTCGATAAATGGCCAAGAATAGATTTCCTTTGTTCATACTAAAACCTATTAAAGCTTTTCCTATGAAAGCAATATTTCTTACATAACGTTGAGCGTTACCTCATTTTAATATCGAACTTAATGCCCTATGGACAGCCAACCGCGAAGTGGTCGCGATCTCTTCGCATTAAGACCGGCGAAGTTCCAGCGAAAATGTTAAATGGTCCGGAATGAAGCATCGGTAATAGAAAATGGACGACAATCCTCATTTCCTTGTTCGTTATTCAGATCTGATATGGTCTGATGTCTTTGTGCAAGTTTTTATCAAATGACTCGGTAGAAATTGAAATTCAGTAGATAGGTTTTTGATATGAATCACCAATCCTACGATCCAACAAACGAGATAAGCTGCTCCACCTCGTTAGTGTCGCTTGAAGCATATTTCTTCGAAGGAGAGGTGTGTTCTAGAATGGTAAATCCAAAGATTTTTCTCCGATTCGATATTTGACTAGAAATAAGCAGCAACGTGGCGGAGCGTAGAGGTAATGCGCAGCGGAAATTAACATTTTCCAAAGCGTTTGCAAATGAAAGCAGGCATACATCGAAATTACTTTCCAAATGCCTTCTTACCTCATGGATTTCACCGGCAAATCCACTCCCATCCAAAAAATGATACACATTAATGAAACGTTTCGCTTTCACGTTATTTGCTTGGCTCTCGATCGTTTCAATAAAGGATCTATAAGGAATTTGATAGATAGGTACCTACCTTATTTAATGCAAAGAGGGAAGCACAATCAGATTTTCATTGGAGACCCGCCGACAGCGGGGGAGAAATGAATACTTATTGCGAAAATGAAGCGGACCATTAATGAACGTCGATTCTGGTGAACCAGGCGCTTCGATTTAAGGTCGGGGCAGATTTAGCAGCACGACATCGGAAACAGAAATTAAATAATTGTGAGCACAGCGCCATCCAATTTATATGTTTTGTCATACTGAACTTCCTTGTTTGTTTTTTTAGGTATCTTATCTTATCTTCTAATGGTTACAAAGGCAAAGGAATTATAATTGTTGATGTCTCAGCTATCGTAATTGACAGAGCGAAGGAAGCGTCTCTTCTTCTTTTGTTCTGTTTGGCCAATTTTGCGACACTGTGTAGGTACATACCAATTCCTCTACAAGTTGTATTTTACAAACCATCCGTAAAATCTGTACATAAACTAATAAGATTTGAATTTATAATAAACTAGCGACCCGCCCCGGCTTCGCACGATTTCATTATACGTATAAATTTTCCTCTTAAATCACTCTATCTATTAAAAAAACCGCATCAAAATCCGTTGTGTAGTTTTAAAGATTTAAGCATACAAAGTAACATTTGGAAATAGGGACAGAGAAAGCGACTTTGTTTTATACCTACTATGTAGTGATATTATTAAGGACCTCTCATCGAGTGAAGGCCTCCTCCATTTTACACCAAGTTTTTCTATCTTTTGTTTTATTCAGCCAATCCATGCTAGCCGATTTATCAATTTCGTGGATTCACCCCTGTTTTGGTCTCAAAAATATGTTGAATATCCCGTTTCAAATAGCTTTAGCGGTATTAATTGTTTGGACTCGCTGTTCGGAGAACTAGTGATTAGCAAAGTTGCTCACAATAGCTTAGAATCCTTACCTTTTACCAAGCCGGAGCACCTAACCCTTTTGATACTTTACAGGCTTTCACTGAAAATTTACGTTCGGCTCCATACGACATAGGTAATAGAGGTAAGTTTTACACACGAGTGAATTCGGGCCTCCTCCATATGTCTGCGTTAACCTTTGATTCACATCGAAAAATATATTCAATAAACGCGAAGTAGGTACCAACTGCGGCAACGGCAAACAAGCGAAATCAAATGGAGAATAAAAATTGCATCGACTGGAAAAAAATGAATTTATCAAAGAGATAGTCGCGGTTCATTTGCATTTAGGTACTAACTTCACGCGATCTGTCCCCGGACGAGTGATGACCGTTCATTTTGCAGCGCTTTTTATATCCTTCTGCGGATAATGATCTTCTATCCTTTTATAGGTTGCGCTCACTGTGACGTTAGTTTTCATCAGATCGAATAATTTAAGTTACATTTACTGCGAGGATTTCAACTATTACCTACACTGGTAGGTATTATAAAGTTACAAATGTTCATCCATCCATCCAGGCCAAGAGGAGGATCCAGCTGGGCTGGGCAGCGTTTGGAAAACTACGTCGTCTTCTCGTCATCCATACCGCAATGTTTGAAAACGAAAGTTTTCAATCAGTGCGTCCTACCCGTAATGACCTACGGAGCTGAGGCGTGGACACTCACAGTAGGGCTGGTCCACCAGTTCAAAGTCGCTCAGCGAGCTATGGAAAGAGCTATGCTCGGAGTTTCTCTGAAGGATAGGATTCGTAATGAATACATCCGACAGAGAACCAAGGTTATCGACATAGCTCAAAGAATTAGCAAGTTGAAGTGGCAGTGGGCCGGCCATATCGCGCGAAGAACCGACAACCGTTGGGGTAAACGTGTTCTTGAGTGGAGACCACGACTCGGCAAACGTAGTGTAGGACGCCCTCCGGCCAGGTGGGATGACGATCTGCGAAGGACTGCTGGCAGATGCTGGATGCGTCAAGCTGAAGACAGGGCGCTATGGCGCTCATTAGGGAGGCCTCCCCTACAGCAGTCCAGCAGTGGACTAATGTAGGCTGATGATGATGATGATGATGATGATGATGATGATGATGATGATGATGATCCATCCATGATTTTTGGATTTTTGTTACCCCTTCACGTCAAAACTACTGAACTTATCGGGCTGGAATTTTGCATATGTCTGGAATAAAAGCGACTTTTTATCCCTTAAATAAATACCCATGGGATAGAAATAGCCTGTAAATGTTCCCATAAGAACAACGCTCTTCATGACTCAATAAAAATTATAAGGTTGGAGTAAAGATTTTTTTTAATTAAAGTTAATACATACATACTTACCTATACTTATAAGCTTCATTGCAGAAAGCACACGCGGCCCTCATCTCTAGAAATGAGCACTCTGTGCGAAGTGAGCACGAGAACTGGATACCTAGGTTTTACGATGCATTAAGGACAAAACGCTGGTCTTTTGTTTTAGCAAAAAAGCTCTGAAAACATTTTTTTACAGCGGTCACTTTCTAGTGAAACACACTGTAGTATCCTTACTTAATAGGTATTATATAAATAGGTACTTACATGAAAGTTTCTCTGGATATAGATGTACGAATGTATGGATTAGTTCTTTTTTCACGCAAAAACTACTGAACGGATTGAACTGAAATTTTGAATAGACGTAGTTCTAGCCCTAGTAATAACACATTGACTACTTTTCATCCCATGAATCAGTTCCCATGGGACAAAAAGCCTTGAAACGTTTCCATAGAAATAACGCGTGCGAAGCCGTGGGTCGATGCTAGTTATTAATAATACCTACTAAGAGATCTTGCAAACAGAAACAACACAAAACTAATGAATGCTAGAATGTGCATAGTAGCATCAAAGAATTGAACTACTGTTAATCTTAGAGCAACCCTCTCCAAACATAAGGGCCTGAGTGAATAATCACGAGATTATTCGCTTATAAAAACCCACTTCTCAGCGTGTACAATAAGGGATCATCTATTATGTTCCATTGTTGAAGCTTCTTGTCCGAACGTGCGTTTCTTTTATGCTGATAGAATTTTGCGTAAACCTACTTACATTCTTAGGGAGTATTAACGATCTTTGTAACAAGTGAGGGCTTTTAGCATCAAACTTTCTGTGCTATGCTTTGCGTGCTACATCCATTTAATGTTACTTTAGGTAGACACGCATTATTATTGAAAAAAAAAGAATCAGTCAGAACGAAACGTTAAAAAACGACTCACATTTAAGCTAGTCGCATAGACCTGACGCTCAGATATCTTTTTATAAACCCGGAGAGCCTCGGTACCCCACGAACCAAGGTCTCGACTCCAAGGGGTGCAACTCTGTCGCATATAGAGGTATGCGCCTCATGAGGTCCTCGAAGAGTTTTTAACAGATTACAATGACAATCTGTCAAAAATTGGTCCCTGCGTGACGTGCTTAAATCTAAGTATACCTAAAGTAGTATCTAAGTTTATGACACTCTGACACTGACGCCCATATCTGGTAGTCATTGCCTCCACCTCGAATTAACATGTAATCAACCTTTAAATGTGTTTCGACATGCTTGATTGTAGAAAATTCGTCCAGTCGAACTTACCTTAACAAATTTCCTTAGGTATGCGAGTGACGAAATGACCTGTTATCTCAATGTACTACCTTGAACCCTCCTCAGAGAATTTATTGTTTTTTTAATGAATTTTAAAGACTATCTTGATTAAAACGTTGATGAAGGTAACTATATAATATAAGAGATGATGAAAACCCTTTGGAAATTTCCTACCTATACGATATTAATGGAGTTGATATAAAATTCACGACGTAGCAAACCGAAATTAAGTATGTTTTGGAGGAATACTTGAGTGAGTTGCATTCTCAGGAGAGTTAGAATGGAGGATTGATTGAGGAATTGTTTAAAGAGCTGGGTGTGAGACAGGCATAACGAAAAGCAAGTGGCGCCCCAAAACAAGAAGTTGAAGTTGAGTATTTGGAGGGTTAACATAAAAAACAGCTGGTCTAGTACATATCTTTTAATGCTTTAACAACACAAATATTATACAACAAACTGCTCTGTAACTTCGACCACGATTGAGCCGCCGTTTCTTCGACCGTTCGCAAGATACTTCTTAGCTTTTCATTTTCGGCTATAACTTTCGTATGGGTCTTCAAAAATATGCTCAGATACGACTGCGCTAGTTCGAAGTCTCTATTACTTTTGAGCATAACGTTTACCATCAGTAGGAATTGTCTCATGACTTTTTCTGAGCCCCCTACATCGGGTGCCATGCTGGAAACCTCCACTTCTATTGCAGCTGGAGATAAATTCTTAAGTTTTTGAACACAGTCATCAAAACTCTCATCAGATTCGCATTCTACGAGGTTCTTAGCGAACAGCGTGAGCGTTGACAGCTCATCAGGAATCAGCATCTTCGTTTCGCCTCCGACTTTGTCCTTATTCAAATCGAACTCTAGCTCTAAGCTAGGTATTGTTGGCAGGAAGAAAGGGGCTGATTTAGGCACTGTTGCGGGAGTTTTCGGTTTATTGCGTTTCTTGACGATATCCAAGTTGAGGAGGTTGAGCCAACGAGACGTCGGTTGGTTGGATAACGTGATTAGTTCCTGGCTGATTTGTTCCGGGGATATGTATTCTGGGTCTTCGCCTAAGTCCACCGTCGCAAGATCTTCGATATCAGGTTTTTCGGGTTTCGTGCTTGGGAGAGCTGAAAATATTTCACAATAAATAAATAAAATAAATAATTCAGGACACACAGGATCATCTAGCCCTAAGGTTATATATTTAACTATTAAATACAATTATTTTCTTCTAGTTATTTTAAGATCGTAGCAGAAACACCACACTTGCAAGTTAAACACCCAATCAAATAAGCAGTTATTATATGTCATTCATGACTTCGTATAAAGTATGGGTGCTTTTATACGGAGTCGTTTCACACAATAATAATAATAGGTCATTGTGTGAACTGAAAGACGCCATTATTTTAATTTTTAAGAAGAAAATGTTGTTTTTATTGTGGTCCGTTTATTTGTTGACATTTTTATAATGTATGTAAGTATTATTGGTAAGTTAGTGCTTTTAAATTTCACGCAGCAACTATCACGCTAAAATAAAAAAAAGTAGAAATGTTGACAGGTACTTGTGATTCCGTATCAATATTTCTACTTGAATAAACTTTTATAAACGGCGCGTCCGTTCAAAAGAACTCATTATCATAAATATTCATGGGTTTTTATTTTAATAGATTATTCTTTTAATAGTAAATTAACGCGATAAATACCCGTGAATATTGATAATAAATAAACCCCTAACAAAATAAAGGAGCAACATGAAAACTTGTAGATGCATAAGTTAAGGTAACTGTTGTAGACTGTATGTTCTGGCATTTTGGTTTGCTTGCAACTTTATGGAGCTCGGGCCAAGCTTGCTCTAATTTAGTTTTTTAGTTTTATGGACAGTCAAAGACAAGTATCGCTGAACAAGATCAAATCACCCGAAATTGCTTTTAGTGTGCATGATCTCTATGATAATCGGACGATTAAGTACTTTTTAATTGAGATGTTTACACTAGTTTTTATATATGTCAAAGTTAAACAGGCTATGCTACTGATCGTCGGATAAATTTACACCCTACACCACTTACAATCATAATGAAGTTCTAAATAAACACTAATGCCCAGCAACTCTTGCCGTTGACTGTACCAATGATTGAACATGTGTAAGAACAAAAAAAAAGAAACAAAATAGAACTCACCCATCGTAGGTACGTTAAGCTTGCTTCTATCAATAGGCTTGAGGAATATCCTCTCGTAGAGAAGCCGGTTTGCCCAGAGGAAGATTCCGATCTCACCAACGTGGGTCGTCGCTAAGTAGTCACCCGTTGGAGACATGGTAAGAGATGTGCATGGTTCTTCAACCTGTTTGAAGCAAATGATATTCGTAAGGCAAGTTTCTAAACCTCTGCGACATAAAGAGTAGCAAACTGGGATAACCGAGGAAAGGTTCTTCAACCTGTTTGAAGCAAATAATATACGTAAGGTAAGCGAGTGCGAAGCCGCTGGCATTCCTAAATACGGCTTATAATATTTAGGAATGCCCGCAGCTGCACGCATTGTTTCTAATGAAACGTTCCAAGGGTATTTCTATCATTGGGAAAGGTTTTAGGGGATGAAAATTAGCCTGTTTTATTCCAGCCCGATCCGTTCAGTAGTTTTGGCGAGGTACCTAACAAAGATCTATCCACCCATCCATATATCCATCCATCCAAACATAAGTGCCAATAATATTAGTGATTTAAGACATAGTATCAAGACTCTTGGCAGATGCTGGATGCGGCAAGTTGATGACAATGATGAAGACATTATCACATAATAAATATTACGCCGCGGGAGATGACGATGTCTGCAAGACAGAATTACACTTCAGCATATCACTTATAGGTAACATATTTACATTGCATTTTGCAAAGGGAATTTTGAATCTGTCAATCGGATTTTGAGTCTACCTAGTAAAACTATTAACCAAAAACATCTTTAATCTTAATCCCAAGGATAATGTCAATATCATCTATCTAAAGAAAAAACACGTGCAGACAGAAGCTAGAAACAAATAACACAGCAAGATATTTATTGGACTTAAAACTGGTGTTTTTAATTTAACTTACAGAGAAAATATCTACAAGCTGTGCGGTAGGTATGTCCCATGTGCATATCGTGCAGTCCATTGATGAACTTATCAACCATCTGTGGACAAATAAAAGTATGAAATTGCCGTTTAATGTAGTAATAGATACTTCGAATTGGCATAGAATCTTCATGGTTTGAGATTTTTAGCGAAACGTTTTTTCCGTGGTGTTCTTCTTTTAAAAAATGTGCAACATTCGAATATCGATTTTCAGCTGTTTTTTATTCAGCTAAAATGTTAGTAATAGAAAAGTTCGAAAATTCGAGTGATTTTTGAATACGCGGAACTCGAGACCGGTGTCCTCAGGAGACCCATCACAACTCTCACTATTGTCACTAGATATTATAAAACAAAGTCGCTTTCTCTGTCTCTATATCTCTATGTCCCTTTGTATGCTTAAATCTTTAAAACTACGCAAAGGATTTTGATGCGGTTTTTTAATAGATAGTGATTCAAGAGGCAACATCGGTTTATTTGGATAGGATCTCGCAAATTAATGAACACTCTTACCTGCTCTGAGAATCGAAGTCAATATCATTTATCTTTCCATTGTGCCCATCAAACTTTCTCACTACTTTCATTGTGTCAATATCCACGAGCGTGATCGTAAAGTCTTCGTTTGCTATCGCCAGCAGTCCGCTTTCCCGGTGGCATTTCGTCATTGAAACCGCTTCTGATAGCCTTAGCACGTTGTATGGCGTGCTTACTGGAGCAAAAAATTAAGTTAATATTTTATTATCAAGTCAATGTAATGAAAATCATAGACCTGTAAAAAAAAAATGTTCTTAAACCTTGTTTTTGTGTCTTAGGAGATTAGAAGGAAATCAGTACTCTTAGCAGGATTAACAAATATGTAACAATTTGTGATGGATGACACACCATCATCTACTCCCAAGCCAAGCAAAGCTTATGTTATGGGTAGGGAATAGATAACTTAATATAATAAAGATTGATATTTTTTATTAAACATAGAAAACCACCTGAATAGGTACCCTGAACATATATCTGCAGATCGTAAACATTTGTCCCGATACGTGAATTTAAACCACAACCACTTGCGTAGCAAGCGAACCATAGCTAGTTGCGCCACAGTGCGCTACAGTGGTCGTCAATGTCTTGAACCGTACCTATAAAACATTTCAGATATACTCAGAGATACTCACTTTCATCTTTAAAATGCCAGAACTTGAGCATCTCATCAGCACCGGCCGTGATGACCCTCTGGTTACATAGATCTGTCTCGACGCCTCGCACAGCTCCTTTGTGCGCCGGCGTTAGTTTTGTACCATAGGAGCCTCTGTGTAAACCTGACTGCATGTTGAATCTCTGCACTTGCCCGTTTGTGTAACCTGTTCAAATTTTAAGTGACAAGTTTATTTCTAAGACACCTTTTGTCTATAAAAACAAATATCTACACATCTTAGTGCATGTCTATGAATGACAGAGCAAAACGCCAGGGGAATATGCGGCGTGTAAAAAAATTACTCGAGAAGTATGAACAAATTTAGCAAACAAATTAAGAAGACTCCGTTTTCACTTAATGGCTGCCATCAACACTGTATGGCCGGTCGCCGAGTGATTCCCGTACGTATAGCCCCAGTCAACGTTTAGCAAATATATTTAGTTATATAACCCATTAATTCGTTGCGTCGGTCGTCGCATGCGACGTTTATACGGATCGTCGGACAAAAGACAATCCGCAAGGGAGGGTGATATGCTGCGCTGTTGGAGGTCCGCTGCGATGAAGGACAGTATTCCACTACTGGACGTGCTTCCCTGCGACTGCAGATTCAGATTCTTTATTGGCAACTTTGTTGCAAGTCTATCTGCGACGGCATACATCGACGCAACGCAATACTGGCATACAATGCTTTGATTTGCAACCCCGTCCTATTGTTCTGTGACGCAACGCGCTAATGGGGGTCTTTCTTGCACAATTCAATGCAATTTTAATATCTATATTAAAATTTGTATAATTACCATTTGAGGAAAACCAACTAACAGCAAGAATAAATACCCACTCACCAATAACAACAAAATTACCACAATGGGTAACTGTCAAAGATGATGCTATAACTGTCTTGTCCAAATCACATTGTGGTGTCAGTTTGTGTTCACCCATACACATTCTGTTGTATGACCAAGTGCTGGTGATGTATAGGTCTTTGTGGAGTGCAGCTATACTGGCCCATTGCTTGTCTCTTTGCATGCAAGAGCTTAGTTGTGTTATAGGCGGGAGGATGAGTTTGTCGTACTGTAATCTTCCTGAAAAATTAATTTAATTTCTTAAATTCACAGTTCTTAGGTAAAAAAATAGGAGAAAACAGGAATGTAATATATATTTAACTGACTAGAAGTCAAAACATAAATTCAAAGAAATAAACATAATGACAGTACCATGTCAATATATTTATGAAAACTTGTTGTACACTCATAAAAATATCAATAGATTCACTAAAAATAGCGACATACATAATGTAAATACTAGAAATAAGAATAAACTTGGTTTGCCCACAACTATATTAATGTATCTTTCAAAGGGCAATGTATACGCTTCTACAACAAAACTCCAAGTGAGTTGCAAAAATTATCGGTAAATAAATTCAAACAAATTATCAAAACTATTCTTTGTAAAAAGGCTTACTATAAAATATCTGATTATTTAGATGATAAAAAAGCTTGGGACGAGTTTTGCTCCAACTCTAAAACTAACAACCTAACAAGGTAACATCGAGCGGGGCAATTCCGACTATGGGGTTATTCCAACTAATGACAATAACTTTTATTTTACTTATATTTACTCAAAACGCCATCTAGATCCAAGTAGGTGAACAGGTAAATTCGACAATGCTTCATAGATGGCTCTTCTAAGGCATAAGGGTAAGGACCAAAATTTTTGCACTTTTTGCGTGAGTACGATGGCACATTACTTTCAAATCAACATATAAAAAAAAATTGTTAACTTATGTGAATATTAATACTTGATTATTATAGCTGAATTTATTTTGCACCCTGTGCTTTATTCATATCTAAATTTCTTTCACTAGGTTTTTGTAAAATTAATTTTATGTAAATAAGGATACTGAATCCATTTTCGTTTTTCATACAAAATGTGAATGGCACATCTCCGACTCCTCCAGGTTTTTGCAATTTTATTCTAAAACTAAAAAACTTTTCAAAGACTTTTTGATTTATTTATATTCACCATGAATTTATCTTCACGTTTTTATTATTACGGTCTCGTTAAACTTTATAGTTAATTTATAATATTAATCTAAAAGCGTGTCCCAAATTTCGTTCCGTTGTGTCACTCAGTTGTGCGACAGCATAAATCGAGAACATGGCAAGATAGGATAACAAATAATGTTTTGTTGCAAAGGCTACACCGTCATCTAAGTTGTGACTAAATTCAGGCCAATTCCGCAACGTTGTTTTTCGCTCATTTGCAAAAACGTGTCGAAGGTGCATGTGTACCATTATAAATTTGGATTTTCTGTAAGACTTTTAAAGTGTTTTGCGGCAACTTTTCTTACTTTTTACTATTAATTCTAGTAGCTTATTTTGTCTACTATTGAATAGTTCCGATGTGTATTCATAAAGTTGTTTAATTTCTTCAGTATGAATTTTTGAATGCTGTGTCATGTGGTTTTTTTTTCCTGTATGCGACGAATGTCACGAAATTGTGTGACGTGTTACAATGGAATTTTGTAAAGATAGGTATACAACATTACTTAACGATTTTAACTCTCAATCAGGTTTAGGTCTTATAATACCTGTTATTAAATTAATGTATAATATATTTGTATTTGCTATATTTTTCTAAACCTTTATATATTTTTCAATGGTTAAGAAACAATAAGAATGTAAATAATCTATACCAGTGTGATCATTTCTAGACCCATGTACACTAACCTTCACAAATTCTGTTGTGCTACATTTGCTCCGTTTCCGTTGTGCAAACATGCAAAAATTTTGGTCCTTACCCATAAACTGTCTTACTTATAGACGCTTTTTGTCAGACGTCATTTTGCGCAACAGTGACAGCCAAGACGCTCGTTAAATTTTTCGTCAAAAGTTGTGTTTTGAACGCTTGTTTTCTAGATATTACATTGCGAGTGAAGAAAATATAAACTATTAGTTGTTATTCATTTATTTGTTCTAAGAAAAGGTACGTTTTTGAAGAGATTATTGAACAGTTGAAATTACCCCGCCAAAATAGTTAAGTGGGGTAATTCCAACTAACGTCAAGTTGTAATTACCCCGCTCAGTTTTGTATGGTGTCGAAAAACACTAGTGATGTCCCATATATCGACACTTTTTTTATAAATAGCTGCGCCCCGCGGCTTCGCCCTCGTAGTAAATTATTTGTCAAATGCAGAACAATAGGTATCGAAGACCTAAAAATTTCAGAGATTTATTGCACGCCTCTTAGAGGTAGTAAAATAAAAACATTTTTAACTATTTATCTATACTTACTTATTTTTTTAGTTTTATTCATCATCATCATCATCATCATCAGCCTATATTAGTCCACTGCTGGACATAGGCCTCCCCTAATGAGCGCCATAGCGCCCTGTCTTCAGCTTGCCGCATCCAGCATCTGCCAGCAGTCCTTCGCAGATCGTCATCCCACCTGGCCGGAGGGCGTCCTACACTACGTTTGCCGAGTCGCGGTCTCCACTCAAGAACACGTTTACCCCAACGGTTGTCGGTTCCTCGCGCGATATGGCCGGCCCACTGCCACTTCAACTTGCTAATTCTTTGAGCTATGTCGATGACTTTGGTTCTCTGTCGGATGTATTCATTACGAATCCTATCCTTCAGAGAAACTCCGAGCATAGCTCTTTCCATAGCTCGCTGAGCGACTTTGAACTGGTGGACCAGCCCTACCGTGAGTGTCCACGTCTCAGCTCCGTAGGTCATTACGGGTAGGACGCACTGATTGAAAACTTTCGTTTTCAAACATTGCGGTATGGATGACGAGAAGACTCGACGTAGTTTTCCAAACGCTGCCCAGCCCAGCTGAATCCTCCTCTTGGCCTCCTTTTCAAAATTGTTTTTACCTAACTGCACAATCTGCCCAAGGTAAGTGTACTCGGAAACAATTTCGAGAAGGTGGCCTTCTACGACGACCGGTCCTGGATTAATGTGGTTATTGGTCATGACTTTGGTTTTATCCAAATTCATGCCAAGACCGATGCGTCGTGAGGCTGAGGCTAGGCCGTCCAGCATGTGGGTCAGCTCCTCTAGCGACTCCGCCATTAAGACTATGTCATCAGCGAATCGTAGGTGTGAGATGTAATTGCCGTTTATGTTTATGCCCTTACCTTTCCAGTCCAGCGTCTTAAACATATCTTCCAATGCGCTCGTGAACAGTTTCGGGGATATGACATACCCCTGTCTCACTCCTCTGCGCAATTGGATGGGTTTAGACTGCTGGTCCTGTACTTGGACACTCATAGTAGCGGCATCGTAGAGACATCTCAGCACCTCGATATAACGATAGTCTACTTGGCATCGCTGTAAGGATTCCAGAACAGCCCAGGTTTCGACAGAGTCAAAGGCTTTCTCATAGTCCACAAAAGCGAGACACAGGGGCTGATTATACTCTTCGGACTTCTGTATAATCTGCCGCACTGTGTGTATGTGGTCTATGGTGCCATATCCTCCGCGGAACCCGGCCTGTTCCGGTGGCTGAAACTCGTCGAGTCTCCTGGCGAGACGATTCGTGACCACTCGCGAGAACAGCTTATAGACGTGGCTCAGGAGTGTGATGGGTCTATAGTTTTTAAGGAGGGTTTTATCGCCCTTCTTAAAAAAGAGCACCACCAAACCCCCGCTCCACGCCTTAGGAGTTCTCCCACTGTGAAGGACGGCATTAAAGAGGCTCTGTAGCTCCTGTATAACGGGAGCTCCTCCTGCCTTTAGAAGCTCTGAAGTAATACCGTCCTCACCCGGGGCTTTTCCATTTTTAAGCTGCCTCAGAGCTAACACGATTTCATCTTGACTGATATCTGGCAGTTCGTCGGTATAGTGGCGTGTCAGGGTGGCTCTGGAATCATGGTCATCTCGCCGGGAACGAGGGGCATGTGCAGTGTACAAACGGCCATAGAAATCCTCTATCTCGGCCAAGATCTCCGGCTTCGACAAAACGGTCCTCCCATCGTGCGTTTTAAGCTTCGTCAGGTGGCTCCTGCCAAGCTGCTGAGTGAATACTTTGGACCCTCGGTTGCGCTCTATCGCCTCTTCAATGAGGCGTGTGTTGGAGCTCCGAAGGTCGCGCCGTACCATCTTCGCGATTCGCTTGTTCAGGTCTGACCTCTCTGACGAAGTCACTTGGGTGGTTTCCCGTCTTCTTGTCATCAGATCCAGAGTCTCATCCGAGAGTTTGGACTTCCTGCCAGTACCTTGTTTTCTGCAGAATTTAATGCCCTCATCCCTCAACGCTTCGACCAGATTGTGTAGGTTCTCGTCAGCGTCATCAGTGGGTTCCAAAGCAACAAATCTATTCCCGAGAAGCTGCTGAAACTTCTCGGTGCCCGCCATGATTTGGATTGGATTAGGCCGGAGCGTGGACTTCATCAGACGGTTTCTTTCAAGCTTTAAGTTGATATTCAGAGTGCCTCGGAGCAGTCGGTGATCAGATCCGGTATTGAACCTGTTGATCACTGAGACATCTCTGAATATGTGCTTGCTATCCGTCATGATAAAGTCGATCTCATTTTTAGTCACAGTGTCGGGACTTCGCCATGTCCACTTCCTTTGGGGCTGCTTCTTAAAGAAGGAGTTCATTAAGAACAACCCCTCTTTCTCAAGGAAGTTGACAAGCATTTGCCCCCTGTGATTCCTAACTCCATAACCATGTGGGCCTATTCGGGATTCGTTGCCAGTTTGGATTCCCACCTTGCCGTTAAAGTCCCCCATAACAACGTTGAAGTGAGCCTTAGTGGTGTTGTGTAAGGCTTTGGATATGTCATCATACATATCCTCCACTTCTTCATCCGAGTGTGCCGAGGTCGGTGCGTAAACCTGAATTACCTTCATGCTATACCGCTTGGATAGCCGAAGGATCAGGTACGCTACCCTGGTCGACACACTGGAGATTTCTTGAACGTTGCTAGAGAGGGCCTTATTGACGAGGAAACCTACGCCACCCTGGGATGTTTTGTCACCCTCGCGAAAGTAGAGAAGATGGCCCGAGTCTAGGGTTATGGTGTCCTCCCCCTCTCTACGGACTTCACATAACCCTAGAACATGCCATTTAATGTTCTCTAACTCCACTTCCAACTGCGCTAGGTGATGGTCAAGCCTCAGAGTGCGTCCGTTAAACGTAGCCAGGATCAAATTCGAAAGTGTGTGGTAGCCTAATGTAGCCCGGGGATTCTTAGCACCCCCAGCCCCGCCGTTACCATGACCGCCACCATAGCCAGGAATAGCGAGGCGACCGGGAACTGGGGGCCATTTTCTGGCTGTTTTATTCATTAGGGGGTAATGCCCGTAATCCCCACGCTGGGCATGCGGGTTGGGGATCGCAGTTAGGTGATGGTGTTGGTTCTGCAGGGGCGCTGCTGCCCGCCCCCGGTGTGTCCCTTAGTCGCCTCTTACGACACCCATGGGAGGAGTTGGGGTGGTGTAATTCTATGCCGGCACCACACGGCATTAGTTTTATTATTTGTATAAATTTAAATTAAATATGTAAGAAACTTCTTTTCAGTAGGTAAGGGCTAGCAAATGTTTATATTTAGTTATTTTAGTTTGATCCAATTTATCGACTACGTTGATCGACATAATGCGGCGCACCGCACAGCCCTATATCTATGAAAAATAGTTGAAATTACCCCTCCAAAACGGTTAAAGTGTTTTTTTGCAACACTGAGCCTTCTTACGCAGTTGTAAACTACGAATTTGATTGAAAGATGCCATTATTATAGTCCAGCAGATAATTTTATGGCAATATTCGCTTATGCAGGATATATATGTGCCATGATAGGTGAAAAATGATCTCAAATTAAGCCTTTTGATAATACATTCATCCAATCTACCTTATCGTTATCACAAACGAGAGTGCTAACTTTTGAAGTTTAAGTCAGTGTTTTTTTAGTCGGAATAGCCCCGCTCGACCTTAAAGGTTTCTTGTTCGCTTCTTTACTTTACCTAAATAGACCGAAGTGAACAATAATCAAAGTGAGCACTTTATTTCATAATTTCAATTATTTTCTAACATGTATTTTATGACGTGTCCAAATGTCCTGTAAGGTCTTAAGGAAATAAAGCACTTTGAATTTTGAATTGAACTATAAATCCCTTTAGGTAAAATAGTTAAATACCTTTTCTTTTAGACTTTTTTCTATCATATGAAGCTTTTCCAAGGTTTTTGTTGAATGTTTCAGAAATTGTGTTCATTATGTGCATCCTGCTATCAGCTCCAGCTGTCAACAGGTTGGTGCCACTTGGTTCACAATAACGCACCAAGGTTGGAGGTAAAGAATGACCTTCTCTGAAATATATACAATCAATTTTAGACTTAGAGACATACTATACAAGACAAATTTGCAAATTTAATTACAATCCATAATATTTATAAGGGAAAAAGCAATAGAAGTACCTTTTCCGTAGCAGCCTAGCACCACCATCAGGCAAATCAAATATCCACATTTTCAAAGAGTTGTCTTCAGAGTTGGTCACCATTACGGGCTCTGACATAAGGCACTGCATGCCAGTGATGGCAGCAGAGTGAGCTTGCTGAACTTGAGACATCACCCTCTGTTCCTCCAAGTTCCACATCACAATGTTCCCAGTATGACTACCTGTGACCATTATCGGAGCTCCATCCATTCTGAATGATAAACTTGTGCAAATGCCCCAGTCATGAATCAGCTCCATGACATTCTGATCAAACTTCAAGTTGTGCAGCATTATCTTGCCATTGCCCAGAGCTATGGCGACCACGTCCACAGCAGGGGCAGGCTCTAACAGCAAGACAGAGCTTTTCCATCCCTTGAATGTAAACACCAACTTTGATGTGCGCAGATTCCATATTTGCAATGCTCCCTGCTGGCTTCCAATTAAAACCTTGTTCAAGTAAGTCGGAGGGTGGCATAGGGCACTCACTGTGAAGTTCTTATCAAACTTCAGCTCTAAGAACTCAGTCTCTTCTTTGATATTGAATATCTTCAAAACATTTGCTTCGTCTATCGAAACAAGATGGGGACCGAAGGGGAACAAGAAACGGACAGGTGCTTTATGACCTTTGTAGACGTGCTTCAGTTCACAGCCTCGCCTCCATGCGTAGATGTTGTTAGCACTGGCTGAGTAGACGTGGTAGGTATCACCACTCATACAAGTTATAGGGCCGGGGTGTTCGCCGCTGACGCTCAGCAAACGAAACTTATCGCATCCATAAGTGTGAAACCACTTTCCAACGCTAGTACACAGCAAAGTTTCGCCTCTTCTCTTAATAAATCTGGCTACAAAAGGCACATGTGTACTCACATAACCTAAAACTCTAGCGCCGGAAAATATGCGACTGCCCTTGTTCTCTGTCATTTTTCTAAATTATCAAAAGCATTAAAATCACTTCAAATCTCACTAGTTGCTTATGTTTGTAATCCACATCTTTTTTCGCAAAGAAAAGAAAATCACACACAATAGGATAAAGTCAACAACAACAAACCAAACCACATGATTATGTTGCCAGCTGTGGAAAATAAATTAGGAAGGTCTTTGCCGGAGCTTTTTTTAACAAAAAAGAACGACGATGACGACGCTACACTTGTTTTTGTTCGTCAGTTGAATTAAAGTCATAATAATAATTATTTTATATGATCAGTAGTCCAAACACAGGGATCTTTCATTCGCATTAAAAACTTAATGTAGTTCATGAGACTACATATAAATACGTTTACGTTTATGATATAATATAAGGCTAGCGTGCTTAATCTTACGACAGTGTTTAACACAAAAAAATTACTTTACATTTAACATAATAGGTCTGTAATGAAAATAATCTAACACTAATAAAATTAGGTACCAAATTTATGCGAGCGGAAGTTATTAAAAAAGGAATTGCTGTCTATAGTAGTTATAATTGTCAAAAATAACTTGCTGATGAAAATTATGTAGTATTTACAAGAGCTTAGGTAGGGGTCTACCTAGACTATTTTTGCAAACTCTGCGACAAGCACAGGCACAAATGATCCATAAGCATTGTTGAAGTTGAAGAAATGAATAAAATATTTTACGCATTTGATGACATGTCTTGCAACTAACAACAGGACAATCCCTGTTGCTTAAATTTGCTAAGATTAATTTCGAAAACCTGTTATTGTGTATTTTTAATAAAAAACATAAATAAAAAAACCGATTTCGTGTTTATTATTCACAAAACTATAATTTCAAAAAAAAGAAGACTGAATAAATGTAAATTTTATTTCCATTTTCCCTCCCATTTTGATGCCAAAAATAATGTCAAAAACATAATGCAATACCAAAATAACAAAATTAGCAAAACTGATATTATTGGTAGCAACTCAAAACCCTCTCCACTGTGTGTGTGTGTGTGTGTTTTTGCGCCAATTTTCGTTATGATATTCGTGATTAGGAGGTCGAAATACGTTATCATACCAAATTTCATATCGATCGGCGGTATGCGCTTTTCGGAAGTTTATCCCTGATATACTTAATGTTGCCATTAAACATAGAATTCGTCTTTGAATAAAATATTCTACCACGAAAGACCTTAAAAAATTAAGAACGGAAGACATTTCAGTACTGCGAGATGTACTACCCACCAGTCCCAGTCCATCATATTCTAAAGTTCATGTGGCAGGTCTAAGTACAAGCTGAACAATATATTCTCTTTAAAGTGGAACTCAGAGAGAACTTCAGCAAGCAGACAAATATTTTGGTTGCATATTAGGTTTAACATATTTTCGTACTACGTAATTCATCTCTTCATTAGCACATAGTTAATTGTCACATTATATTGCTCTAAGGTGGGGAAGAGTTAACCTTAGTAAGTTAATCATCATGCTTGGCAAGCTGATTTGTGATTGTGGAGGTGATAAATATAAATAATACACATAACGCAGCTGCTACCTTCCCACTGGTAGGTACAACATTTATTTCATATTATTCAGACACACTTACCAAAATACAGTAGGTAGTAATTACATAGATACTTAATTATAATTATAATGAAGCTAATTTACAAAAGTCCTTGTCTTTTCAAATCTTCAAACGTTTTTCTATTTACGACATTCCCAAGGGAGTCCTCGAATTCTTCATCATTTTCAGCCACAAATCGTTCCATTTCTTTCTGGTGCTTGATTTTCTCCCACACTGAAATGAAACAAACATTCTGTATAAATATTCATAACATTTACTTTTCTACCGACTTCAAAAAAAAAAGATTCTCAATTCAACTCAATTGATTTGATTTTCTATTTTTATGTGTATCATCATTACTTTATTACAAGTGAACCAATTTTGATAGGTACTTTTTTATTTTAAAGCTGGTGCTTCTTGTGTGGTCCAACATAAAGAAGACCACTGACTAGTAATGAGTAGTATTTGAGTTGGCCTTACTAATATATAAACTAAAAACCGAATGTGTTAATGTATGGACATTTGTTACTCTTTCACGACTGAAATTTTTAATAGATGTAATTCTAGCCCTGGACAACTTTTTATCCCATAAATAAGTTCGCAAAGAATAGAAATAGCCTTGGAATGTTTCGCTAGAAATACGCGTGCGAATCCGCGCGCAGATACTGACTAGTCCATATTATGCATGATAATCGTTTGTTAGATTTTGGAAGTGTGTAAAAATAATGTTATTGCCTGATAAAAACCTTAAATAATGATTAACTATTAACCTTAATAAGCGCATAGGTCGTATACCTACATAATAAAAAATAACACAGGCGTGAGATCTTAATGTATGCGGCAGGTTTGGTTTGCTCAAGTGTAAAAAATCATCTAATTATTAGAATAGAATAGAATAGAATAAACATTTATTTGGACCCAGGTACAATAAAAAACAGTTCATAAAATTAACAAACAGTAACATAATAATAACATGGAGGTAATTAAGTGACACAGAATGGTGGTAGTTTCAAAAATATGGCCTCCATGACCCTGTGCCGAAATAGGGGTTGGCTCAGCTTGTAGTGCTGAACGAACATGTCATGTTCAGCGCTGTTTTTCAGCCAAAGACCTTAATTAATTGACGTTACGGACGGCAATTTGATGACAATTAAAACAAGAAGAAAATTATAACAATAAATAGATGAGTTCTTTAGGTCAAGTAAAAAAGTACATATCGACTTATCCGTAGAACATAGTTCTATGTGATCATAGACCAAAAATGAGTTTAATAGCGAAACGAGATAAGAAGAACAAGCTCTACAGAAGTACGTTTTTAAAATTTTTGTATCTTAATTAGTTTTGGAGATATAAAATCGAACAACGTCCTAACTGATATCAACTCCGCCCAACAACGTTCTAAGTGATCATGCAACGGCGCGCGGGTGCGGCGCACGGCGCGTGCGCTCGGTCCGTTCGTCAGTTCGGACGTTGTTCGTAGGAGATAGGAAAAGAGAAAGTCTTTCGATGTGTTTTTTATAGGTTTAATAAACATTAAATTCAAATATAAATATTTCTTTTTTATCTCGGTTTTAGGTAGCAGGCGTTCAATGTTTAAATAGGACGTTTTTTGATGGAGAGCTCGTGCAACGCATTTTTTGTACAGAAATTCTTTGGCCTAGTGCATATTCAAAGGAATAATCATTTTTTTTTAATAATTAACAGTAAAAAATTTAAGTCATATGATACGTTAGGACCATTTTATGCGAACACTATTGAGCTTCTTAGGATTTCATATGACTATAGGACGTTTTCCTTCGGAATCTGTTAGACGATTTGTCGGTTCGATGTTAAGATAGAACGTTGTTTGTGGGATAATGAAATCATTTAGGACGTTGTTCATCACAAAACATCATCAAATATTGAGATTTTTTTATTTCTAATTAGTGTAATAAATTGCTAAGTACATTATTTTTCAGTATATATAAAATATGAACGTATTTTATACATAGCTACAAAAATAATTAGTTTTTTCTTCAATTCCAGTTGTGAATGTTGATAACAGCCGCATGATACCAAAAAACGTCGCCTTTGCTTCCAGGTGCAGGAAAAACTAGCTAATATGATCAGAATTAAATTCTGCATGAGATAGTGGACCGATTTAATTACCTGCGATAGCTCAATACCGAATGTTGTGTCTAATACCTCAGCCATGAACGTTTACATCAATGAAGCTAGTTTATTTTCTTTGAAAATTCATTCTAGTTACGAAAATTCACCATAAATATAGCATTAAGAGTTAGAAGTTTCTCACCACAGATGTGTGTTGAGAAACTTCCCAGTTCAAAATTAACCAGGGTGGATCTGTGGTGATAAAATTTTAACTCATCAAGCTGTATTAATTATGAATTTTCTTAACTAGAAGGTTTTACCAACAACATGTCTATGCCGTCTTATATTAATGTCCACTCGGTCTGCTACCTGCGTATTCCGTCCTAATCATGTGGATAATCAATGTGATTAAAAAGCGCGCAAATGCTTGTGAAGTAATCAGTGATTACTACACCAGCATTTGCGGTACAGTTTTACTAAAAACTTCTGCGGGCATCATCGAATTCCAATAGTCATTTTAACCTATGTACCTACTTGTTCCGATATAAATTACTTTGATTGACAACATGAATTCGCCTGCATCTTCACAATGATATCCTGATCGCAACTTTTTACCTTATTTCAAGGCATTAACATTCAATGTCTGTCTGTTTTTAGGAGTCACTAAAAACAGACAGACATTGAATGCTAATGCCTTGAAATAAGGTAAAAATTTGTTAGGAGAAAAAAAAGTCGTAGATGATGAAAACCATCAGGCCAACATACAAATGCCGCTGACAAATTCCCTGTGTTGAAAGCTAACAGCGGTTGGCTTTATAATTTTTTTTGGCAACTATGAGACTGATCCATGAAGCGGAATTTCATCAACATAAAGAAAAGAAGACTGGGATGATGACCTAACCAAACAAGCAATATTATGTTTTGCTGATCAATTTATGATCTAAATTCCGAAATAATGTTCAATTATAGTGTAGTAGTAGTAAGTGCTTAAATAATATAATATAAGTTTTGCTATTTTTGTATGTATTTTGAATTAAGTAACTAAAGAGCGAAGTTTACACAACTATCTTCATGTTTTGCCAAATATTTACTTAGATTATTTATAATATTACGAATCAGTATCGTTTCGCCCTGTTTTGAAACTTAATTGAACTACACGTTAACCGAAAACTGACTTGTTGGCGTAATAGTTAAAACTTAAAATACTATAGCGTATGATAAAATGGTAACCAGGTCAGAAACAGGTAACATGTTTAAAAATAAATGTAGAAGGACAATTCTTCACACAAAATAATCTAGCCCCAAGCATTGTTTGTAATTATGGGTACTTGATAACTGATATACTCAAACAATTATACTACTTACATAGGTAGATTTTATTACTTTATCTATATTATATATATAGAAAATAGCCTGAACAAATATCATATATGACCCAAGGTGGAAATCGAACCCGCAACCTCGAGCGTCGCAGGGAGACTTTCGCCAGCTGCCCCACAGAGTCTGTCATAAACTTATCGGCGTACGTAGTCTTAGGTAAACTGATAAATCCACGTAAATATTTATCACCACATGAAGATATTAACATTTCGCACCTTAGTCTAAAATTTATTCATGCGCATCTTCAGCATTTTTCTAATAGGGAGATGATATTAGCCGTTCAAATATTCTATTAGCTGAATTTTAAATGACGTATTTGTTGTTCTAAATCTTGCCATATATTGGCTATATTACCTAAGTTGATGATTTTTTAACTTAGTTAACGATTTTAGTACTTAGAAGTTATAATTTTATTACAATATTTTAAGGTAGTTATCCACATAGGACTCTTCCAGAATAGATAACTCCAACAAAAAACGACCCATATTAATATAAAACGTCATTTTGCTAAGACGTTTCCGTAAAACAACGTTCTATCTTCACAACAGACCACCGCTGTTCCGCCGTAAAACGTCCTACGTTAATATAGGACTCACTATCTCCAGAAATAAAAGGAAAATAAATATACACTGAAAACCATTTAACTAGGCTAGGGCATTGTAACAACATACCAAAAAGTCTCAATGAGAAGTCTCACCGTTTAAGAGTTACACAAGTCAACAACTTCTCTAACGTCTACTGAAAACCATCAACTCTGCAGATAGGACTTTGTTCTACGGATGAGTCGATATGTCAGTATAGTCAGCATAATAGTATAATAAAAAAAAACAATAAGTGATGAATGAATGGTGATATAAAATGTGAAATTTAAAGTGCAAGAGAGCTTTGAAGTTCTTAGTAAATAAAATATTATGGTAACGATTCAGGGGAGCTTCCGGTTGCGCATATACATATTAGAGATGGGCCGAACATGGGTTTCACCGAATACGAACATTCGGCCGAATATTCGGTAAAACTTTTACCGAACCGAATATTCGGTACATTTTATTCCGTTCATTTTTTTAAACTTACACGATCAGAACACATTATTATAAATATTTATGTACGGGTATTTATCGCGTTTACCTATTTTAAAAAATCGACAATAAACAAGTCTGCAATAGCCGAGCACATAGTAGACTCAGGACAGTCAGGACCCAACCACTGGATTGAACTACATAAACCGCAAGTGATTTGTAATGAAAGGCATTAGAAGAGATAGGTTCGGGAAGCGATTAAAGGCCTCGACGGCACTCATAGGTCAGTTCAACTCATTAAAGACATATTTTGTTTAAGTCATTAAAGTCATTTGTTCAAGTCACGAAAGTCATTTATTCAAGTCATTTATTCAAGTCATGCAAGTCATTTGTTCAAGTCATGAAAGTCATTTATTCAAGTCATTAAAGTCATTTTATCAAGTCATTAAAGTCATTTTTTCAAGTGAACAAAGTCATTTATTCAAGTCATTTGTTCAAGTCATTAAAGCCATTTTTCAAGTCATTAAAGTCATTTGTTCAAGTCATGAAAGTCATTTGATCAAGTCATTAAAGTCATTTGTTCAAGTCTATAAAGTCATTTGTTCAAGTCATTCAAGTCATGAAAGTCATTTATTCAAGTGATTAAAGTCATTTTTCAAGTCATTAAAGTCATTTGTTCAAGTCATGAAAGTCATTTATTCAAGTCATTAAAGTCATTTTATCAAGTCATTAAAGTCATTTGTTCAAGTCATCCAAGTCAATTGTTCAAGTCATTAAAGTCATTTGTTCAAGTCATGAAAGTCATTTGTTCAAGTCACTAAAGTCATTTGTTCAAGTCATTTAAGTCATTTTTAAAGTCATTAAAGTCATTTGTTCAAGTCATTATAGTCATTTTATCAAGTCATTAAAGTCATTTGTTCAAGTCATTAAAGTCATAAGTCATTATAGTCATTTATTCAAGTCATGAAAGTCATTAAAGTCATTTCTCAAGTCATTAAAGTCATTTTTAAGTCTTTAAAGACATTTATTCAAGTCATTTGTTCAAGTTATTTATTCAAGTCATTTAAGACATTTGTTCAAGTCACTAAAGTCATTTGTTCAAGTCATGAAAGTCATTTATTCAAGTCATGAAAGTCATTTATTCAAGTCATTAAAGTCATTTGTTCAAGTCATTAAAGTCATTTGTTCAAGTCATGAAAGTCATTTAAGTCATTTATTCAAGTCATGAAAGTCATTTATTCAAGTCATCAAAGTCATTTTTTCAAGTCATCAAAGTCATTTGTTCAAGTCATGAACGTCATTTGTTCAAGTCATTAAAGTCATTTGTTCAAGTCATGCAAGTCATTTGTTAAAGTCATTAAAGTCATTTGTTCAAGTCATGAAAGTCATTTATTCAAGTCATTAAAGTCATTTTTCAAGTCATTAAAGTCATTTGTTCAAGTCATTAAAGTCATTTATTCAAGTCATTTGTTCAAGTCATTAAAGTCATTTTATCAAGTCATTAAAGTCATTTGTTCAAGTCATGCAAGTCATTTGTTCCAGTCATCAAAGTCATTTATTCAAGTCATCAAAGTCATTTTTCAAGTCTTTAAAGACATTTGTTCAAGTCATTAAAGTCATTTACTAAAGTCATTTTTTAAAGTCATTTATGTCATTTATTCAAGTCATCAAAGTAATTTTTTCAAGTCATCAAAGTCATTTGTTCAAGTCATGAAAGTCATTTAAGTCATTTTTCAAGTCATTAAAGTAATTTTTCAAGTCATGAAAGTCATTTATTCAAGTCATTAAAGTCATTTGTTCAAGTCATGAAAGTCATTTGTTCAAGTCATTAAAGTCATTTATTCAAGTCATGTTCAAGTCATTAAAGTCATTTATTCAAGTCATTAAAGTCATTTGTTCAAGTCATGAAAGTCACAAGTCATTAAAGTCATTTATTCAAGTCATTAAAGTCATTTGTTCAAGTCATGAAAGTCATTTATTCAAGTCATTAAAGTCATTTGTTCAAGTCATTAAAGTCATTTATTCAAGTCATTTGTTCAAGTCATTAAAGTCATTTTATCAAGTCATTAAAGTCATTTGTTCAAGTCATGCAAGTCATTTGTTCCAGTCATCAAAGTCATTTATTCAAGTCATCAAAGTCATTTTTCAAGTCTTTAAAGACATTTATTCAAGTAATTAAAGTCATTTGTTCAAGTCATGAAAGTCATTTATTCAAGTCATTTAAGACATTTGTTCAAGTCACTAAAGTCATTTGTTCAAGTCATTTTTCAAGTCATTAAAGTCATTTGTTCAAGTCATTTGTTCAAGTCATTATAGTCATTTTATCAAGTCATTAAAGTCATTTGTTCAAGTCATTAAAGTAATTTGTTCAAGTCATGCAAGTCATTTGTTCAAGTCATTAAAGTCATTTATTCATCTCATCAAAGTCATTTTTTCAAGTCATTTAAGTCATTAATTCAAGTAATTTAAGACATTTGTTCAAGTCATTATAGTCATTTATTCAAGTCATGAAAGTCATTTCTCAAGTCATTAAAGTCATTTTTCAAGTCATTAAAGTCATTTTTCAAGTCTTTAAAGACATTTATTCAAGTCATTAATGTCATTTGTTCAAGTCATTTAAGACATTTGTTCAAGTCACTAAAGTCATTTGTTCAAGTCATGAAAAGTCGTTTATTCAAGTCATTGAAGTCATTTGTTCAAGTCATTAAAATCATTTGCTCAAGTCTTTAAAGACATTTGTTCAAGTCATGCAAGTCATTTGTTCAGGTCATTAAAGTCATTTATTCAAGTCATCCAAATCATTTTTCAAGTCTTTAAAGACATTTATTCAAGTCATAAAAGTCATTTGTTCAAGTCATGCAAGTCATTTGTTCAAGTCATTAAAGTCATTTATTCAAGTCTTTAAAGACATTTGTTCAAGTCATTTACTAAAGTCATTTTTTAAAGTCATTTATTCAAGTCATCAAAGTCATTTATTCAAGTCATTGAAGTCATTTGTTCAAGTCATTAAAGTCATTTGCTCAAGTCTTTAAAGACATTTGTTCAAGTCATTTAAGTCATTTTTTCAAGTCTTTAAAGTCATTTATTCAAGTCATCAAAGTCATTTGTTCAAGTCATTTAAGACATTTGTTCAAGTCATTAAAGTCATTTATTCAAGTCATTAAAGTCATTTTTCAAGTCATTAAAGTCATTTCATCAAGTCATTAAAGTCATTTATTCAAGTAATTTAAGACATTTGTTCAAGTCATTATAGTCATTTATTCAAGTCATCAAAGTCATTTTTCAAGTCTTTAAAGACATTTATTCAAGTCATTAAAGTCATTTGTTCAAGTCATGAAAGTCATTTATTCAAGTCATTTGTTCAAGGCGTGAAAGTAATTTTTTAATGTCATTAAAGTCATTTATTCAAGTCATTTAAGTCATTTATTCAAGTCATTAAAGTCATTTTTCAAGTCATTAAAGTCATTTGTTCAAGTCAATATCACTTTGCCGAACATTAGGTGATTCAGCCAAATATTCGGCCGAATATGAATATTCGGTAAAGCTGCCGAATATGCCGAATACCGAATATAAAACGAATACCTTTTCGGCCCATCTCTAATACATATTACGATAATACTCACGCGCTAGTGCGTCTTCGATCTGAGTGACGTTAGCGAAATGCGCCGTATTGGGTATCCCCAGACACCTCATGCCGTGCGCGTGCCTCCACTCTGCAAAGTGTCGCTGGAAGGCCTTCGGTCCTTTGTACGTGTAGTTGCCGCAAATCTCACAGGTGTAGCTGATGTTCAGGCCGTGCAGTTTGTATAGCCAGTAGGGGATCGGCTGTGGATGAAAAATATAAATAAATAATTCCGGACAGTCCACACAGCATCATCTAGCCCCAAGCTAAGCAGAGCTTGTGTTATGGGTACTAGATGACTGATATACTTAATACAATACATTACATACATAGATATGACAATGTAATTCGAGTTTTTCTGATAGCGTAGTACACTTGGCATCGATCAAAACATACATCTGTTTTTATATAGGACAAACTCAGTGGCGCAAAGGGCGAGAGTCCGCCTGCGACGTAGGAGGTTACGGGTTCGATTCCTGTCTCGGAACAACTTTGTGTACGATCCGCACAAATTTGTTCTGTTGGTCTGAGTGTATTCTATGTATTACAAAAAATATCTATCTATTTATATAATGTATTACATAAGTCAGATATCTAGTACATTAGACCTGAGTATTTGATATGAATTTCAGCTTGATAACTCAACGAAGTCCTGAGGAAAAGTTTCTAGACGAGCAACAAAGTGATCCTCTATGGGTTGCTTAAAATCGGCCCTTAGTATAATCACAGCATAGATAGCTATAATATTACTATAAATATTCACGGGTATTTATCGCGTCAATTTGCCTATCCAATTTACGCAATAAATACCCGTGAATACTAAAATAATGTGTTCTGATCGTGTAAGTTTAAAAATTTAGTATAATAGTACCTTTCCATCCCAGCCCAAAGGCAAGTTCTTGGGGTTGTAGGGCACTTCGTCGTCATCGGAGTCGATGTCGGGCGCGGCGGAGGCGTCGCTCTCGTCGCCGCTGTCGTCCCTGCGCTCGCCGGCGGCGCGCGCCGCTCGGCGTGTCACGTTCTCAATGGTGGCAGCGCGGGTGCTGCTTACTGCGCTCGCGAATCTGAGGGACGAATTCATGTATTATTTATATTATTACAAAAAAAGACAGATACAGATAGTGGATGTGTATTAGTGTAATACTGCTGACAAACTGTTACATTGCCGACAAAATTTAAAGTAAAACTTGACAAAATAAACTCATGACTCATGAAACTTTATGACAAACATAAACTCTATAAAGTAATGTAATTAAATACAAAAAAACTAACTTTTTTGTAAAAACTAACTTTTTTGTATTTATTTATCTATACTTATAATAAAACTGTAACAGGTCCAAATCTGTACATTGAAGATATTTTGAAAATTTTTTTTGGAGGGCACTCTATTATCGATACTCATGCCAAAACTGTAATTTTTTTCATTCATGTCTGTCTGTCTGTCTGTCTGTCTGTATCGTAAACGCGCATCACGCCGAAACTACTTGATGGATTGAAATGAAACTCGGCATGATTATAGGTCATACTACGAGGAAGGACATAGGATACTTTTTATCCCGGAATTCAGTAAGGTTCTCATGGGAGAGGGTATGAAAGTAAAATTCCTTTACCGCGCATCACGCCGAAACTGCTGAATGAGTTGGAATGAAACTCGGGACGATTTGAGTTCATAGTACAAGGAAGGACATGGGATACTTTTTATCCCGGAATTCGGTAAGGTTCCCCTGGGAGAGAGGGTGAAAGAAAAATTCTTTAACCACGCATCACGACGGAATTGAATGAATTCGAATGGAACTCGGGACGATTGGACATGGGATACATTTTATCCCGGAATTCAGTTAGGTTCCCCTGGGGTATACGGGTTTTCAAAATTTCTCTCAGCATCTGAACGACGCGTACACACGCGTCGTTCAGTGATGCTGTGAGAAATTTTTGAAAACACGTATAGCCCAGGGGAACCAAACTGAATTGAACTGATAAACGCAAAAGTTTGTAAGTATGAATGGATAGATGGATGGATAGATTGATAGATGGATGGATGTTTGTTACTCTTTCACGCAAAAACTGCTGAACGCATCTGGATGAAATTTGGCACAGAGATAGATTATAAGCTAGAATAAGAAAAAGGTTTTATTTTATCCCGAAAATTCCAAGGGAAAGGGAATTACGCAAGTAAAATCGCGGGTACTCCAAATACAAAACATGCGCAGACGAAGTCGCGGGCACCAGCTAGTTTTCAATAAATACAAAAAAAGTTAGTTTTTTTGTAATCTCAAACTAAGTTCTTTATTTCCTTGAGACCTTACAGGACACTTGGATACGTTAGTATATTCATGTTAAGATAAACAAACCAAGGATACAAAGTATACTTACTCACTTGATTTTTGTTCACTTCAACCTTTTCAAGTTGGAGCAAGCAAAAACATCAAATTATCCTTACAAAACAGAGAACCATAAAAATTTACCTGTAAACTTGTGCCTCAATCGCAGCTATGTCTTTGTGCCTTTGTTGGGTGGAAGCCTTGGCTTTGTTCCCGCCTTTTTTCGCAACAAGGGATTTGTCCAATGCAGTCTGTCCTTTGGTGCTGAACAGTCTGAAATAAAATGATGCTTTACAACTCTAATTTTAATAGCATGATTTTAATAAAATATACTTTATAGCACACTTAAATATAATGGACGCAAGCGACAATTGGCGGTAGGTATGATATTCAGACACAATTTTTTCATAATGCTTGACAACCCACACAGCATCATCAAGTGTTAAAAGATAAGCAGGGCTTGTGTTACTAGATGACTGTTAAACTTAATACATTATACCAGATAGTAAACACCCACAACACAAGCTAGCGTCGCAGGCGGACATCGGTCATCATTTGTATTCAATGTTCTAACAACTTTATGCATGCATGTAGAATTTACCACCATCATCATCATCAACCTATATTAGTCCACTGCTGGACATAGGCCTCCCCCAATGAGCGCCATAGCGCCCTGTCTAAATTTACTGAATTCTCTGAATATACCATAATACATAATTACAAAATAAACAATTTTAAATTCTTCAAATATTTATTAATTATACCTTTGCGCCCTCTCCTCCAGAGTACCTCCACACTTGAGCCCGAGGGCCATAAGGGCAGACTTCAATCTGTCCAGACCTAGTGATGCTAACTCCTCCCAGGACGAGAATGCTGATAGGTCCAGATGAGCTCCTATGTTTGTCAGTGCCCCGCCAGTTTCTTTCTGAAATTAAATAAGTAAATAAATAATGTTGAACAATCGACACAGAGCTTTTCAACATCATCATCAACCTATATTAGTCCACAGCTGGACATAGGCCTCCCCTAATTACCTAACCTTTGCAGTGGCAAAATAATGCCTAATTTGATAGTAAGTCTATTAATAACAACTGAGCATTGTACTGAGTGAGGATCCGTATACATATAATGTGGACTGTCCGGATTTATTTATTATTATAACTCTATGTATCCTAAAAGTGAGTCTTGTTTAAAGTCTCCACACACGGAAGTTTTTCAAATGGCACCGCGCAGCCGCCACCGCGCCTGCGGCGTGTGTGTAGGCTTTCATATGATTCAATAGGATACTACTCGCACGCCTTCGCCTCCGCTCCGCCTGCGGCTTCAGTGTGTGGAGACCTTAACTGATTGTATTGTTGCTATTAATAAATATACCTACTACTTCTATTCTGTTTTAATCTAACCTAGTTTGTGTTAGAAGAATAGGTTGCTAGTTACTTACCGGCCATCCAGGAAAGGTACCCAATTCCCACTGCTTCACAAAGTCCTGATGAGCCGCTGCCAACTCTTGTGCTTGGTCTAGCAATGGCTTTGTCCTGTTTACAAAGTCTTTCAAGTAGGACAACAGAGCCCTTATGTAATTCCTGTATTCATTGTTCTTTCGCTCTCGGGGAATGTCAAAGAGGTGATCGACAATGCTTAGGTAGGTAATGTAATCCACTTTCTGAAATAAATATAGGTACACAAAATTAAATTTAGAATCATTTATTTGGAATACTTTTAGGAAATAGGTTCCAAGCATCTCTATTTTGTGTTGGAAGAACACCAATGTTATTTTTCTAAACTCTGATAGTTTTTGTTTTAATAGTAAAGTCCAGACTTGAAGTTTGCCAACAAGCAATGGAGCGCAGCATACTTGGTGTAAAACAGACACTCCCAATTCGGAACACAACACTGCGCTTCTTTACACAGATAGCTGTTGTAGCTCAAAAAGTTGCAAAGCTTAATTTTGCACGCAGTGCAACCCCAATAGCGACAGACTGAGGAAACGATGGCGTGAAGAACTGGACACCTATGACGAAGCTTGGGTCCATCTGGCTAAGAACCGAGATGCGTGAAGGAACCAGGGGGAGGCCTTTGCCCAGCAGTGGGACACACTAGGCTAATTCTAAGTAAATATGTAAATGTCGACACGCAAAAAGGGCCCACCTGTGGGCTAGTTGCGGAAACCAGTCCAGAAACAAGTAAGTAAAAATATATATAATCCTTTTTAAATACGTCATTTCTTGTAAAAATTACCTCAATGCCCTTCAAGTTGATGTACTTTTCGTAGCATTCATGCAAATCCAAATACTTCCCATAACCTTCCTCATCAGTGAACTCCACGGGTGCTGAAATTTAGAATTTGCTAGTGAGAAAGTCATTTACATAAATCACATGCAACACAATACACATCACTAAGTACCAAATTACCTACACAATACAAAATTATGTTTGTATTTAAATAAATAAATAATGCTGCACAATCCACACAGCATCATTTAGCCCCACGCTAAGTAGAGCTTCTGTTATGGTACTAGATCATAGATGAATGATATATGAAAAGAAATACAATAATAACATAGGTAGATGGTAAATCTAAAAAATATCAAAAAGAAAATCTTACTTGTGAAATCTTCAGCTGGGTTTTCTCTCAATTTTGCTAGTTCTTCAAACTCCACAGACATGGGCACACAGATCTAAAACAATTTAACACAATTATTAATCTTCAATTCCAGCATCCTATCTTTATTAGCTATTTTGAAGACCTATTTCAAGCTGACAATAGCTTGCCTCTATTGAGTTCCATTGCACTGTTTTCAGCTTGACTCATCTAGCATTACATGCATTACATTGCACATGCTTAGCTTAGCTATTTACATGCTTAGCATTACATCTCATAGAATACTAATGGTATATATTCCAATTAATTTTTTAAAGTGTAAATCTCAATATTTGAGGGCTGACCTATTCTCAACTTGGCTAAGCTGGACCTTACAGGACCCAATGCTTTTCCTAATAATCAATGAATATTTTGCCTAAAATAAATCTAAAAACCTTATAAATCAAATTCAAACTGCGCTGAACTAAACAAAGCTGCTTGGTGAGATGTACAAAACCAAATATATTTAAATCAAACCTCAGAAAATTTAAAGGAATATTAGGTACATAAATGAAATAATTTTTAATATAATGAGCAAAATAAGCTATTGATGTAGAACTAGTTTCTCCACAATATTTACTTTTGCTGAGCCATGTTCTCCAAACACAAATATCCAAGAATTTATCCTAAATAAACATCAAAAGTAAAGTATTAAAACAAATTACCTCATTAGGATGTTTTCTGTGGAATTCCTTGATTTGTTTGAGCCTAGCATAGAACTCCTGAAACTCGTTAGGACCAGATAATGCTGCTATCTCTTCTTTCCTCAGTCCATCTTTGTCTTCATAAAGGTCCTTGAGTCTCATTGTGCTTTCAATGTATCTCTGAAATAGAAAATATGAATAAGTTTAGGTGTTTCTTTCGGGTGAGATGGAGAAGAATCTTGCTCAAATTTGGACTTACATCATGTAAAGTTTTTAAACGATGATCACCATTGATAGTTTCACGATGCTGAAATACAGAAAAGTTAATGTTAGGAAGGTTCATGGATCATAATCTTTTTGATAGTTTCTCAGTATTCTACAGGAAAGATCCACTACTGTGTCCAGCTTGGGTATTATGGTAGAAAGGTAGTTCCTTAGTGCGTCATTACCCCTTCTCAGTACCCCATAAGATAAAGCGTTCATAGGGATGGGGACGACGCCTAGCAGTGGACTAACAGACTGTAGATGATGAAACACAGTCTGAATGTCAATTAACTGTTGATTCAAGATTAGGTACTTAATTACCCCTGTTTTTTTGTGAAGAATCTCTTTCACCATAGCATCCATAGTCCTCTCTCTTTCTTCATGGTAACTTCTTTGCTGTTCCAAGATTGTTTCCATTTTGCAGGTTAGGTTAGGTAAAGGTACACAGTATCACTTTTTGTTAAATACCGCCTTTCATTTAATTAGGAGTTATAAAATAAATATTTCATACAATAATAACAATGTTATTGTTACCAAATTGCCAATTAAAATTTCTAAACCTTCAAAATTTCTTCCTTTCATGAAAACTCAACAAAGCATCAAATCAAACAAACTAAATCAATCAATTTGATGTTTGCTTCACATCATCTTGCTTTGCTTGGAAGATAGTGTTGTTCAGTTAGAAGATGGTTCCTAAAGCTTGCTTCACTCTATCTTTGTCTTTCGATTTCCAGTACCACTCCATCCATTCGCTCTCACGTTTTAGTCGATTATTTGTATTTCCCATCTCATCACTAGTTAGCAATCAACTTCGTGATTTTTGATTGGTTAACGTCAGCGGTCAAACGTTATGTCATGCATGACAGCCGGCCTCTCTATGGGGCTGCCAGATCCAATAAATGAACGGCATATCTAACAGTTTTTTTATTAATCTACGGATCTAGATCAATGGTGGTATATTTTTATGTACTTACCTATGGATCTGAATCCTGGGTGCCAATTTTAGTTATACATGTCATGGATGCTAGAAAAAACCTAAAACGAATCGCCTTTCTAAAAAAAAGGAAGCACAAGGATAACCCGGCACAAAAACCGGCTACTTCTTTAAAATCGGTACATCCTTTACAATGGAGGAGGAGCGATGGGATGGGATAGGCAAGACTGACATAAATAATAATGCTGGGATATGCACACAGGATCATAATTATAGATAGTCCTAACTAATCAATGCCTAATTTACTAATCGGGACCTTCTTGGGTAGGTAGATCGGTACCAGTTATCTGATCCAACTAAAACACAGCTAGACATTTTTTGTATATGAAGCCTCACCGTCGCTGGAGCCCTATAATAATCAGGGTTTATCACCAATTATCATCAAAAACTGGCTTTATTGTGATTTTCAACCATTGTCCGGTGATCAGAGAAATCCCTCCGCCATGCCATGCCATAGACTATCCAAGTCCATTCATGACCATAGACTCATTCTCTCAATCACAAGAACCGGTCAAACTTCACATGTCAGTGTCATTATTTAGCACTATTGATACCCTTGGATAAACTACAGCCTCTCAAGAAGTTGAAGAATAAAACCATACTTACTATATTCGAAGTCCAAGTGAGCCTTACACCCTAACGTAGACCTTGCAAAGGGTCTGCTATAGATTATTCACCTACCAAAACTAGGCTGTGTCTATATATATAATAGAAATGTTAATTTTACACGATTACAATAACACTGTACCTACACTAACACACTAAGGTTCTTTCTTAAAATTTTAACCAAGCTGATCATAAAAAACTTTTTATTGTACTTTTAAACAAAGTCTATACTTAAATTGCATAAAATTTCATAATATTCGTCCTAAAGCGGTATTCGAAACCGCAACCTCGTTTTCTTCTTGGTCATGAATGATTTATACTTAATTTTCAACTGAATTTCTCAATGTCCATCGGGCAATACTATACTACTTTTCGGTGTCATGTGTCATTTTGATACACGTTCTATGTTTTTACGATACTAATTTTACGCTAGCATTTATAGCTTTTAGAAGCCGGCCTTCCATTGATAGCGTGTTATTGCTAGTGAAACATGATTACAAACACACGGATGACGCGCTTTAATTCAGTGTTCATTTTATTATGCACGTTTATCGTTTACGCGCAATCAGATGTGCCGAGGCCCCGCGGTGTTTCTCTAGCTAAAGCTTCACTGTACGCTCCAAATAAAGATTTTACATGTTTTGATGGAACTGTAACCATACCATTTCATTACGTGAACGACGACTATTGTGATTGCTTCGATGGTAGCGACGAGCCCGGAACTTCGGCATGTTTGAACGGTGTTTTCCACTGCACAAACGCTGGTCATCGACCGCACAACATACCGAGTTCGAGAATCAACGATGGAGTTTGTGACTGCTGTGATGGCACGGACGAGTATGCTTCACCAGACTTGTGCCCCAATATATGCGAAGATCTAGGTAAAGAAGCCAAAGCTGAAGCACAGAGGATTGTGGAGCTTTACAAAGCAGGTAGTCAGCTGAGACAAGAGTTTGTAGAAAATGGCTTTAGAAAACGCAATGAAATGGGAGAACAACTTCAGCAACTAGAAAAAGATAAAGTGGAAGCAGAAGCCATCAAAAATGAGATACAAGCTCGAGTAACTGCACTAGAAGCAGAAGAAAATGAAGCTCTCAAAGTTTACAGAGAGGCTGAGCTTTTAGAAAAGCAGAAAAAAGATGAAGAAGAGAAGGCAAAGTTGTTGAAAGAAGCTACTGAACATTTCACTAAAAATGATTTGAATGCTGATGGGGAGCTAGACAAAGAAGAAATCAAAGCTGCTCATATATTTGATAAGAACAAAGATGGTGATGTAGATGATGATGAAATCCAATTTTTCTTTGGTGAAAAGGAAACTGTAGATTTGGATACTTTTGCAACCTCCATTTGGCCGTTATTAAAACCATTGCTTATGGTGGAGCAAGGTATGTTCCCTCCTAATGATAATGCTGAGCAAGCTGATAATGAGGCAGAATTAGAGGCTGATGACCAGGGTGACCTGGATGAGTATGCAGGCAATGAGGATGATGAGAATGCTGACCTAGATATCCCTCAAGATGATGCTGAGGAACATGAACCAGAACCTGACAAAACAACCACCTACGATGAAGAAACACAGAAATTAGTAGATGCAGCCACTGAGGCAAGACAACAATTAGTTGAGGCTGATCGACATGTTAGAGAAATAGATTCCAACATAAGAAATATCCAGCAAAACTTAGAGAAAGACTATGGCCCAAATCAAGAGTTTGCAACTTTAGATGGAGAATGTTTTGAATATGAAGATAAAGAGTACATTTATAGGCTGTGCATGTTCCAAAAGGTAACGCAGAAATCAAAGAATGGTGGTGCTGAGGTTGCCCTTGGTAATTGGGGAGAATGGGCTGGCGGGGAGCACAGGGACCATAACAGATACTCAGCAATGAAATACACTGGTGGAATGTCTTGCTGGAACGGTCCCCAGAGAACTACTTTGGTTAATATCAGCTGCGGGCTGCAAACTAAGCTCTTATCAGTCACAGAGCCATACCGCTGTGAATACCAGATAGAGATTATAACACCAGCAGCCTGTGATGAATCCAAAATGGCTGAACACCACTCAACATCACATGATGAACTTTAATAAATTTTAGTGTCTTGACACCCAGTGTTGTGTTTAACACCTAAGATAAATAATAAATCAGTCATAAGGTTTCAGTAAGTTTAATGTATCAACAGTTGTAGGAATGAAATTGTCTATTTTATTTAAGTATACTTTGTTTTTCGGGTGTCACACAGTTTTAGATAAGGTAGCATTTTGTAGTTAAATTTTGTATATTATGAGGAGAGGTAGAATTATTGTAACTTTGATGTTTTGGAACTAAATGTAGCTTTTGGCACCATAAACAGCATCAGTTTTCTATCAAGACTGCAAACATCACTTTTTGTGTATGTAATTAAGTTTCACACATTCCTAAAACTTGAGGCTGTTTTAGTTCAAATAAAAAAAATCCAAATGATGTGAACAAAATACTTTATGTGATTAATAAACATTTGTTATGTATGTATTAATTAGTTTCATTCAGAGATCCTGTGTTGGATAACATCATGTGATTTCCATAAAAGATTAACTCGCAGCACCCATTACTTTTTTGGCTCGCATTACTGTGGAAGGACACAAACACAAACCTATTAATAAGTAGTTGCATCCCGCATGGTAATATATTTATCAAATTTCAGAAATGTATCTCACATCTCCTAGGAGTAGTTTCGTAAATTAAAATTTCGTAATTTAATCTTAAGTTATTTAAATTCATTTAAATAACTTAAGAAGTTACAAAGATTCCTAATAACAAACATTCACACAGACTTTCCAATTTATTATAATAGGATAAGATTTATACCGAGTTTTCAGTGAATCAAACTAAGAAATAATAATTTTCCATACAAACTTTACCACGCCATTTAATCCCCTTTACAGACTAAAATTTCCAAATTTTAATATCCTTTGTGTTATTCTAGGTCCACTATCCACATACCTTTCATTTAAATAACTTAAAGTTACGGAGATTACTTATGACAAACATTCACACAGATTTTCCCATTTATTACAATAGGTACCTAGTATGATTTAATATGATAGTGTTTATTAGATTAGCTGCAAGAAGTAGGTAATTGGCGAGACATATCTAATTTGTGCATGCCTTATGTTGGAATGGCTATTGCAACCAGTTAAGTAGTTTTTTTATAGTTGACCAGTTAGCTTATCTTGATTTTCAACTTCATGATTGTCCCTACCTGCATGTTTATTTATACTTAGGTCCTTTCCTTCCTACTCTCGCTAGACCGAAGCGAATGAAGATGGCGATAAAGATAGATATAAAGTTCTTTATTACAAAGCCTTATTAAACATTCGTCCGTAAGTAAACTTAGGTATCCGATTGAGAGGAAATGGAATTGGCGGCCTTATCGCTTAAAGCGATTTCTTCCATGCAAACAAAGTGTAAGAGATCAAAAAATAAAATGGGACAGTAGATCTTTCAGAATTTTTTTGACGCAGTGAGCCGGAAGGTTGCAGGTTCGATTCCCGCCACGGGAAATATGTTAGTTATGAGTTTTGTTGTTCTAAGTATTTTCTATGTATGAAGGAGGAGGGGTCTTATAAATGTTCGGTCAGAGATCTCAATTTTTCTATGAATCCAAAGTAAAAATTAATTTTAATTAATTAAAATCACGAGCACTTTTAAAATAATACCGGTCACAGATAACCCCCTTGGTACACATATCCTTGGGAGAATGGCAGAATCAGCAATAAAAGGTCAATGTCACCTAGCTATTATATGTCAAAGTCATCGTTGTTTATTTTGCTATTGTTTTGTTTGTTCTAGTAAAAATTAGAAAATGTAAACGATTTTCTGTGAGTTTTTTTCCTTTTTATGAAATGACTGAGGTTCTGCTGCTCCTAGGACAAGTATATAGGCAAACAAACTTGTGATTGGTATGACATCTTAATTGCCTATCTATTGTTTTTGTAATTTTTTAAAATTTGTAGGTTATGTTACATTCGCTCATCTGATTTTTTGGAGTATTTTCACTTAGAACCTGACTAGAGTCTTATCTGCTTTGGTTTTCAGAAGATTTCTGGCATTACGGCTTGACCTTTCAACAGATTATCTAGACATAATCTTGGTTTTACAAAAAAACAAAATGAATGCGGACGATATAATAGCTCAGTCTACCTTCTCAATGTTGAAAGGAAAAATAGATGAGCAAATTCTCAAGGCTCTTAAAGACATGGGGTTCGAGAAACCAACTAGGGTACAAGCTGAATCTCTACCTTATTTGCTTCAATGTAAAGATTTGATTGGAGCGGCAAAAACAGGAAGTGGGAAAACATTGGCTTTTCTTATCCCAATAGTAAATAACCTAATTAAATTGGGTTTTAAAAAAGAAAATGGTGAGTTTAATGTCATATTTAGGCAATAAATTTAATTTAAACCATCTGTCATAAGATTCAAATTCTTAACTCTCTCTCCTTGTAGGAACTGGGGCTATAATTATTTCTCCAACCAGAGAATTAGCTCTGCAGACATCTGAGGTTCTCAAGAAATTGCTAACAGACATCAATTTATCACATTGTTTGATAGTCGGAGGTGAAAAGAAGTTTAAAGATGTGATGAAATTACAGAAAGGTAGGGATGTTATATACAAAGCTGATACCTATTTGTCGCAGCATCTTTTGGTGAACAGAAATCTAAGAAGCTTACAGACAAACCAAATCATGGTTTCAGATAGACTTTAGAATTAAATAAGTACTCACTTGTAAACATAATAAATATAAAATAACGGTAAATTTTTCTCAGTCAATATCCAAATCACAAAATGGATCCTGTCTGAATACGGAATATGTTTCAGGAGTCAACATTGTTGTAAGTACACCAGGTCGTTTACTGGATCACTTGCAGTGTACAGAAAAGTTCAACTGTAGTAATTTAAAGTGTCTTATTGTGGATGAAGCAGATAAACTTTTAGAAGCTGGCTTTCAGAAGCATATCACTGGAATCATCAAATTATTACCAAGTCAGTATTCTAAAACAGCTAGAACTTATAAGTTATAATACTTGTACATAATTATGTTAAGATATTGTCATATGTAGGTATAGGAAGCATTAGATTTACACAAGATTTTTGGTAAATTTGTTTGGAATGGGAAGCATATCTTTCTTATTACATTAACAATCTTACTTTCTTAACAAGTATACACTTCTACAAAATGCTGTCTTACATCCATGAACTAAATTTTTTTTTTTTCCTTTATTTACTAGCATATACATACATTTGAAATATATTATACTAGAGTAACATTACAATCTAGCCATAGATTTGGCTAATGGGTAATTTGGTTTTAACTTAGTTTTATAAAAACATATTACTAGAATGTGTCCATTGGCACTTTTCTTATTGTCTCTAATTTAGGGGAAGACACTTTTTTCATGTGTTTTTTAAATTAGCACTTATGCACACTCTGATAATCACTAAACTAACTCAAAAGGCTTGGTTCTTTTGAGCCTTCTCACTATGTCCGTGTTGTCGAGGAGCTGGATCGCCTTGACATTCACATGATGATGAAGCCTGTGTTCGTGAGCCTCTGCGTATTTTTTAATAACTGAGTTGACGAATTCAATATTCAGGTCCCGATGTAGATCGTCATTTCTAATATATCAAGGAGCATTAACAATTGTCCTGAGAACTTTGTTCTGGAATCTTTGTATGATAGCTATATTTGTTTTTTTGGTACAGCCCCAGAGCTGTATTCCATAAGTCCAGATTGGCATGAGGACTTACTTGTTTATACAAAAGAAGTTTATTATGCACTGCTAAAGTAGAATTCTTCCCAATCAGCCAGTACATTTTTTTGTAGCGGATCTCTAGCTCCTCTTTTTTTTTCTTGACGTGATCTTTCCAGCGCAGCTTCGCGTCTAATGTCATGCCCAAATACTTGGCTGTATTTTCGCATGGTATGATAGTACCGTTGATGACAACTGGATGATATTCGTCTCTTTTATTTGTGAAGTTGATGTGACTCGACTTCGATTCATTTAATTTTATTCGCCAGGTTTTGGTCCAGTTGTGTATTTTATTTACTGCAACTTGGACCTTTTCGGCTGCTTCTGCATGCGTTTCTCCTGTTGCTATTATAGCAGTGTCATCAGCAAAAGTTGCGATTGCCTTCGACAAAGTATGGCATGAAGGCCTAATAATAAAGTTAAAAAGTATATTACCGATAGAATATGTGGAAATAATTAAATCATATTTAGCTAATAGAGCCTTTAGAATAAGACATGAGGATTCTTTCTCTGAAATAAAGAAAATCAAAGCAGGGGTGCCACAAGGAAGTGTATTGGGTCCGGTACTAAGTAAATGAAGAAATGCTCAAGTACTATACTCTATACTCTTCTATTTAGTGCAATACGCATTGGCTTTATATTCTTGCACATTTTCAGAAAACAGACAAACAGTCTTATTCAGTGCCACAATAGACAGTCATGTTGAGAATCTGGCAAGGCTAGCATTGAGATCAGACCCTGTTCATGTGATAGTGACGGATGAGAAGCAGTCTACTGTTTCTGGGCTGCAACAAGGGTATGTTTATCTTCATCAATGTTAGTAGGTATACTGCGGGACAAAGGCTTCATGTAATGATCACCATAGCGCCCTATCTGTTACAACTTATATGTATGTTACTTCATACTCTGTACGCTTAGTAGGTACTAATGTGAATAGATTGACCAAAATTTTCGAGACTTTAAACGTCTCGAAAATCTCAGAAAAAGCATTCCAGCACGACTCTGCAACATACAGGGATAGTTCTGTAGTCTGAGCATACAGGTTTGAAATGAGAACAACAAGTTACCTACTTACTTACACATTGGTTTTCTGATGATTAAAGGTCTGCGCACATTAAAACAACTCAACGGCGCGGCGACTCGACTCTATGCCTAATATTGAAATTTAAGCCCTGTGTCATACATATGTTCAAGGTTTAATTTCAAAAAATGATATTATAGTAGTGTACGACGAGTGGCATACGCATCGTCAACCCCGACACGTTTGTCACGCAATGACCACACGTTGTTCACGCAACGACCACACGTTGTCCACGCAACGACTATGCGTTTGCGACTGACGCGTGACGGTCAAAATTCAACCGAAAACTGAGGTTAGACGAGTTGTGTGTTGAATACGCATTACCCACTCGTTGACAACGGATTGCCCACTAGTGACCATGGGGTGGATCAACTAGTTGACTACTCATCGACATCGAGTGTGAGTAGAGTTGCTGCCGCGTTGGCGTGGAGTTGTTTTAATGAGCGCAGACCTTTAAGCGATTCCGCGTTGCTAAATGCTGTGCCTTAAGTTTCGTGTTTTAAGTTTTTTTATGGCTTACATAGAACGCATGGTATTCTTCTAGATACTGCATCTGCCCTGTAGAACAACGAATGCAATGGCTTGTCACGGTGCTCAAGAGAAGTAAAAAGAAAAAAGTCATGGTTTTCTTTTCATCTTGCAAGTCTGTCGATTTCCATTACGAGATCTTTAGAAGGTGGAAAGCTTCGGTAATAAGCATACATGTAAGTTTTAATTATATTTAACCCTGTTTGTGTTTTAAAAGTGCTATAATAAACAAACAAAAATCAACTGCAGTATGCAGTCATTGAAATGAAAAGGAAATAGAAAGCAGCTTAATATGATAAAGGCCGTATTGATGGACGATTGGATTAATTATATTACTTCATCCTCATCATCATCACAGCTTGAAAACGTCCGTCCACACATCAAAATCTTTGGTCTGTTATATTGAAAGATTACCTATCGGAGTATTATCTCTGTATATATTAGCTATGATCATTTTATACCATACAACTATTTATCTCGACAAAAGACGATCTTTTTAGCGCCGCTTGCGAAGGTCTGTTTGCGACGCAGAAGGATGCAGGTTCGATTCCCGCCTCAGGATATATGTTTGTTCCTAAAATCTGCAGATATTTTTACCGGATGTTCTTGTTGATTATTCTATGTGGTGTATTTAATATGGAATTAAGTACTCATATGTCTGTGAATACTCTGTTTGAATTTTCCAGCATTATTAAAAGTCAAACAAAAATCAATTATCACTTTATTTCTTATATTATTTTGATAATAATGTACCTATAGCTCAGACTATAGAAAGTCTGAGACCTAAAGTATTAAATTTGACTTGTCTAAGTGCTTATTTTGTAAGCCAAAAGAAATAAAGATATTGATTATTTGATTACAAAGTGCTTTTGACTCCTGGACTTGTCATATAATTCATGTTATATTATTTATTTTACCTTCCAGGGTCGTCTTAGCCAAGCCCAAAGAAAACTGGCATATCTTAAGTTCGTGCAAGCACAGAAAGGAGTGTTATTTTGCACGGACGTAGCGGCGAGAGGGTTAGATATACCAGCCGTAGATTGGATAGTTCAATATGATCCTCCTACAGATCCAAAGGTAATTTTAGTTTTCAACCCACTTCAAAAAAGAGGTGGTTCTGTTTTGGATGCTGATGATTCTTTTTTTAAAGCTGTCATGTGATCCCATTTGATCAAGAATTAACCCATACCTACTAACAGAAATACCTACTAAAAGTTCGTTGCTAGTTTTTAGGGTTTCATACCCAAAGTGAAAAAAAAGTTTTTTTTTCATCAATCAGCAAATTCTGTTTTAATTTTTCCTCGTTGTAAACGAATGGTACGAAACTATTCGTGCGCGAGACGACTCACTTCATTTTTTTATCACAAAAAAACTTGTTTTTGTATTTGAACCTTAATTTTGTATGTAGGTTGCGTTTTTGAATTTTAATGTTTTTTTGGTTTTAGGAATACATCCACAGAGTGGGGCGAACTGCCAGGGGTTTGAATAAAACTGGAAACGCAGTTATTTTACTGAGGCCCGAGGAAGAAGAATTTATAAAATTCCTGAAGAGAGAAAAGGTTTACTTGGACAAATATAACTTTGGTGAATGTTCTTCGGAGTTACAAGAGCAGGTATGTCTTTGTTTATTATAGTTCTATGGTCTGAGTATATAGTATATAAGTAATAAAATAATTGCTTATTTGAATAAAAAAAAAAACTGAATACTACTTTTAATTTTATATTCAATACATTGAATATAAATGGTACATGCTCAAAAGTAAAACACACTTGATCGAATGAAAATTCAACTGCCGATCCGACTTCGACGCAGGAGGTTGCGGGTTCGATTCCCGCCTCGGAAAAAATTTTTGGACGATCTACAGATATTTGTTTCGGGTGTTCTTTTATGTAAAATAAAAAACAACTGTCTATGAGTTCTAATGTATGTATTAAGTGTATCAGTTGTCTAGAACAAATAACCTAAGCTCTGCTTAGAGTGTTATAAGTATATACTAGATAACATGTTACCTATCTACTATCTAGTTTACAATTACGAAATGTTTTTATCTATTACAGTTTGAAGATTTGATAGACAGTGATGGAGTCATCAAGATATCAGCAAGGAAAGCATTCTTGTCATTTCTGCGATGCTACCAAAAACATCCGATGAAGGAGATTTTCAACATCCAAACTTTAGACTTGAATGCTGCAGCGCGAGCCTTTGGATTTAGGAAACAACCTGACGTCGATTTTTGTATCCTTTTTAAGAGGCCTTAAGGGTCCGTGAAGATCGCTCGCAACGTCTGTTTTGACTTTAAACTAGTATACAAAATGCGTCTCGCTTACATTTAACTTGGTATATTGAAAAAAAGCTATCCAGCGATCTAGAAAATGTACTATTCGAATACCAATAACAGCAGAATATACTCGAATTAAAATCATTTTGATTACCTACCTACTTTTGTATGGGGAAATCATCGTTCGCCGATTTTTAACAATAATACCTACCTTGATTTTACTGGAAATGTCAGCTCGATTTTTCAACTTTATCTATACCTACCTACTAACGAGTTGATCGCGTATGCAGAGATGGAAGGTCCTGGGTGTAAATTAGTATGTATCATATCTTTTGATAGGTACGATATTTTTATCCATGCTTCAAGTTTACGATATCCGCATATCGGGAGGAAGTATCGCATGTAGGTAGCCTACCTCCTTACTGTTTAAGAAAAATATATGCAATTCGTTGTAGGAACACAAAACTTACACAACATGGCCAGCAATAAATAACTAAGATAAAGAACCGATAAACGTCAATAAACTCTCATCTAAATCTCAAACAGGCAGCTTAACTATCTCGTCCTCTGTGGCACAGTGGGCGACGATCCTGCGACGCAGAATTCGTGTTCGATTCCCGCCTTTAGACATTTTTTTTACGATCTGCAGATGTTATAATGTTCACTGTTCATGTTCTTTTATAGGTAGGTACCTATAATACATAAACATAACATTATTATAGGCACATATTACGTATTTAAAAACAATTAACCATTGAAACGGGACAGTAAGGGCAGGTGTTATTTATAGTTACAGAAAAACGTTCCTAAAAAACGTATTTTTTAAAGATATTCTGATCTGCATTCACAAAGTTTAGGAAAATGTACAGTCAGCAAGAAAATTGAAGTCCTTACTGTCTCATCTCAAAAATCCACCGTGTACTCAACTTAGCTAGAGCCAAATCATTGTGTGCGATATTCCTATTACAAATATCTATTACAGTGTTGATTAATTACCTACATGATCAGTCATACAGATAAACACGGCCATAATAAATTATTTATTCGACATACCTACTTAGCCACGTTCGTCATTGTCGGACAGACTTTAATACTAGTATTACAAGTGCATTTCCTTATCTAGATATCCAGTGTGACAAAACTGTGAAGATACCAGTTAAATGGAGCGAGAAAACAACAAAATCCACTTCTAAACTCGACGGTGGCGCAGCGGGCCTACGTTCGCCTTTGTAGCAAGAGGTTTCGAATTAGATTACCTCCTCGGGTCAATTTTTTGTAATAATTGTATAAGACCGAATATTTGTTCTGGGTACTTTCTATGTATGATTAAACATGTCAGTGTACCTATATGTAATATTTATCTAGTACCTCCATAACACAAGCTCAGTAAAGCTTAGGCTTAGATTACAACTTCTTTTAATTTTATTATAGGTATTATGTGTATGTACTTATTAGTATTCATTATTTGATTTTATGTATATTGTATCGACATCAGTTATTCTTTTCACAATCGCTTGAAAGAAATCGCTTTGAGCGATAAGGCCGCCAATTCCATTGCTTTTCTTTTTTGTTAAAGTGTAAGTTATTAAATATTTCCTGTTTCTTGTTTTAAGTGATGCAATAAAGTATTATCTATCTATCTACAATGTATGAGTTAACTAGCACTATTTATTGTTGTACCTTGATAGGGATGTAATAAATTGTTTATCAATGTTTGAAATGTAATAATTTAGTAAGTCACCTCGACCTTTCTCAATATTTTATCAACATTAGAGTGTGAATATTTTATCAACGACTGTTCAATGCACTCTGCATAAAATGTATTCTGATAAGACTATCAATCAAATGCGCCAGGACTAAATGTTATAACTGTGATAAGATATAAATAAAACATTTTATAACATGTATCATGATTTTATTTGTTAAATTCAACTCCTGCTTTTGTTATTATTACCCTTTTGCCTGTAAATTTTAGTTTTCTCCGTCTTGTTTTTATGGCTTTGTGGAGCGTTAAGGGATTTGAAATAGCCGAAGCCGCCGCCACCTTTCCTCTTCTGTGTCGGTCCTTTACTTGCCACCTTTAGTTCAACCGCGGGAGGAACAGTAAATCCAAAGGATTTTGAAACCTTAGCCATATCAATCGTGTCAATATCGAATATCGTCTTCAAGTGGTGAGAGTCATATGCTCTCAAGTAGCTTTTGAAAGCTTCCTTCGCGGATGTATTCAGGAAATAGTTTCGTGATATGAGTTTTTCTAGTTGGAGCTGGATATCGGCGACTTTGTTCCACGAGAATTCGAATTCGTTGAGGGTAACTTTGGATTGCTTGAGGAATCTTAGGAACCCTAGTTCTTCGGGGCGCAGGAAAAGCAATGCGTGTCCACTGGTGCCGAGCCCTCTGGCAGTTCTGCCCACTCGGTGGATGTATTCCTGAAAATATATTGTTTTTTACAAAAAATAACAACTTTAAATTTTAAGTATAAGTCAAAAACGAGTGTTCCCTCCAAAAACCTCGGGATTATTCCCTATATTAAAAATTATGCATCATTACAATTACGGATAAATCAAAAACTACTGGCCAGATCTAGGTATTTGTATGTCAAATTTTCGGATTCAAAATTCGGAATGGAATGGTAGCGAATTATTGTCACGAAATTGTACACATCATAATGAACTTTAAGTCAATTGAGTAACAAACTAAATACCAGCAGTAGTTAGGGGTATTAACAATCCTCGCGCAGGATTCCTCGGAAGACGCATGACCCCTTTATAGCTCGTATTTCTTTTGTAAGTTATACAATTGACATACACAGTTCATTATGCTATGTACAGTTTCGTACCATAACGCGGCAATGACTGACAATTCCTAGCAGCCGCAAAGTTAAGAGGCGAATACTATACTAATATGAAAGCCACATCTTCAGGGGTGCAAAGTGGTGATCAATCATAATAGGCTAACCATGTCCGCAGTGATCCAAAGCCACCTAACGCCAAAAAAAGATAGTGTACAATTCTTATAAAAGTCTAGCACTAGTTATGTAAATATTAACCTTCGGATCGTCCGGCGGGTCATACTGAACTATCCAGTCAACAGCCGGTATGTCCAAGCCTCGGGCCGCGACGTCAGTGCACAGGAGAATGCCGGTCTCAGCGTTGCAGAATTGGAAGAATGTCGTCGTGCGCTTCGTTTGCTGCTGTTTACCCTGTAATGGACAATTAAATTATTTACTTGTATTGCAACTAAAAATCTTGATAAAACAGAGTAAACTACTGAGCAAACTGCAATACATTGTTTCACTATTAATTTTGTTTAAATAGTAAGTAACTAGAGCACTTTGTTTAAATACAACTGTGTCTCACACTATCAAAAAAAAGTTTTTAGTCACACTACTCATTAAAAAAAAGTTTTTTCATGTTAGTGTTATTGTTTGTATACATTATAGTCTTCGTAAATAGTGAGGCATGCCAATAGGTAAGTGGTACTGACGGAAGACCAGCGTTGGTTGCTAGCTTGCTAGTCAAATAACTCATGCTGAGGCAGAGCTATTTTGTTACCGGACTTACACCTATCTATTTTAAAGTAAAATAGATAGTATGTCCAATGAGCTGAAAATAGTATGTAACATCAAAATCTTAACCAATAAGATAGGATGGCCTGTTAAAAAAAAGTCTACTTTGTCTAAATGGAATAAGGTGGATATTGAGTTCAAGAATTTTTCCATCTGATTTGACACTTACTCATAGTATGCTGACTTTTTCCATTCCATATATCTACAGATAAAACCTGTAAGAATATAAATCCAATACTTATTACTTACATGAATAGACATAACAGGAAGATCAATATAGTTGAACAGTTCATGATGGTATTTGACAGACATGCATGTTGAGAAGAACACCATGACCTTTTTCTTCCTATTCTTCTTCAAAAACGTGAATAGAACCATCATTCGCTTCTCCGATGGGCATACAATATATCTGAAAAAGAGAAAAAAATTAGCTGCAGTACTCAGTTTTGCAATGATGTTGTATGATGATCATTCTGTGTAAGCAAATTACTTTAAACGAGACTTTTACGTTGTGATAGACAATACTTAAATATCATTTAAGTAAATAAATATTGCAGGACAATTCACAAAGCATCATTTAGCCCCAAGCTTATAGGAGCTTGTTTTATGGGTACTAGATAATTAATGTACTTACATTATACTACAGACATAGATTTGTCGCGAGGCGGGAATCGAACCCGCAACCATTTGCATCAATGGCGCAATGACGCTCACTGCGCCACAGAGGTCGCCATTCAGACGACATGTTGGACATTTGAGTAAATATTTATGTGTTGCTACTATTTTCGGTTTTGCATCTATTTAAATAATTAATGCACACCAAAGCAAACTCACCCTTGTTCCAAAGAGTCTACTGTAGCTTGTTCCCTGTGATCGTCGACGCCAACGTAGACAGGCTCGTGTTTGACTGCGAGCGCTGTGAGGGCTTCGGTCTTCTGTGTTTGAGTTGCACTGAACAACATTGTTTGACGACGTTCTGTAAAGAACCATAGGTATAGTCTTTTTAATGGAGGAAATTATGTAAGTATTAATTAAATATCATGAATCAGATCAGAATAATCCGATTATAGGTAATAGTAATCGAAAGAGAAGTACAGTAGAACTCCAATTATCCGAACTCCGACTATCCGAATCGCCGATTATCCGAATCAAGATGTTGAAGTGGAAGTGGAAGAAGAACTTTCTGCTGATGTTGAAGTAGACGCTGGACCATCAGCTAGTGAAGCATTTGCCGGCCTCGAGACTGCTTTGAAGTGGATGGAGCGTCAGCCCGAGTGTGACCACTTGCAACTGCTCACCGTCAAGCGAATGCGTGACCTGGCTGCCCGAAAACGGTTGAAGACCGCAAAACAGCTTACATTGACGGAGATGTTTAAAAAACAATATTTTTTATTTCTAAACTTGTACATAAGTACATTTTATTTATATTTAAAACATGTCAAAATTTCATGTTTCTTTCATTTAATTCAATAAAAAAATAGTGCAATATCAAAACGTAGCTTTTATTCTCTCCAATGGCAATTTTTTAAAAAAAAATCCGATTATCCGAATATTTGATTATCCGAATGGGTCCCGGTCCCCATTAATTCGGATAATTGGAGTTCTACTGTATATTGACTGAAATTTTACAATATATATATATATATTTTTTATTTAGACAAAATACGTCAACTGTCTACATTTTTACTGAAATGTCGCTAACCCTTTGAGCTAGGAGAGCCCCGCCGTGAAAATTGGTGAAGAGAAAAAGAAGCCTATGCTTTATTCCAGGCCTAGAACTAAACTATATCGATTCGAAATTTCACCCCAATTCATTCAGTAGTTTTGGTGTGTAAAGGTAACAAACATTCATGCAGCCATCCACACTTTCGCATCTTTTAATCTAAATTTGTTCCAAGAAAAAACCTATTTTATCATTGAAAACTTACTAGGCAGAAGCTTGATAATCTGCTTAACTTCTTCTTCAAACCCTATCTCCAGGATTCTATCAGCTTCATCAATGACAAGGCACTGCAGGTTTTTGTACAGGAAGTCTGGCGTGTTCTGCAGGTGATCCAGCAGGCGACCGGGTGTTGCCACTAGTATGTTTATGCCTGTGAGGTTATTCAAATAAAATTATTAAGTTCACATTCTATGTGAATACAAAAACAGAACCCTGCATGATACCCTGAGAAAGTCATATGTTAATCTTTCTGCTGTGTATTGAGACAAATCGACTTGTTCCAAATTGCAATGTTTCACATATAATTTGGTCAAAAGTTCATGAAACCTGCAGTCTAAATGGCATGTTTTGATTCATAGGTTTATTCATTTCTTGAAGAAATAATGTAAAATTTTGAGTAATTTAAGTTTTTTACCCTACGGCATGTGAGTATTGAAAACCAAGTCTAGTTTTACTATTACTAATATCATTATAAGCATAAAAGCACTGCTTTTTTTGCACCCAACATTATGGTAGATACAAAATGGGTGTCTGTCATACCTTTTGAAAGCTTCTGTGATTCAGTACTTCTGTTAGCGCCACCCATGACAAGACCATAGGTATGATGGTGATACTTCATAAGCTCCATCAGAACTCCAAATGTCTGCATTGATAATTCTCTCGTCGGTGAAAGAATAATGACTCCAGTACCTATACACAGACATAATTTGTATCAGCCATAGCAAAATGGATGGTAATTGCTTATAGCCTAGGTTCAAAGTCAGATATCCATTCTGTGTTCATAATATACCATCTACATTCAACTTATTAGTCAGAATAGGGAATGTGCCTCAACAGTTTTCACTGGAGACTCGACTCTCTATCTGTTTAATTTGTTGATATGGAGGTAATTCATATTCGCCTTTTTGTCATCATTTGATTATGATTGGCACATTGCGCCATTGTTAGGCAAAAGAGCCTATTGTGCCACTTTTAGGCAAAAGCCTTTCTTACTGGCTAATGTAAATTCCTAAGAATTATTTTTTAATATGGCTAGCTGATTTATGAAATTGTCCAGTATTCTTTATTTTGTTTTTAGCATGATGGTTTCCATATAAGTATTGAATAAATAGAATGAGTTCAACACAGCATGAAGAAGTATAAATAAAATTCTTACCATTTCTAGGCTTGAATTGGAGCTTGTATATCAGGTCAATAGCAGGTATAAGGAAGGCTAATGTCTTTCCAGAACCAGTCCGAGCAGCACCAACAAGATCCCTGCCTTCCAGCAAAGGTGGTATGGCTTTCGCCTGAATTTCAGTCATAGTTGTGAAGCCCATTTCTTTTATACCCATGAGGGTTGGCTCACACACTTTTCCTTCAAGAGCAGTGAATTTCTGGTCTGACAGGATGCCTAGACACAAGCTAGAGCCTGGCACTGTAAGAGAAATTTAAGAGGTAATTACTTCAACAGTTTTAACTGAATGAATGAGAACTAAGCTATACTCCATCCACACATTTCATTTGCAACAATCTCTCCAACTTTACTAGTAATAATGGAACATTACAGTGAACATCAGAGGAGTTAAATAAATTAACTAAATAAAATATTAACTAAAGTGGCCAGAAATAGAGTTTAGTAATTTAATATTATTGCAATAAGAGGGGCAGACTTACATTGACTTTCCTCGGTAGTGTTTTCCAATTCTTTTGTCTCATTTTCTGAATCATTATCTTCTGATTTTACTTCAACTTCCTCATCTTCCACCTTAATAGGCTCATTTTTAACTTGTTTGTTTTTCTTTTTTCTTTCTGGAAAAGTCGTCTTTGCAGATAATGAAGGAAAATAAATATTTAAAAAAATACTTTTTTTTACTTACTTTTGGTTTTACTCGGAGCATCACCATTGACTTCGGTGTTTTCCAAGGGCCTTTTCTGTACTTGTTCTGAAATGCATATTTATAAAATAACACGATTTTTCGCAAACGTTATAATTGGGTTAAATACCAATCAACAAACTATGTACTACAAGGTGTAAAAGTTGCGTGGTAGTTCATAAAATAGTGAATTACAAAGATATTTATTTTAGAGGTTATACAAATAATTGTATTTACCTGCGGGTTCCTGTGTCTCGTTTTTCTCAGTCGACTTTAAACCTATAAGTTTTATTTTCTTCTTTTCACGTTTTTTTATTTTTCGCATTAGTATTTTGTCTGGAGTAGGCATTTTAGATGATATATTTTAGTTTTTCACATGTACAACATCTCTTCGTTTACCTTGCACATGTGTTTGAGTGAAAGAGTGAGCGGCATGATTGATTGACATGACCGAATGATGAATGAAAAACGGTTAGCAATCGTTCAAATCGATCACGGAAAGAGTCGATTAATCGACTAAACAGGATTTTTTTGAGGTTTTCTTTCTTCGACTATGGTTCGAGTTCAATCGTATCGCAAGGCGTGTCAAGTCTTACTCAAAACTGTGGTTCCGAATTTCAAAATGAAATCAATTTATTATAGTATTGATCCTATCTATCCAAATAAAATAAAACTACGTTTAAACGCTTTGATTCATAATCTCTTTTTAAAAATCGAAATCGATGACTATTAGTGATTTTAGTGTGAATTGACAGGGCGTTTGTATTGAATGAAATGGAACCCTACAAAATGTAAATAAAAGCACGAGGCAACTGAGAAATAATTTGGTAATTTCATCAAAAATTTGTCTACGCTGAGTTATGTACTTTTAAAACGTTTATTCCAGTTTATAACCATGGAGGAAATAAAGTTTAAAACTCTAAAAGACAAGGTGTCTCAAAACACCCTTGAAGCCATCAAAAAGATGGGTTTCAAGCACATGACTGAGATACAGAAGGAAGTCCTGCCTGTTGCGTTGGATGGAGCTGACATAGTTGCCACAGCGAAGACAGGTTCAGGCAAAACATTAGCATTCCTCATACCTATTGTTGAAGTGGTTCTAAAGAACTTAGCTAAGGAAATACAAGGTAAGTAATGTAAAATAAGTACTTAAATTATATTCATCTGTATTGATAGATGAACCTGTCTTTACAAATTAAAGAAGCCTTCACTTTTTTATCACCTTATCTCATTCCACTGCTGGGCAAAAGCCCCCAAAGTACATTTCTAACATATGGATCTTCTGTGGCCTTCCATCCACCACTCGGAAAGGTCTTCTATTGTATCCCCGGAATATGTCCCACTTAATTTAAATCTTGGGGATAGATTTATCAGCAATAGAGTGGTAAACAATGATTGGAACCAATTACCCACTAGAAGACATAATACTTTAATAAATGCTTTCATAAATAAACTCTACAAGTGGTATAGTAATGAGACTACATAACAAACTTAAAAATAATTAAGATGGACTAAATTCTACACTGTGTTATATAGACCTATCAGCCACAGGCTTTTTATCTATTATCAATCAAATCACTACATAGTATAAAACAAAGACTGCTTAAATCTTTAAAACTACGCAACGGAATTTTTTTAATAGATAAAGTGATTCAAGAGGAAGGTTTATACATATAATAAAACTGTGTGGAGCTGGGACGGGTCCCTAGTAAATAATAAAATAAACTTTGTTTTATTTTCAGGGACTCAAGCCATTGTCATCTCCCCTACAAGAGAGCTTGCAATTCAAACATACACTGTTCTGCAAGAACTTGTGTCATGCCATTGCACTATTACATCAGCCTTAGTTATTGGAGGTGAAAATAGGTGGAAGCAAACCGAAGAACTATCAAAAGGTTTAAATTCTTTTACAAAAAAAATCGTTTTATAAAACTGTCTTAAAAAGTCATCAAGAGTTTTCTCCAACAAGTGGTCTTCTTTTTTACTTGAAAAATTCATTATTTCTGTAATATGAGTGATTACACATTTTATTCTCAATTAATAAGGAATTTTATCCAGGGTACTCTCAAATTAAAAGCATTTATTATTTTTATTAATTTCCAGGTGTTCATATTGTAGTCTCAACACCTGGACGTCTCTTCGATCACATGAGAACTAAAGAGTTTGACTACAGCCGTGTTGGTTGTCTGGTATTAGATGAAGCGGACAAAATCTTCCAGTATGGGTTTGAAGAAGATTTGAAACAAATTGTCAGTAGGCTTCCAAGTAAGTGTCAAACTACTTGTTTTAACACTATTGAACGATCTTACAATGTTGAGGAACTCATGGACCTACAGTCGAAACCGTTTATAACGACATCGTTTATAACGACCTATCGGTTATTACAGCCAGATTGTAAAGTCCTGTCCGAATCTGTAGTAAACTATTCAGCAAACATACCGCCTATAACGACATCGGATACAGCGACATATCGCTTATAACGACGAAAATTAACGATATTCATCGACTATAACGACCAATCGATTCTTGTCCCAGCGAAACAAAACAATACGGACGATTTTAAATCTTATTGAGAAGCATTGAAGGAATATTTATGCGCGTATTATTACCTACGCACTTTCTCCCACCTCATCCGAACCTCTTCCCGGCTATTTGACCTTGCATATTTTACACCAAGTGCGCGTGTTATTTCTTAATAAATATTTTTACTTTTTTTCTAACATTTCATTGGACAACAAGTTCACAAACATAACATATACCCCATATACTAGATAGATATGTACCTACCTATAAAAATATAACTACAGAACTAATGTAACTACATATTATGTATGTATGTATGTGTATCGCTTATAACAACTATCGGATATATCGTCGGCAACTATACGGTCCCTTCAATGTCGCTATATCAGGTTTTGACTGTATTTATTAAATTTTCTAAATTTAGTTGGTAATTAGTCAATATTATTGATATGTTTATACCTTAACTTATTATTATTTAAAATTTGTTTTTAAAGGAGAACTTTTAAGAACTATGTATCTATTCCAATGTGTTTTGGTGAAGTATGTGACACTTCCTATTCCTAATGTTAAAGAACATATTTCTTGCAATGATGAATGTGAATGTCCATTTATGATGCAGAAGGTAGCGGGTTCGAATCCCGCCTTGGGTAAATGTTTGTATGCTCTGCAGACATAAATTTTCGCTGAGTGCTGCTGTGTTGTGTATGTATATTAGTTATCTAGTGCCCATAACACAGTCATGTGCTCTACATATTAATTTTAAGGCTAGATGCTGATGTGTGTACTGCTCATCAATATTACTATTTATTTTACTAGAGGGGTGCTAGATGCTTATTTTGAGCCCATATAAATGATACAAATACAAATACAATCATTTATTTGCAAACAAGGGTCACAAAGGTGGTGGTTAGATAATAGTACCATACATGTTTTGCCTTAGTCTAGGGCATGCAAATTTAGGTTTACTTAGGTCTCAAATACAAAATTTAACAACAATGTAAACATTAAAAAAAAAGACAAAAATTAATAATATGAACATCAAATCAACATGAACTTAAAATTAAAATTTGGAAAAAAATTTGAAAAAAAAATATATAAATGTAATAAAGTTTCTATTAGTTATTTAGTCAAGTTTTATGTCAAGTTTTATGTTAAGGTTTCCATTTGTTATTTAGTCAAGTTTTATGTCCTTATCTATAAAAAAATCATTTATATTATAATAGCACTTAGATGTCAAAATTTTATTTAATTTATTCTTAAACTTTATCAAAGGTAACGTCTTTAAGTTATTGGGCAGCTTGTTGTAAATTTTAGGCGCCATGCCATAAAAGCTTTTTTGTAGCAGCGCTGTTTGACCTCCGGCTGCGCACAGGCGTTGCTGGTCACGTCTACTGCGTGTGTTAATTGATTTGTCAAATAAATTGTTGTTGACTTTTACAAATACCGCCATTTCATAAATGTAGAGAGATGGAAACGTTAATAAATTTGCGGATAAAAAGTAGGGCTTGCAACTATCGGTGGTCTTCAGTCCATACATAGCTCTTATACATCGTTTTTGTGACTTGAAGATGTTTTCTCTTTCCGTGCAGTTTCCCCAAAACATAATGCCGTAGCGTAATTTAGAGGAAACGTAGCTGTGATATACCGTTTTTAGCGCGTACAGACCAACCACTTTTCGAAGCTTGTAGAGCATATATGAAAATTTACTAAGTGCGTTACAAACTTCTTTAGCTTGGTGATTCCAGTTTAATTGTCTATCTATTACCAGACCTAGAAATTTGGTGCTACATGCGATCTCTACTATCTGATTCTGGTATAAAGCTTTAATATTAGGCAATCAGGGCAGTGTCCTAGGACACTGCCCTGCGGTACACCATATTTGACTGTTCTACCTTGAGACATGTACTTGTTTTCTTCTTTTGTTTTAGTTGATATTCTTCTTATCTCTGTGAATTGAGTTCTGTTTTCAAGGTACGATTTTAAGAGATTATAAGCGTTACCTCTAATTCCGTAGTGAAACAGTTTGTCTAGCAGTATTTCATGATCTACATAGTCAAATGCCTTTGTCATGTCCATATATATGGCACATATAGGCGTGCGTTTATCCATTTCACATATGATATTACTCAACAGGTTAAAAATAGCTAAATTTATAGATTTTCCTTTTCTAAAACCGTTTTGTTCGTTAACGAGTATACCATTCCTTTCCATAAAAGAGCTCATTGCGTTGTAAATAATCTTCTCGTATATTTTGGAGAAGGCGGAAGTCAGTGCTATTGGACGATAGTTCTTTATGTCATCTTTATCTCCTTTATTCTTATACAAAGGTTTTATAACTACCGGTTTCAGGGCTTCAGGAAAAACGCCGTCAGTTATGCCGAGGTTAAAAATGTAACTTAGATGAGGAGATATAGATTTGCTTATCTCTTTAATTACTCTTATCGAAATGTCATCGTAACCCGTACTTTTTTATTTTTAAGTGATTTTATTATCTTTTCTATTTCGAGAGGGACAGTAGGAGGAATATAGATTGAGTTAAGTATTGTGTTTATTTTTTTATTATTTTGTAATGATTTTACTAATTTGGTCAATGAAATAGTCGTTGAAAACTGTAGCTATGTCATGTGGATTATTATAATTATTATTGTCATGGGTTATATTCATGATGTTTTCGTGAGGTAAGTTTTGTTTTGAATTATTTATTATTTGCCAGATTGTCTTAGATTTATTTTGGGAATAAGTTACGTTGTGGTTATTTTGGGATAATTGCGTTAGTTTTATTATGTTTTTAAGGCGTGATGAGTATTTTTTTAAATTCAGTTTATTTGTTGTATTTGAGCGTCGCCGATACGCCCAAAGAAACTCTCTTTGCTTTTTGCTACAAAGTTTTATTCCCTTAGATAACCATTTTGGTTTCCTTTTGATTGTTATTTTGGTTTTAATTATTGGAAAGCATAAGTCATAGAAAAGCTTAAATGTATCAAAAAACAAGTTATATGCGTTGTTTGCATTTTCAATTTGGTAGAGCTCGGAAAAAGAAAGACTTTCCAGGCACAGTTTGAATTTAGTCAAATTTTCACAGCAAAGGTCCCTTCTAAATACGGTCCAGCTATTAATCTTGCAAATTCTACACACCGGATACGTAAGTAATGGAGCTGTATGGTCTGATAGACCGATATCTAATACCTGGGTCTTACAGTTACGCTTAGTACCAAAAGCAAAGTTATCAATGCAGCTTCTACTTGTAGCCGAGTAGGTTCTCTAATTTTTAACTTAAGATTATACGCGAGTAGTAAGTTTTCAAATTCTAAGGTTACACGATTATTTTTTAAAAGGTCAATATTGAAGTCTCCACACAAAATAACATTACTTTTGGTATTACAAATTTTATTTAATAGTTCATCTAATATTTTATAAAACAAGTTTAATTTTCTAGGATTTGGCACCCTGTACAAGCACACTAAGGTTATATTATATGACTTTAGTTCGACAGCGCAGCACTCGAATATACTTTCGATGCACAATTTCGTTACATCATTTATGACGTCATAGGTAATACCATTCCGCACTAAAATGCATGCACCTCCTCTACTTTTAGGTCTAGAGTAGCATGCTGCAAGATTGAAATTGGGTATATTAAGTAGGTATTCATGTCCAGCTGAAATAAAATGCTCTGTGATGCAGAGAATATCAATTTCAATACGCTGTTTTTCGTTTATTTCATCTATGTATAGAGTCAATAGGTCAGATTTATGAAAAAGCCCTGCTATATTTTGATGCAATATGTTTATAAAATTACTCGAGAAAAAACTGCATTTCGTCGTGATCTTGTTGCTCTGTGGCTCCGTTATTCATAGTTGATGAATTATATGCCTGCTTCTGCTCATTTTGTATATGCTTGGTTAGTTTTTCCAAGTCGTGTAGAATGATTCGTAAACCACGAATATTCACATCTCCATTTAATTTTGAAAACATTCTGTAGTCATAAGTAAGGTTTAAATTTGAGTCAAGTAGGTAGGCATATTCTTTAGATTCATTGTCAATGTAAAGTAGATTATTGAAGTTTTCAACTGCATAATTGTGGTATTTAAAAGTTGGAACGCATATTATAATGTTAGTGAATTGAACTTTCTGCAAAGTTTCTCTAATATACACAACTAATTCTAGGTAATTATTCGTTCTCAGAAAATCCTCTTCTCCCAGAAATATTATGCAGAAGTCCTGCATAGTAAAATCCTTTAGTTTCGCAGCGATTCCCTGCAGTAAATGCTGTATGCCACAGGCCGGTTTTCTGTAGTGACAGATGTCATATCCGTTGAACTGCCCATTGTCAACCAAAGTTTTGTGTTGTAATTTATATGCTCTTTGGCTACTTATAAGACAAATTTTATTTAACTTTTGGATTGTAACTGGTGGTGTAGAGTTAACTCTGGTCTGATTTAGGTTTCTTGTCGGGTTAATGGTAGCCGAGGGGTGCAGGTTCAAATCTTCAAAATCTGTTTGAGTTTCTTTTTCTAATTTTTGAATTGTTTTTTCGTGTATTTCTGTACTTGTCTGAGTTTCTTTATGATAATTTTGTTTTTTTGAAAGTTTTTCAGTTTCTTTTACTTTTATGGTTTCCGTTTGCATTTGTTTGTTTATTGTAGATTTCGATTGTTGTTTACCACTATTCCGAGGAGTTGTCAATGCTGGAGTTACAAATTTGGCTGGACTGTTGCCAATTTTTTTGTATAGCTCATTTTTTTTGGTTAACTCAGTATTTGCTTTTGCTAATTCCCGATTTTGTAGCGATAGTTGTTCTATTTCGTTGTGCGCAACAGTCAGCTGTATTTCGAGATGTTCTATTTTTTGTAGTAGTGTTTGTAGTTGTTCATTATCGGTTGATATGTCCGGGAGGCTATTGGTGGTGACATCTAGGTGGTCGATGCTCATATTTGACTCGTTTTTCCGCTTAAGGTCAATTGCGTATACGCTCGTCTTAGGGTGATATTTTCATGTTGGTCCATAGTTGCGGTTAAAAACGCACAATCTATTCGTTAGATGGTGTTGGCTATAAATTCTTATTGCAAAAATATTATGCATCCATCGGGTTTGAACTTGGTACCTTCTGATTGCAAGTCCTATGTCGAGACCGCTAGTCCAATTTGGTTATAGGAACTATGTCGAAATTATTGTTTGGTTCATCCGTAATGAGACAGTTTGTAGTTGGAAAAAAGTTCGTTACTGCGATGAGTCATACATTTATCGTAACACCGTCATAACATTTTATGTGAACAAAAATTATTATTTTGTTAACTTACAACATTAAACTTGTTATATTTGTTGAACAAGTGCTCTTTATGTAGGTCTCGGATTGTCGGTGGCTTTTCCGTAGATTTATCGTAGTTATTTTTGGTGATATTAGCGTAGTTCACTGTTCGCACTTTTAGTTCATATTTCACTGTTTTTGTTTGTTTGTTTCTCTGGAAAACATTTTCACTTGTGGTTTTTAACACTATTGATCTATTTATTGTGTATTCTTAACGAAACTTTCACTTAAACTATTTTTTTTGATTATTTTTATGCAGAGCCGATGTTTACATTTGCAGCGTCATCTGCATTCTCGATGATACTGTGTGAATAATTCATCATCGTCGTTCATTCGTCCATTGCTGGACATAGGCCTTCCCTAATGAGCGCCATAGCGCTCTGTCTTTGGTCTGTGTGAGAAATTGTCCTCTATTAATTATCTAATCTTAAAATGTTAATTTCAGCGCAAAGACAAACTATGTTGTTCAGTGCCACACAATCAGAAAGAACAGATGCTTTGATAAAGTCTGCTATGAAAGAAAACTTGCGGAATATCAATACTGACGAGGATAATCTTAGGGCAACTGTAGATGGGCTGAAACAAGGGTAAGCATTAGAGATCCCTAATTTTTTTTACGACCGATGTGGCGCGGTGAGCGAAAGTCCGCCTGCGGTGCAAGAGGTTGCGGGTTGGATTCCCGCCTTGGGAAAAATGTTTGTACGATTTGCAAATATTTGTTCCGGGGTTCTGGATGTTTGATATGAATACTAAAAATATTTACCTATCTATGTAATGTTATAATTATGTAGTACTAGCGACCCGCCCCGGCTTCGCACGGTTTTATTATAAGTACCGAACGGGATAAAAAGTATCCTATGTCCTTCTCCTGGCTCTAAACTACCTCCCTGCCAATTTTCAGCTAAATCGGTTCAGCCGTCCTTTAGTTATAAGTGAAGTAACTAACACGACTTTCTTTTATATATATAGATTAAGTATGTCAGTCATCTAGTACCTCTACCCATAACACAAGCTCTGCTTAGCTTTTGGCTAGATGATGCTGTGTGGATTGTCCAGCATTATTTATTTATTTAATTAATTCAGCAAAAAAATTGTCTTATTTTTTAATGTGTAATTTATTATAAATAAAAAAACTCCTTTTTACATATTCAAGGTGCCACCTATTTTTACTAAGAAATGATAATGACGACGCAATTTTTCTGAATTACGTTTGTTATTTTTAAAATAAGCAATCTTGTTCTACTTATTTCAGATATTCTGTTTGCGAGACTGAATACAGATTATGGTGGCTTCACAAAATGCTGAAGAAAACGAAAAAATCTAAAGTCATGGTATTCTTCTCAAGTTGTAAGTCTGTAATATTCCATCATGAGTTTTTTAAGAACTATTGTGAGGCGCCTGTTCTCTGTATCCATGTAAGTTTACATAATTGTGTTAATTATTGAATAGAGGTCCTTACGCCCTTAGCACACCGACGCCTTCGTATGCGGTAGCGAATGAAACTAAAAAACTGAAACGCTATGTCTCACTCTGATACATAGTTAAATGAAATAGTTGCGTCCTTGGCAAGGAACTGCGAAATTACGCAGAAGCATACGAACGCGTAGTGTACTAGAGGCATTATGGCGAATACATAAACAAATAAGCGAAACTCCACCCATCTACCACCTTATTATATATACATTGTGAGTTTTTTAACAACTAATAGATGGCGTTTCCGTCGACAGCAAAAATTTAATCAAATAAACATAACTAGATGGCGCTAAAAACAATTTTCAGGGGAAGATGAACCAAGCAGACAGATCCGCCACAATAGCAGAGTTCTACGACGCAGAGCAAGTGGCACTATTCTGCACGGATCTTGCGGCCAGAGGGTTGGATATACCAGCAGTGGACTGGATTATACAGTTCGATCCACCAGCCGATGCCAATGTAACTATGTACCTTTTAATTTTAGCTATAAATATTAATAAAAAATAGCTCCAATAATCAAGGCACACAAAAAATTTAGTCAGCTACGGGGTTCGAACCTGGGCGGATTCTCTAAGTAGTACCACGCCTCGCTAGCAAGGATAAAAAAGTTGAAGTCCATTTAGCGTTATAAGGCGTTAAATCGCTTTTATTAATAACTTACCTACTTACTTAACAAAAAGCTTAACTTAAAGCGCAATCTCTGTATAGTTTTGTTTTATATTTTCAATGTCACTGTAAGATTTTCTAAGGCGACCGTTTAATTTAATCAGACGTAAACACAACCTGGGATGTTTTGATTGTGTTTTATTTTCATCCAAAGTTTCAATTGTTTTTTCCGCAACCTTTTTTTGGTTTTCGGTTCTGTTTCTGTTTTCGCCAAATATTTCTTTTCGCATTTTTTTCATCTTCTGTCATATCTTGAACTTTCTTTCTCTTTGATTTAATTCTTTCTAAATTTTTCTTACGTATTTCTTCTTTTTTTTCGGGATTATTTTTTAATTTCTCCCTATATCGTCTTTGCTTCTCAGCATTTGTGAGGGCCATTTTAAAGCACTTTCCTAAAAAAAAATTTAGATTTTAGGTTAGGTGATAATAATTTTATCTCTTAGTTATGGGCAAGCAAATTAAACAAAACAAGATTATTCACCATTCTCAACCAAAAAATACTAGACCCAAGCATAAAGTTTACATCAAGTGAATTTACATCAACAAAAATATTAGAACCGAGGCAAAATGGGAAAAAATAAGGAAGTGAACACCATAAAAATATATGTGAAGTAGCACGACATACTTAGACGAAGATATCTGAAAGGGTCACCTACCAGAAAACATACAATATAAAAATAGTGAAACTAAGTTATTTTTGGCCTTGCAAGGGACCCCCAACTTATCTTTCTTTTTGTATGTCGTGCTAGCACAACCTGTGTAATATAATAGTGCACTAGACTGCATGACAGAGTATATGGATATGTTATAGTCGCCCGTAACGAAACCTAGCAGAGAAAGCGTGTAAAGGTCGACGTGATGTCTTATGTACAGCCGTAATCGCCCGAAACTTTTAAAAAGTGTAACATTTTCCTTTTGAAATGTTATAAAGTACATAATTTGGGATATGTTACACACACTTACCTAAGTCTAACAAATAATAACAGGGACCAACCATTAAAAAATCTCACACATTGAAATAAAACAAAAGCCTTTATTAAAAATTAAGTTACAAAAATTTATAAAAAAGCGACTTAACAAAAATCTTAACTTAAAGCGCAATCTCTGTATAGTTTTGTTTTGATTTTCAATGTGACTGTAAGTATTTCTCAGACGTGAACACAACATGGGATTTTTTGATTGTGTTTTATTTTCATCCAAAGTTTCAATTATTTTTTCCGCAACCTTTTTTTGATTTTTGGTTCTGTTTCTGTTTTCGCCAAATATTTCTTATCGCATTTTTTTCATCTTCTGTCATATCTTGAACTTTCTTTCTCCTTGATTTAATTCTTTCTAAATGTTTCTTACGCATTTCTTCTTTTTTTTCGGGATTATTTTTTAATTTCTCCCTATATCGTCTTTGCCTCTCAGCATTTGTGAGGGGCATTTTAAAGCACTTTCCTAAAAAAAAATTTAGATTTTAGGTTAGGTGATAATAATTTTATCTCTTAGTTATGGGCAAGCAAATTAAACAAAACAAGATTATTCACCATTCTCAACCAAAAAATACTAGACCCAAGCATAAAGTTTACATCAAGTGAATTTACATCAACGAAAATATTAGAACCGAGGCAAAATTGGAAAAAATAAGGAAGTGAACACCATAAAAATATATGTGAAGTAGCACGACAAACTTAGACGAAGATATCTGAAAGGGTCACCTACCAGAAAACATACAATATAAAAATAGTGAAACTAAGGTATTTTTGGCCTTGCAAGGGACCCCCAACTTATCTTTCTCTTTAGTATGTCGCATGGGCGTAGCCAGGCATGGGCGCAGGGTGGGGCAGACGGGAGTCAAAAATAATTTCTAAATAGCAAACTATACCTGCGCTCTTACCCCAGTTAATCTTTTCATACAAAAGTATCTGTATGTATAATTCGAACTATCCAAAACACTTTCTTCTTCGTGGTGTAGCACCCTACACCATGAAATATTCTATCAGATTTTTTTTATTTAAGGCGCAAACAGGACCTGAAGTGTCGCCACCACTTATTTTATCATATACATACTTCCGTTAAACAAAGGAATTTCCTTAATTCACACGTACAGTTCGTTAAACCTATCATAAGCTTTTTTAATGCGCCACTTTAGGTCCTGTCAACTCTTATCTTCAGCCGTTTAGGGGCAGTTCAAGTATTTCGTAAGCACCATAGGAGGGCGTGGAGGGGGGGCGTTATCCTTTTCGTATTTTTGATGACATGATGAGGGTTGGATGAATGGAAGCGGTAAGCTGAAGATAGGGCGTTATGGTGCTCATTAGCGGAGGCCTATGTGCAGCAGTGGACTTATATAGGCTGATGATGATGACGATGCTCATCATCATCATCATCATTGAGGGTCTAGCTAAATGGTGAGTAGATACGTCATGAATGAGTAGATAGCAAAAATATATTTAACTTTTTTTGGGGTACCTATTACCACAAATCCTACTAATTTTATAAACGCGAAAGTTTTTAAGTATGGATGGATGAATTTTTGTTACTCTTTCAGCAAAAACTACTGAATGGATATGGATGAAATTCGGCACAGAGATAGATTATAGTCTGAAATAACACATAGGCTATATTTTATCTCGGAATACCCACGGGGACGAAATTTACGCGTGTGAAACTGCGAGGTGCTAGGTACTATTAATGAATATGTTTAGAAAAATGCATACAGGTTTACGTAAGAATGGGAGGTGGGGGGGTTAGGTGTTAAGAGCTTTGCTTACGTTTGCTGGCAAGGGGGGACGGGGTGTCAATAATTGTAATAAATCTGCTTTGGTACCTTACCTATACGTAATACTTGAACGGACCCTCAGTTAATTTAAAGGTTTATACCTATAGAAAGTCATTTCAGGTATCTAGATAAGCCGCGAGCGGAAAGCTGGATAGGTATAGACTATATCTAGCTTTCCACTCGCGGCTTCGCCTGCGTAGTAAATACGATTTGTCCTGCTCTTCAATCTACCTAACCAGAACCCATTATTATTTTATATGGGTTTTTTGAAAATTCCTGAAACACGTGTTTTTATTTATGATAATATCAGGACATACTGAAAATTTCAGGTCATAATCATCCTACATTAAAAAAAAAATCATTCATAACAATATGGTGTCAGTAATACTTGAACGGACCCTCAGTTAATTTAAGGGTTTATACCTGTAGAAAGTAATTTCAGGTATCTAGATAAGCCGCGAGCGGAAAGCTAGATAGGTATAGACTATATCTAGCTTTCCACTCGCGGCTTCGCCTGCGTAGTAAATACGATTTGTCCTGCTCTTCAATCTACCTAACCAGAACCCATTATTATTTTATATGGGTTTTTTGAAAATTCCTGAAACACGTGTTTTTATTTATGATAATATTAGGCCATACTGAAAATTTCAGGTCATAATCATCCTACATTAAAAAAAAACATTCATAACAATATGGCACGCATCCCAAACTTTAAAAAACCATTTAACGCCGTTTTCAGATTTTTAATTTTGGAAACGCATGTTGAATAATTTTATAATTTTAGCTCTGTAAATTGCAAGCAAATCGGGCTACTGGTTCGAGTCCCAAAAAACACCAAAAAAACTACAACCCCCCTTTACAGCCCCTACGGTGTAGTTTCCAAAAATCCCTACCCTTCATTCAAATGTCAGCTTTCTAGCTTCAGCAGTTGGGGCTGGGCGATTTCTCCAAAAAACAGCTATTCTTTTATTTTTTAACAAACTTCATAATACATATTAATTTAAGAGAAGCCTCTCAGATTCTGGCTAAACCTCCTAGATCTTTTACTTCCAATTTATTATTCGCTTCGGCGACCCTCATCCTGTAAACACTCAGCATACAGAGACCGCTCAGACAATTTTCACTCATGGTGGAGCGAAGCTTCAATACTTAACACGCCGTAACGAGTACGAAAGGTCTTTCAGTAGAAAGACCTCTCCATAGTACATACAGGTCTTACACGTTTAGGCCAGTAAAATAACAAGCAACCATTTCTGAATCCTCTTTCTGTTTTGCCACTTCCATATCTTTCAGAACATTCAATGCGATATTTTCATTATAAAGTTATAAAACGCTCGAAAGGCCTCTGTTTTATCAAAAATACGTGACATCAAATGTCATTTGCAACATGTTTTGTGAGTACGAACTTTTTTACGGATATTCATTATTGTAGTTAGTTAGTACCTAAATAATTTAGTTTGTGTAAGATTTGGTTAGGTACTAACAGGTCAGAGCCAGGGTGGGGCAAGCGCCCCACCCTGCCCCACCGTGGCTACGCCCATGGTATGTCGTGCTAGCACAACCTGTGTAATAAAATAGTGCACTAGACTGCACGACAGAGTATACGGATATGTTATAGTCGCCCGTAACGAAACCTAGTAGAGATAGGTAGCGTGTAAAGGTCGACGTGATGTCTCATGTACGTACAGCCGTAATCGCCCGAAACGTTTAAAAAGTGTAACATTTTCCTTTTGAAATGTTATAAAGTACATAATTTGGGATATGTTACACACACTTAAGTCTAACAAATAAAAACAGGGACCACCATTAAAAAAATCTCACACATTGAAATGAAACAAAAGACTTTACTAAAAATTAAGTTATAAAAATTAATAAAAAAGCGACTTCACAAAAAGCTTAACTTAAAGCGCAATCTCTGTATAGTTTTGTTTTGATTTTCAATGTGACTGTAAGTTTTTCTCAGACGTGAACACAACATGGGATTTTTGGATTGTGTTTTATTTTCATCCAAAGTTTCAATTATTTTTTCCGCAATCTTTTTTTGATTTTTGGTTCTGTTTCTGTTTTCGCCAAATATTTCTTATCGCATTTTTTTCATCTTCTGTCATATCTTGAACTTTCTTTCTCCTTGATTTAATTCTTTCTAAATTTTTCTTACGCATTTCTTCTTTTTTTTCGGGATTATTTTTTAATTTCTCCCTATATCTTCTTTGCCTCTCAGCATTTGTGAGGGCCATTTTAAAGCACTTTCCTAAAAAAATATGTAGATTTTAGGTTAGGTAAAAATAATTTTATCGCTTAGTTATGGGCAAGCAAATTTAACAAAACAAGATTATTCACCATTCTCAACCAAAAAATACTAGACCCAAGCATGAAGTTTACATCAAGGAAAATATTAGAACCGAGGCAAAATTGGAAAAAATAAGCAAGTGAACACCATAAAAACATAATCAGAAATCAATATCTTTATTTCTTTAGGCTTACAAAATAAGCACTTAGACAAGTCAAATTTAATACTACCTATAGGTACATAGTTATCAAAATAATATAAGAAATAAAGTGATAATTGATGTTCAGTTCGCCTCAGTTTTTTGTCCACTAGTGGAAGAGGCGAAATAGAAACCACTAGCATGTGTAAAACTTATGTGTCTATGTATGTGAGTCTATAAGTATGTGAAGTAGCACGACAAACTTATAAAGATACTGAAAGGGTCACCTACCAGAAAACAGACAATATAAAGATAGTGAAACTAAGGTATTTTTGGCCTTGCAAGCGACCCCCAGATTATCTTTCTCTTTAGTATGTCGTGCTTAAATACAATTAATAGACGTTTTTTTAAAAACATGCCCATTACTGATATCTCTTTCTCGGATATGTAAGGTACTCTTTGCTCTAGTATTTTATAGACTTATTTCAGGGATGGTTGTTGGATTTTTTCATTTTTTATTTTTTCAGGAATATATTCACAGAGTAGGCAGAACAGCTCGGGGCGTTGGTGCAGCGGGCAATGCGGTTATACTCTTGCGTCCAGAAGAAACGGCTTTTGTGAAAGAACTGCAGGAATCAAAAATATATCTAGACAAATATGAATCTTGGGATAAATTTTATAACTTAAAACCTAAAGTGAGTACTTACCATACCTGCCATAACATAAGGCGCAAAAAGCACCTAAAGTGGCGCCCCCACTTATTTTATTATATAATTTGCAGATGCATTAAAAAAGCTTTTGATAGGTTTAACAAACTGTACGTGTGAACTTTGGAAATTCCTTTGTTTAACGGAATTATGTGATAAAATAAGTGGGGGCGGCGCGGCGCCAGTTTAGGTGCTGTTTGCGCCTTAACAACTACTGAAGATAAAACGTCATGATCACGTTTCGATCATATCGTAATCAGGACTCACCGTCTGATTTCGTAGCTAAAATAACGGAGTGATTTTATTCTCATTGGCTACAATGTGAGCTTGCATCATTATGATTCCATTTATTTCAGTTAGATGCAGCCATGGAGAATGAGCATTTCCAAAGACTAGCCACAGAAGCGTTTGAGGGGTACATGAGGGCGATGGAAGTCAGAAAACAAAAGCAAATATTTAATCTGATAACAATGGACGTAGACGCGGTGGCGCGATCATTCGGCCTTAAAGAGAAACCGGATGTGGACGTTCGTAAGTGATACACATACATATACAATATCAAACTTTAGATTTCTGCAAAATTCTGTATTCACAGCGTAGGTGTTTTGCATTATGAAATAGATAAATATTGTTGGACGATTCACACAACAACATTTAGCCCCAAGTTAAGCAGAGGTTGGATTATTTATGGGTACTGGATAACTCATCTATAAAACTTAATAAATTTTTAATATAGGTACATTGAAAACAACCGGTACAACCTGAACAAATATCTGCAGATCATACGGGAATCGAACCCGCAATCTCCTGCGACGCAGAAGGACTTTCCCGCCGTGCCACAGGGATCGGTATTTTGAAGTAATTTTATAAATAGAAAAACTTAATTTTTACTCAAACACATAAAATAAAGGGAACAAAAGAATACAATATAAAAAATTTAATGTAATTTATGTGCTTTTATGTTTGTTTCAGGAATAGGATTTAGCAAGAAGCACAGACCGCGGAAAAGAATTGCAGCTTTACTGAATGCAGATAGTGGAGTCAAAATCATGAAAAAATAATCTACCAATAGGAACTAGATTTTGCTAAAAGTTAAATAAAATCATGTTCCTAAAAGTTTTTCTTTAATATCCTTAATATAGTTAAATGTATATTTACATGAAGTGTACATACATTGTTAATAAAAATATAGAACAAAATTATTCACATCTGACTAGAAGTCGGTATACGAAAACAAATGCCCTGGCACACTGATGTTATTCTCCAATATCATTAAAACTCCTAAGAGAAAATAAAAATGGCAGACATTTCAAAGAAATTAAGTTGTTACAGGTTATATCACACCAACAGGCATCAGTAGTATTTATGTAGGAACCATTTACACGAGTATTAATTTAAAAAAAATCTATAAACAATAAAGAGGCTATAGGGAGCCCCTAGGAGTGCCAGAGTTTTCACATTTACCTAGACAACAACTTGGCAGACAAAGTTCAGTAGGAACTAGGATTCACTTTCAAGATCAATCAGGTACCATGTACCTACACTATTTAGGCGAGGCATTCATTTCATAAATGCTATTTCTGGCCAGTTTCTCGAGGCAATCTTCATGGTTATGTTGGTGATTGATAGCGTATATCATAGAGTCTATCGTTTCAACTGTAGCTGGGCACCGGTTGAGTGAAAAGTATTGAACACACCTCCAAGAAGTTTTACCATGTGTAGTTGAATGTTTTGTGTAGACGAAATTTCTGTGCACCAACTGCTTGTGTCCTTTTCTGCTGTAGATGTATTTATAGCGAGTAGGGAGCTGAGTGTCGTTGTTTTCGTTCACCACTAACGAAAGGGCACCTGCAAAATTGCTCTTATTATACAGTGGTAGAGTTTAAAAGCATATTCACGAAAAAGTATATCAACCTACCATTCAACCTTTAACCTAGTTATATATCTACAAATAAAACGGTTTATAGAAATATCATTTATTTTAAAAATAAAATGGATACAAAAATACAATGCATCAATGCTCAAAAATTTCTCACACATATTACTAACTTAGATCACCTAATAAATGAATGCTTCCAAAACACACACAAAAAATATCAGGAATGTAAATTTCATTCAGGTCCAACCAAATAATTTAAAATAATTAGAGATCATAAGATATTAAGAATTCTAACCAAAATACAACTTGTCACATGATTGGCACTTGTAAATTTAGTGCCTAGAATTTTATAAAGTGGTTGGTCCATGCCTTAGCTTATCACTGTGTTCAACACAATACAGTTTCACAATCAGTTCATTGGACACATCAAAGACTAGAATATGAGCATTAGCATAGTCTTTTGTTTATGGCTGATGAAATTATGGCACATTCCAAAGTAAATATGAGAAAGTGGCACTTAATAATCCCTATCACAGTAGATTACTTATTTAATTGTGCTTATGTTTATTTTAATGGCTAAATATAATGTATATTCATAAAAGCATTAAGTATCTGAAATCAGCCTTAATCTAAGTAAATTAAAAGATTTTAATGTATCATTTGTATTTTATGAATAAGTCCTTAGTTGGTCCAATATGAATCTAAGATTCAATATAATATTTGCTGCATTTATTTTACATCTAATGATATATTTTAAAATTCTCATTGATAAATCTAGATAATATCTTCAATAAATTGTTTATAAAATATATGCTGATTCTCTATAGAGAATCTCTAAACAATTTCAAGATGAATTGTGTTTTCAACCAATTTTAGGCAACAATACAAAATTATGTAGCATAATTTATGGGAACTTTATGGGCATCGTTGTAATGGATCCCAAAGCAAGGTGCCTTGCAGAAAGGTTGTTCACATGCACTGCACATGAACCTTGTGTCCCTCCTTCTACCAATTTTCCAACAGAGTCTACAAGATCTCTGTGGATATTTCTTTTTGCCATCTTCCTTTTGAGGGATGGTAACAAGACAGTCTACAGGGTGTCTCGGGTACTCTTCAGTTCTGGGCAGTGTTCCCTTCCCGTTTACTAAGTTTTTGAGATCGACGAACAAAGAGCTGAGGCAAGCTGTACCTGAAAACAGGATGGCCATTTTATAAAATGCAAGATATAATAAATATTGCAGAATTTCATTAATGTTGAAAATGCCATCATGTTTTCAATGTGAGGAAGCAAAAGAAAAAGAAACAATGAAAACTAATGTGATTGCATTTTCAACACAATCTCTATGTAAAATGCTACTGTTTAAAGCGTTAGTGAGAATAAGCGCATTAGCAATGATGGTTTTTAGACATTGACTACAAAAATCTGAGAAAATTGACAGCAAATTCTAATGGATTACCTACATTAATAGTTTGTTAGACTTAAAACCATCATTCCTATAAAATAAAACAACTAAAAAGGATAACTTACTGTCTTGAGGTGAAGGGTACTCCAAGGGTGTGGGTAAGGGCAAGTCTTTTTTCCCATCCCTGGTGTCGTAGCCCTTTAATGGGGTAACAGCTAGCGGATCAGTAACTATAATATCACTATCATCACACTCGGTTTTCAATTCAACAGAATCATCAGGTGGAGACTCCTTACTATCATTTGAGTCATGAAAACTGTTTGCTCTTGGCAAGTGAGAGTTATAGCTAGATGTTATTTCAAGAGGATTCTCATCATAGACAGATTTTGAATGTTCATAGTTGGTTTTCTGAGATGTTTTATGCTGTTTCTCAATTACTTTTACCCTCTTCTCATGCATAAGCTGTGTGAAATAAGAATTGTACTCTTCTGATCTCCTTTTCAAATTGCTTATCCTTTGTAGTTTTTCAATGAAATGTTTTTGTTTGAGCATATCTAAGTCATTTTTCTGAGCAGTGTCATTTATACTTGAGTTGTAAGGATCTGAACACATTTCTGGCTCTGGTGTCACAATTTGATTGTCGACTGAGCGTTTGGGCAGTTCTTGTTCACTTTCATGGTCTTCATCAGCCTAGAATCAAGCAAAAAATATAAACTGAAATCGTCCAAAACACTCGCAAATGATCCAAAAGGATGTTGGATCACTGTAAGTCAACATCTGAAAGGAATTTCCTTAAAATTATTCCTACATGTAGGTTATAAATTAAATTTACCTCCTGATTGAATCCTTGATTAGTTAATCCCTTTATCTGTAAAACTTCAGCGGTCCCAATAAAATTAGTGAGATCTTCACGCTTTACACTCACTTCTCCATGATACATAAACTGTAGTAAATCCCTCATTGATTTGTGAGACACATCTCTGATTACAACTGAAATCAAGATTATACATAAGAGAATGCAAGGTCTAGATAAGGACTCCTTACATGAAGGAATTGAAGCCAATGATTTTGGGCTATTCATAAACGGTTGTAATAAATTAGATTCAATTGGTTCAACAAGAGACAACTCACTTATTGGATGCTGACATGGATTCATTTGAAACATTTTCTTGAAATAGGGCGAGCATATTGATAGTATAACTTTGTGTGCCTGCAGTAAATGACCTTCAACGGCAATAGTTACGTCGACAAATTCGCCATTTCCCAATAAACCGGCGAATCCTTTCGAGAGGTTCCCGTGAAAATTGTTCCAGGACAATGAGAATTGTTGGTCCATTTCTAGTCACTACAGCATCGCTTCTGAAATTCAAAATGTGTAAAACTACAAAATAGCAATAGAAGAACATAATTTGAAAAATAATTTGAGCTATTTCTTACAATTCACAGCAAAATTGCAGAAAGTTATTTTCTGTAAATATTTTTATTTCGCTTGCTTGATTGATTGATGCTTTTGTTGAGGAATGAGCAGGGTGACCGTTTTAAAAATGACAAATCTGCCAGATTCTGGCAAAAAACCTGCCGAACTCGTCTCAGATCAGAAAATGCCAAAATATGCCATCATAATTTGCTTTTATGGGGGCGGGAATTAAAAATAAAAATACGTTTATTGGGATTGAGGTATTTAAATGAGATTTTAATTTAAAATTTCAAAACACTAGTATATTAGTTGGAATCATTACATTAGTTTTGAATTTATGCATGGGGTAGGTAAGCTTTGGATAGTGTCGGGGACCTTATTGTAGAAGCTTGATATGCTTATACTTTGGCTGATGATGAGTGATGAAAGGTTTGGAAACTTTGTGGAGTCACTAGCGTGACTTGACAGTTTGTTCTTATTTCTAGTATTGAAGATAAGGTTTTGTTAAACTGGTGTTTTTCACAGTTTTTCTAGGAATCTTTGAAATCTGCCACATTTTTAATTCGTCAGCACTTTCTGTCAAAATTTGGGAGCCAAATCTGCCACTAATGGTCACCCTGAGAATGAGTGAGTAAATGAATGAAAGCCATAGACAAACAATATTTGCTTTTTTTTGGAACGCTTAGAACTCACTTTCTACTTATTTTAGTCGATTATTTCGATTTAGAAGTGGGGCTTTGTAATTTTATTGCTTGTTTGCTTGCTAGCTTGGCGCCAATTTTAAATGATTTTAATTTAACTCTGTGTCTGTGCTCGTGTGTGTAGCGCGTACCTACTACTACAATGAATGTAAAATATTAAATTTCAAAGTAAAATCATTAAGTTAGTATACTGTATTTCTTTAGTAAGTACATATTATTATTACCATAAATCTGTGCACTACTTTCTTGATACCCATCACAACATTATCACGTAGTATTTTAGTAAGTGAGCATTCCGTTCTTTTCTGACTGCGGGTATGATAATATTTAAGTATAGTTCGCGTCATGTAAGAAGAACGCTGGCGGTAAAGCTGCGCAGAAGGCGATTTATGGGTCTTTTTGGAGGTAGGCGGTGGGGCGCGGGGTGGAAGGGTCATGCGCCGCATGCTTGCCGGTGCGCTATTGGTTCGTCAGTTGACATTTGCTGTCACACGTCACGTTTCTTGTCAAAATACCATGGCGCACAAAAGTTTACGAAATGGTTTTACATTTTAATGGTTTTTGGAAATTATGCACAAAGGTAAAGGAAATAGAGGTAGAGACCGATTACTGTAAAAGCGATCATTTGGTAGATATGATTACAGAAACATTTATTATTCGTGTAAGGGATGATGATTCTGACTCAAATAATGATGAAAGCTCAAGTGACGACAGCGACGCGACGATGATGAAATAGCCACCTCCAGTATCAATCCCGCGTCCTCATCTGGTTTTCACGTCACCCAAGACGACTTAATAGATGGAGTTGCTACATTACATTATTTTTTTGTAATTAGATTAAACATTCTAAACTGAATCGAACTTGTTTTTAATTTTATCTAATATTATTTTCTAATAACCAACACCAAGCCGCGAGTGAAATATTAGTTAAAAATAGGCACAGCAAATTGGCATAGTACTATCGTACGCGAGTGTACCCATGCGCGAACATACCCCTTCCACTTTCTTCCAGCGCTCTTTTTACGTGACGCGACCTATAAGTGGGTACCTACCTACCTACATTATTTTGTTCGCATGGTCTGCTCCTTCTCAATCATGGAATCGCGTTGGTATCAATGGAGCTTCATGGTAATAATAAACTGCTCCTGCTCAACCAGTTAATGGCATCCCTAGAAGTTGCAATTATATTAATTGCAAGTATTGGTAAGTTGTTATGGACTTTTACTAATATTTTTCTAGGCGGAACGCCAGCAAGAGTTTTAGACTTTGATAAAGCGATTTGTAATTGATTGCTTAACTGACTTGTCCACCGTAAGACCACGCTTATACCTCAATTAATTAAGTAAAAGGCAAGTCACCCTATTCGTTAGATATCCCGGGCATGACCAGCGCTTTTAATTTTCTGGTGTCACGGGTTACGGCGATAAAGGCGTTCCCCTTTATCCTTCTTAGGCTGAAAAGAAAAGTATGCGATTAATGGTTTTCTTATTAAAAGTGGAAAGTTTTTATGATAAAGTTTTTTGTGCTGCTCTAAATTCTATCGTGAAGTACTCAGACAATGCGAAGGTAGGAAATGAAACATAGGTCAATCTTCGAGAGAAAGTGAACACTTCTAGTTAATTATATTCAGGTAGGTTGGTTTGTACACCTACATAGCCTCCTCTTTATTCTAGACATACCTGATACTACTATAGTTCGCGTCATGTAAGAAGAACGCTGGCGGTAAAGCTGCGCAGAAGGCGATTTATGGGTCTATTTGGAGGTAGGCGGTGGGGCGCGGGGTGGAAGGGTCATGCGCCGCATGCTTGCCGGTGCGCTATTGGTTCGTCAGTTGACATTTGCTGTCACACGTCACGTTTCTTGTCAAAATACCATCGCGCACAAAAGTTTACGAAATGGTTTTACATTTTAATGGTTTTTGGAAATTATGCACAAAGGTAAAGGAAATAGAGGTAGAGACCGATTACTGTAAAAGCGATCATTTGGTAGATATGATTACAGAAACATTTATTATTCGTGTAAGGGATGATGATTCTGACTCAAATAATGATGAAAGCTCAAGTGATGACAGCGACGATGATGAAATAGCCACCTCCAGTATCAATCCCGCGTCCTCATCTGGTTTTCACGTCATCCAAGACGACTTAATGCATGGAGTTGCTACATTACATTATTTTTTTGTAATTAGATTAAACATTCTAAACTGAATCGAACTTGTTTTAAATTTTATCTAATATTATTTTCTAATAACCAACACCAAGCCGCGAGTGAAATATTAGTTAAAAATAGGCACAGCAAATTGGCATAGTACTATCGTACGCGAGTGTACCCATGCGCGAACATACCCCTTCCACTTTCTTCCAGCGCTCTTTTTACGTGACGCGACCTATAACCTACATACCTACTAACTTACTACGTTTACCTTATTCGAAATTCACCCAAGTAGGTATGTAGGTAAAATAGATTGGTTTCCTTTCTACAATGTACCTTTATAACTGTGAATGAGTTAGGTACCTATAGAGTCATTCGGGGTATAAGGACGCATTGGGTAAAAGTACGCACTGCCTTTTTCTCGGATTGGGGGGGAGTGACTGGGGGAGTTTGTTCGGCGAAAATGAGTGACTTCGAACCGTCTTTATGGGTCAATGTCAGTTGAGCAGCCAATGGCGTGCTGTACGCGTTACAAATAAAACAATCAAATTCATGTTACATTTGGTGTGTTGTGAAGTAAAAGAAAAGTGTATTGTTCGGCTGACTCTGTTTTTTATGAGGTAAGTGGCTTTAATTGATTTAATATAGTTTTTGAACATTCAGTTAGCCATATTTTTTTAACTTAATCTATATTATTTCTAAACTAAGTGTGAATTATTTCAAATACTGGCTGAACGGGGTAAAATGACGGGGGTAATAGTTCGCACGCGTACTTTTACCCTTATTTAATATAAATAATATTTTAAAAATTCGATTCTTTTTTTAAGATTTCATGTGTTCCCTACTGTTTCAGAATGCATAAAACGCCGAGTCATTACATAAAAAAAAGATATTTGCAGCGGGCTCTGTGGGCATTAATGGCATTTAACTACCCTCAGAAAGAGGTTTAAGTTGGATCATCAGCTTTGGGCCGGTGAAACAGACTTTTATAAAAAAAACAAAAAGCACAATTTGCGGTGAAAATATGGATAACAGATTTTTTGGCATTAAGATCAATGATTTAAGGTTATTAATTATCACTCCCTTGGTTTAATACTACCTTGCGATTTCTTAAAGTTTATGGTGTAATTGGATTACATCTAGTAGGTACTTGGTTGTTTATATGTTTGATTTCAATAAAGATTGGTTAATTACACCATATTTCGTTAATTTTCCTATACTAAACCCTATTGCGTACTTTTACCCTACATGCGAACTTTTTCCCAAATTGCTGCGTATTTTTACCCCCATGAAGGGGTAAAAATACGCACTCCGACCTGGTCACAGTTTTCTTCAAATTCACAAAAACTATTTTAGTTATCGCCAAAAACTTTATGCACCTTGGAAGTTTAATAAAATTGCTTTACGAAACGCATAAATGTTTTCCTTATATCGCGACAGTTTAAGTGTTATCGACAACAGAAGACAAAAGTGCGTCATATTACCCCGAATGACTCTACCTACCTTTTTAATGAGTTATTCATTGAAAAGGAATGTTGTAGGGACTTATCAAAGATCTTATGACTAGGTACGACATCTTCGAAACTTACTTAGATACTGCCATTTGATGTTTTATTAACCGCACCCAGAACTCACCTTTGCCTGAGTACTATAAAAAGTAGGTAAACCGAAGCCTTCTAAAAGGCAATAGAATTAGTGTAATTGATTGATTTTTATCGATAAAATAATAATAGGTAGCTTTTCTTTGGTAAACTGGTATTCTCCAGAACTCCTGTACCTACCGCTTCCAGTAATTATACGGCCCAAAGCCATCTGGGGATTCGATCGAGTCGCGAGGGTAGGTATTTACTTAGGAATGTGATTATTAGTTGTTATAATAATATTGCTTTAAACTAAGGCCGCGGGAAATATTTTAAACCTTTTCCTTGCTAATATTATAAACGCGAAAGTTTGTAAGTATGGATGTATCTATGTTTGTTAGGTACTCTTTCACCCGAAAACTACAGAACTGATAGGGTTGAAATTTGAATAGACTTAGTTCTAGCCCTGGAACATAGGCCTTGCTTTTCATCCCATAAATCAGTTCACATGGGATAGAAATAGCCTTGAAACGTTTCCTTAGACACAATGCGAGCGAAGCCGCGGGCAGATACTAGTTAATCGTGATAACTATGAATGAGCATGTTTATTTATACTCACAATATTTTTTGCAACGTACCTATAATAAGCATGGAAAAATGAAATATTTTCTTATGTAAGCAGGTTTTAAAGTCTAGCCGCTGAAAACCCCATTGATTGCGGGGTTAAATAACAACTATAAAGTAAAAATATACTTGTACCTACATTGTACAGGTAACCCGTGGGTAACCCGCTTCTGCTCATCGCTTAAAGCGCGAAGAGATAGTCTGTGTTGTCCTGCAGAGGCGGGTTTCTACGTACTCCATTGGCTGCTATTAATAGACCACCCTTTAAACTCTTATAGGATAAATACAACGCAGAAAAAACAATCCGCTTCCGCTTATAGCTTAAAGGCCATCTTATTACAGGGACGACATAGCAGAGCGGTCACTCGGTCCTCTGCTACTGTTAACAGGAAAGTGAGGCCGCATCGAGCTCCGCAGACTACCTACGGGATCAAAAACACCGCATGAGGGTACCGGTAAAATTTTTTTTTTGCATATTCATTCCTCTTATTGGTCTAAAAGCACGGTAATTCGTGCGTTTTGCTAGTTTATTTGATGTAAATTCAAAAATCAAAGTGCTTTTAAGCCGTGGATGTTTTGGCTACCTAGAATATTGGTTTGGCCCTGGACGATTTAAATGTCATATTTCTGAAATACCTACTTGATTCTATAACAGCTTTTTTATACTTAAAGTATAAATAAAATAAGGAATTATCTGAAAATAGACTTCCGCATGATGTTAGCTGACTCCCTTTTGCTTTCCAATTTTAATTACGTAGACTGGTTTAAGTCTATGATCATCGTCTTGAAAACCTCTCGGGCTCTCGTCTTACACAGAGAGTTCAGAATACTTTTGCTCGTTTTTGTTTATAATATATCCTAGCGCAGTCAAGTTACAAACTTTTTGAATTAATACAGTCTACTAAAAATGAAAGGCAGGAGAGATATGACCTTGCTATTTAAATTTACTTGGTATCCCACATTTTGGTGTTCTTGAGTGGAGACCGCGACTTGGCAAACGTAGTGTAGGATGCCCTCCGGCCAGGTGGGATGACGATCTGCGAAAGACTGCTGGCAGATGCTGGATGCCTCAAGCTGAAGACAGGGCGCTATGGCACTCATTAGGAGAGGCCTATGTCCAGCAGTGGACTAATATGGGCTGATGATAATGATGATGATGATGGTATCCCACAAGGCCAAGTTCCCTGCAATTACATAGGTATCTAGGTACTCTTCGAATTGGTACTGCGGCTTTACGTGGTAGTTTCAGATTCAGTCCCACAAAGTACTGGAACTCTAAACAACTTTAAAATCATAGTTTTGTATTGTCGATCCCAATTTAGGTGGTGATCCCATAGATTATATAGCTCAAAAACATAGATTTTAAAGAAGTGATGACCTAAGAATTGACCTGCATTCGCTAGCAGCAATGCGGTTAGGTACTCGACATTTGGCTGCTATTTACACGTATTGTAATCGGGTTATTAAAAGGTTCTTTAAATGGGGTTGCAGGGACCATACACGATTGCTACGTGATCAAAAATCTACAGTAAAAATCATCTTGCATTCCCGCTTCCGCTTGTAGCTGAAAGGAGGGAGACAGACTGCGGAGTCCAGCGGCGCGGTCACTCGGCCCTCGGCTGCCAATGACAGGTAATCGATGCGGTTTGCTAGTTTATTTGGCTATCGGTTCCGCTCACTACGGTATGTGTATCTACACGCTATAATCGAATGGGCCTCGGCTTGATACGGTCATGAATCGGACCGTAAGGGTTCGATTAGATAGATCGCTTTTGATATGAGTGCACATGCACAACGTTCGGTTTTCATATCTACCCTTATACCTGATATGGTTGGGCTTAGAAGTTTGGTTACCAGCAACCATTTTATTCGTCATTTAAATTTACCTAGGTAGGTTCTTAATCAATCAAGTTTCTTACATAGTAACCTTTGTACTAAGGTAAATAGGGTTAAAGAGCCAATAAGTCTATAAATATTTATCGGTACCAATAAGTACCTGCCTACTTACTGTCATTGGCTAATAACAAACAAATCCGTTTGAGATGAGAACTTTCGTTCTCACATAATTATTAAGTGTTCAAAGATAGAGTTACCAACCGAACCAGGTAGGAAACTTGTAGGAAATGAAGTAGTGTACTTATCAAAGTAGATATTCGTGAATAAATAGGTAAACGAAAAAGTCTCTTATGTAGATACCCAGTTACTTTGTAACATAAGATCTAGTACTTATAAGCAGATCCTACGGTGTCCAAAGTTGGTGAAACGAACATAGCAGATTGAGATGCATGAAGTACTTACTTACCCATCCACCTTTCTATCATCTATACAAATATTATAAAGAGGAAAGGTTTGATTTTTTGTTTGTTTGTTTGTTTGTATGAATTGAATAGGCTCCGAAACTACTTGGCAGATTTGAAAAATTCTTTCACTGTTGGAAAGCTACATCATTTCTGAGTGACATAGGCTATATTTCATTTTCAAAAAAAATAGGCATCCTTACTAAAATTACGATAACGTAATCCAAGGTGTGAAAAAAATATCAAAAAACTACCTTACATCGCGTGCGCTGCGAAAACTATTGATGATAGAACAAAATGATATACTACATTTTTTTAGAACACACCATTATCTACAAAAAATCAGCGGCAGCATATCTCTAACTATTACAGTCATGTCACAATAAGCGTTTTTTTATTGAAAAAAAGAAATTAAAATACCACCGCTACAAAAAGCTCTTTATTTGTACCTTGGTATTAACCCTTATCAAAATAAATGATGTATTATTTAAGACTGCTTCAATATCTTTATATTACTTTTTGAATTATTCGATTCTGACAATCCATTCAAAAGATATCACGAGTTAAAAAAAAATTAAAAAATAAACTGTATTCGGCTAGCTATGCGTTGTAGGCGTCACTCGGGCAGGGGTACGGGAGGGGGGTTAAGATCACGAAATAAACTTGCCTGCCGCGAGGCTCCCTACGTGATGGACGTGTGCGGAATTTACGCTTGATAATAATTCGTTTAGTAAGTAACTAAACCGATTTAAAAAGTTCTTTTCAGAACTAAACCCATTTATATAAAATATTGTTCACTTAGTTATTAACCTAATAAATTAGTTTAATGCCCGTGCGAAGCCGGGACGGGCCGCTAGTGTTTAATATTTTTAGTACCTACCTATGTTATAGTAAACAACCAGCAACTTTTAAGTATCGCTTGAAAGGTAAACTCAATTTCCTATGATTCGATTAGGAACCCACCTTTTAACTTTACTTCACTGCATGTTAGAAACAAGCGTTCTCATCTCAACTTTTATACATTTTTATCATTTTAGAACCCCTACTCATAATACTCTTTATTTCTCAGATTATATAAATTTAAGTAGGTATATATTTACACTAAATAGCTTAAACGCCTAGTTTGCTTCCACGAAGAAAGTGTATGTAGAGTTGGTGAATAAGACTCTATAACAATTCTCTCCCTATCTCTAAAACGTAGAAAACCCATCCGTCAAATACTATAATGCCTCAGTAGTGGTTCTAAAATGAAATATGTACTAGTCTGTGCTCAGCATCTGTAAGTTCGTTCGACACGCGCGGAAGAGCAACTTCTCACCGACCTATTTACTGCATAGTGCAGCGGATTGTGTTGTGTGCCGCCGTGCTACCTGAGTACTCCTAACTTTGCCGAGAACTCGCTATCTGATAGATTTAGTCGATACGGATGCTCAAGATTGTCAGGATAAGTTGCTTATAGAAATGAACTTTTAGTTGAATTGGATTTGTGACTTGGGTGGATGCTTGGTGCTATTTACATGGGTAGACTTCACAATACATGCAAATAGAGTCGAGCAACCACAGTACACTTGTGAAGTGGTTTTATGGCATTTTAATGGATCTTAGGTAGCTTGCAGTCCTTATATCTTGGTATCAAAGATTCCTACCAAAAGATTGATACCAAAGCACTGTACCGATATTTGTTGGTTGTCAACTTGCTAAATTCCTTCAGTTTAGAACTCAACCTAAAGTTTGCGACGGAAAAAGTTATTAAAAGCCCATACCCTAACTAAATCATTGAAAAACTTCCAGCGATTCAATTGAATAAATTATGTTATCCGATAGCATTAACATCGGCATCATTGGACTGATTGGGGATTTCTTTATGATTCCGGGAGAAGTATCCGCAAGTCGGAAGTATGAAGACGTGCCTCGAGAGGTCTTGGAAGTTGGAAGCGGCTGATTGGCTCCATTGTGAACCTTCAATGTTCTGCGAGACCGCAAATCGTGCTCTTTTTGGAGAGCTTAGAGATAAAGTTCATGTCTAAAGAACTTTTTAAACATTCAAAGCAAGAACCAACATGAACACAATTAAACTTCGCATCTGCCTACTTAGTTATCGAGTGCCTCGAGAAAATTCAAAAGTCCGAATAAATAAAAAACGCAGTAAAATGTCAAAAACTGTAATTACGTCTACAATACCAGAAATAAAGTTCAATCAAGCGCCAGACGCCGCCGTTGACCGTTTACCAATATCTCAGTTGAATGGATCTCAATTTATAAGCCTTGTCGGCTAACCTAGAATAAGTCTTTTAATTTAAAATTCCATCTCAGCCTAACTTGAAAAATTATAGAAAATTCAATAATTTGCACAATTGTTTGAGTATTTCCACAGTGCAATAACCTGAATTATTATTTTAAAATTATTGTAAAAGCTAAACTATCCAATCACGTTTCTAAAAATTTTATTCGCCTTTGATTTAATTTAAGTGCTACGTGGCTTTATCTCTTCCAGAAATATCAGTGAAAGAAGAGGTATAACATCCATCCAATATTGTGGATGTTCGTTCATAAAATGCATTCTTTCATCTGTTGTTTTAAAACAAAACACGCTTTCTGCATGCTCGTTTATTTACACTGACCATCAATATCTAGTGGCTTTTTGTCTTCATTGGTCGTTTCCGGCGATATTTGGGAAATATCCAAAGAGACAATGGCCAGCTTTTACTATAATGACTGCAAAACCAGAACCAGCCGTTTCGTGTACTTTCTATTGTTGGTAAGCCCAGCGCAAAAATATGAAGTGGTATTTCTTACCGTTAATGCCTGTTGGTCGTGTTTTGTGTCATCGTTTTACAACAAAGACCCGCCAGTTGCATAAGAAGGCGTCAAAACGCAAACATTAAACACAATGCAGGTCCTTATCCGTCTGAGGCTGGTACATAAAACCTCTTGTGGGATTATGTATGCTTGAACGTTTATCTCACTACCTGCAAGGGTGGGCATCTGGAAAATGCACATTTTTGTCCTTAGCCGTGCTACGACGTAGGCACTTCTACGGCGTAGCATTGGCAATAGGTAAAAAAATAGTGAGATAGTGGCCAAACGCTCGACCATTTTCAATAAAAAAAAAAAAAAAAAAAAAAATTGACACTAAAAACTAAAAAAAACAGGAAAGGTTCAGAAAATATACATATATCGTAGCCATAAGCAAGCCCCTATGCATCGTCGTAGTAGTTGTTTCGACGTCGTGGTATCAGCGAAAAATATATAAGACTCTTACCAAGTAATGTTAACGGGGTTTTTAATTTATTGAATGTAAGTAAAATATCCTGCGCCAATCTCATCCAGTTTCGTCCCGCGATTTTCATTATATCGTCTGTCTGGCGCAGGATCGTGTGGAGTGGCACAAAAGTTTGGAGGCCTATACCCAGCAGTGGGTGAAGTCGGGCTGCGGATGATGATGATGATGATGATGTAAAATATCAAAAAGCATGCAAATAATGATATATATTTTCGTAATAAATACCTACTGGGTTAGTTTTAACTGATCATATTTAAAATATAGATATTTTAAAGTAATAACGTTATCAGGTACGGCTCTCACATTACGAGCTTGACAGTCGACAATGCAGTGACGCCATGAGAGGCGGGCGTGGTAGGATCCGCTAATGCCCCTCCGAGTGCGGATTACTTCATGAAATGGTCGCGCTTAGCTCCACTTCAGCGTAAAAGCTGCAGGCGATCTGTTTGCTGCCAGCCACTCGCCGGCACAATCAAGTGTCAGTTGAAAAGATCTGAGGTGTTTGTGTCTATCTAGGCTGCTGGGGAATTTCTCCTTTGAAGATTGGCTTTTCTCTATACTTATACTTAATGTAGAGGCAGGTAGGATTTTGTGTATTATCATGTCACTGGATCTGTGTAAAACATTAAAATCATTGGAGAAAAGCTCTAAAAACGGCGAGTTTTGTTTTAGTCATTTTAAAAGTTACTAAAAGTACACAGAACTATTTCGTTCGCCACATTAGCATGAGGCGGTTTAAATCAAATCCCATACAAAATAAACACGGATAGACCACTCAATAACGCTATTTTTTGCGACTCACCTTAAATGTACATGGATTTAACTACTTCTCGAGTAGGTAAAACCGTTATCAAACGGTTCGTAGAGGTAGGTTTATGTAATTGTAGTGTTGTAACTCTCGCAATCTGGGTATTTTCCCCGCCAAAGTCGTTTTTTTTGTAATAATATTTAATTTTAAAGTAGTTCTTGTAGTTTACTTCCATAAATCAATACAATGAGGAGTTTGAAAAGGATTTTTCTTCTAATTTTTGATATACCACTCATTGTTTTAGTTAAAAGATCTACTATCTGCTATCTTTCTCGTAGTGCACACGAGTGTTAAACTGTGTTTGACAGCCCAGACAAAGTTCCACAACTACTTTTTTATTTTCTTTCCAAATTAGCTTTCCCAGCTGAAACTTCGAGTGGTGCAATGAAAACCAACATTGATTTTAAACAGATGATAGCACTAACTTCCAAGTAGAGTAAAAGAGAAAAACAGATCATGGCTACTACGTAATTTTTCAGTATTTTGTTTTAAAATACTGAAGAAGATTTGTGGGTTTAATTGAAAGTTATAGCTAGCTCAAACATATCTACTGACTTCAGTTGAATATTGGTTCAATAAATCCGAAACAAAAACCCAGTGCCTCGTGTCGGCTCAACATAAAGGCCAAATCCCACAACCTACCAATATTTCATGCGGTTTTTGTTCATTTGCTTTTATTGGGTAAAAATTGGTATAAATGAATAACGGTTGTGACTTTATGATTTTTGTTTAAGTTGAACTTGCCCAGAGAACTTAGAATTTGAACAAAGTAAAATGCATTTACGTTAGTTATTGTACTTGAAACACAACAAGCGCTCTGCAAAATCCATTGAGCAGAAAGTTATTCCAGGTTGGTTCATTCGCAGTAACGTGCATCCATTCAGAAAATTTCAGGTAGAAATCAAGCGTCGAGCGAAGAGTCACTGGTTTAGATAGGTTTATAGTAAGCTAACTCAACACATACTTTTGTTTTGTAAAAGGTTGTCAAAGCTACTGAAAATTGCTCCTCAGATTTCCAATCCTTTTCAAATAACATATTGTAGCAAATGGAAAACGTTATGACGGCAGAGCCAACGTGTCTTGTGATCTTTCGTAAGCCCAGATTAGGTTGGATTCAGGCGAACCGTGCTATTGAACCGGTTATATTGAAGACATATGTACGACGACTGAAAACAACCTTACCCGTCGCCTATTAACTTGTCAGATTCATTAGCTAACTTCCGTTCCGAGGATTTTGCTTTGCCATTAAGCTCTATAATCTTCAAACCGTTATCTAGTGAGCTTTACATACTTAAACAATACGAGTATATTACGACCTAGTTTAGTTGACTTTACGGACGGTATTTTGTATTTTCAGTTAGTAAAAGAAAGTTGGATAGCTACATTTGCTCGAATAAAATACTTAGGTATAACTTAAAATGGGCGTTACTTTAAATTTCTAATTTGGCATTTTCGTATCTATAGGATGAAAGGGGAAACACATCAAACACAGATAAGGGAACATACCTAGTTATTTTGAAAAAGCTTGCACGGTTCGCTCGCGGCTCTAGGCGGAATATAATAATAGTCGTCGGGGCACCGCGGAATATCATCTCAGTACATTGTGAGAGGCAGGATGCTCATTAGATGAACGCCCCGGGCCGACCGAGCCGCATGCCACCCTACCTTATACATTGCCACAGTTTCTGCACAAATCCGTCTTCCTTCATGAGAAGTATACTTTGATCCTCTAAAATGTTGTTGGTCCTGTCAACTGAAGTTAAATTTACATATTCATATACTGGGTTTATCTAATTCCTTTGCTTGTAATTTTCGTTGTTAATAAATGTTTATCTAACCAAACTGATCAAGGTAAGTAGGTATGTACTTAATTGGGCTTGTTTAATCAGTCAGCTGTCTTTGAAGTATCTACCTACATTATAATTCTTATAGTAAATAAGAGTTAAACAACTTTACTTGAAAAAGGAATAAGTGACAATTAGCTGTTCTATTGAAGAAGTATATGAGGTATCAATTCAATGCCAAACTTTATGAAGCACTAAAGTTATAATATGACTTTAGAATTTATTGTACAGAACAATCTGAAGTTACACACTCGTAGGTCTAAGCATTAACCTCGTTACGTTATCGTCGGAGTTGGGAATGGTGTTAACATTATAATTGTAACGAGTACAGTAACTCAGCTCCAGGAATAATATCAGAGTTTGTGAAGTCAGCGTAATATTTTAATCTTATCATTCGAGTCAAGTTTCATGTCTCGCGAGGAAACTTTGATCCGCGGTTCGAGTTTCGAGACGAGCTTACAGTGTGACTCGAGGGCGTTGTTTAGCTTGCTTTTTAGATAGTAGGTCACTAAAATCGAACCTTTTAAAATGTAATAAATGATATAGGAAAGAAGTGTTGAATTCGATTAGGTATTTAATCTTTTTAATTATTTCAAACTCTATCCCTAAACTAGGTCTTAGTAGAGGTTGATCGTTTAATTAAAGTCAAATGGAACTTTGAAGGTTTGTCAGTGTTCGCGAACGTAAAAGCTGTTAGAACTGCGAAACATACTCGTATTTCCTATCTCGAGTCTTCCCAGCAAGGCTATTAATTTTACCTATCTATTTGCAGCTTACTGTGTGCTGTATTTCGGGAAATAATCTCTTTTGTTCAAGCTGAGGCTGACTAAGCATTTTCAAAGTTAAGAAGCCTTGTTTGGCCGCTCCCGATATTTGTTAAGCCCGTGTCGGTTTAGAACATGCCAGCGAGATAATTAATGTGTAGAGCTTCTTCAAACTCGTCTTGGGAATTTAACTAACTTATAATTTAATGGGACGCCGTGCACAAATTAGGCGTCGCAGCGCAGTAAATATTGTAAATACCAAATAAATCGTACTTTGCAAAGAACTTTTAGGAATTACAAGGAGTCTTATTGGACACCTATGCCACTATACGTCTCTCAGTCTTTTAGTTTTCATAGGCAAGTAACAGTTTTCATTTCCAAAATATTTACCCAAAACGAAGTTAAGCTTGGATGTAGCACATTGTTGCAGGCTTGGTGGCAGGTCGGTTAATAAAGCAACACGGAAACTATCTATCTTAGCGTCGCGTTATCAGTGCACTGTGGTGCACCGCTGAGACTGGGCACATTCCTTAGGAACAATTAATTGTTCCGGCGCCCTCCATTCATTACGTCATCTTGATGTAAAGAGCCAGTGCACTGCATCCATTAAGGTGCTTCTCCCATCAAATGATATTATGATGAAACAAATATATATCTGTCATAACCAAACAATATTTCTCTTCAAACCTTTTTATTATTATCTGACAGTCATTCACTACGAATAAGCTTCAAACACAAGAGTCCTAATCCCTGTCTGAGTTCATCCCAGCCAATTGTTCGAATCCCTGAATAAGAAATCTCCTCCACCGCAATTAAAAAGGGATTTGAAGGTAAGCACAGCTCTAGACATTATCAGAACATTGTAATGGGCAAATCAATGTAGCTCCGACGCGTAAGTACAGACTGTGATCTCAAAACGCCACTTGAGTCCTAGTCATTCGAGGTAACGAGACCATAACTCCGCCTTGTCTGGATACACATAATCCCTGCGTTCACGAAACTCCACGGTTTCAGATAGAGGATAGAAATACGATTAGTAGGGTTTGTTTAGTTTGATTGGAGTCGGTTAAGCCTTAGTTGTTGGGAGATAGCACGAATTCTTCGCGTCCGTGGTCGATAACTCGGATACTGTGTAGCTGTGGGATCAGTGTCGGTTAATCGCAGAGCCGGTGGGTTCACACGATACGGATCTAAGTCAGATGTTGTCTGTCTTGCTTAGGACGGGCACGAGTGGGTTAATGACTCGGAAATCATTCGGGTTAACTTACTCCGGGAGTGGATTGAAAGATAAAGGCTACCAGATTTGTTGGTGTCATGTCGCGGTCGTCTATTGGGACTTGACTTACTTGAGAGTTCACGACACCGGTCTTCGTAGATAACTCTATTACCCGAGCCTAATAAAGTTAATCTTGCACTAAATAACTCAATCAAGCTTCCATTTTATACTCGTAGAGTTTGTAACCGTTTAATAGTCCATAAACTTTTATTCACTTTCATTTCATTAGTATCATTTAGTTAGGCATTTTTAAATGATTTTAGAGATACAAAATGCTGAATTGTTGAAGTTCAACTAAACATCATCAATTTCACAGAATCCTGCCTCCCTTTTATCTAGGCTTTCATCGCAAAATACTAGATTAATGAGGTTAGTTGTTTCAACCGAAATTCGATGTCACTGAATATTTTCCATTTAAGGTTTGACCATCCATTATTCGTTCTTGAATATCTCGGCAATTACCAAAGGAAGTTCAAATTTAAATAAAAGTAAAAAACGTGTACGTGAGCACATTAAATGAAAAGATTTAGAAAAAATATTTGAAAATGAAAAAATACAAGGGGTCAAATTGAGGGGTCGAAATTTTGAAAGAGACTTACAATGTTTTCAGATTTTTTTATAAACTGTTTCAATTTTTCATCAACTGTGTTAGCCTGAAGATTTTTAAAAGGTAGGCATTGTGATAGCAAAATAGCTGAAAAGTAGTGATGTGTAAATTTTAAAACAATTTTTGAAAGTTGGACGCTCTAGCGTCGATCCTTTTCTACATAACATTGAAAAAAGTCAAAACATTGACCATCACCTCTTATCTAAGAAGTTTGTAGAGAGTAGATATTCTTCATGAAATCTCTAACTGGTAACTATAGTTTTCCTCGGCAAGCGAGTACACTTGCACTTGAAGGATCTTGTTTTTAATATTCTTCGTAGTAAACAGTGTACAAGTAAGTCGGTAAGAGCCAGATTTCCGGTCCATTTATCTGGTGTCTCATCATAGTTCCGGTGCAGCCGGATGCACCCGGTCTACGGTTAATTGATTATCCGGTAGTTGACCGGGGAGCCAGACACTGCTTTGACCGTAAATAAATCTTTGCCTATTAATTCCACGTTAATAATTTAATATTCGCGTCCGGAATTTCCTGTGTTGGATGAATATTTTAACCATCAGCGTAAAATAACTGAAAATTGCTCGTGCGGGATCCACTGCAATTGTTTTTGTTGAAGGTAATAATTTTTTTTCTCACCTTATCTACGAATTGCGAAAAAAAGGAATTTCTCAATTCGACTGTATTTTTTGTGTTTGTAATGACTTTTACTGAGTAGATCGATTTTGATGTCAGTTTTTTTACTGTCGAGTGGCCATTTAAATTTTATCAATATCTTAAAAGTAAAGTAAAGTATTTTTATTGCGTAAAATACATGGAGCAAAGTTGTTTTAGTGTTATCTGATTAGTACTTTTTGGGTTATCCTTAATAATGCATGTTTATTCCACAGAGAATGATCCCATATTGCGTAAAATTTGAAGAAAGTTGTTATTATTTACAAAAAAAAGGATATGTACGTGGCAAATACGTAATTCATTCTCAAATCAATATTTGTAAGTGTACTGATATCGGTTAGTATTCAATCAATTAATTTACATATCTACGTAAATAAATTGATTGAATATTTTTGACGTGTCTATTATCTACCGTTCTCAGTGTTCTCAAGTGCATTATGCTACGTTGACGGGCTTTATAGTAAGGTATTATCAAGTGTCTTGACAGTAGGCTCTCGACCGCGAACGCTCCTTGATAATTGACGCCGGGAAATTACATGTCGACCCGTAGACAGTTGTTGATGACGTCACGACACTTGATTATAAACGATTTATTTTAGAAACGACGCGGTGTCTAAAGGAGTGTGCCATCTGTCGGGGAAACTTCGATTAGAACAGGCTTTGCTTGGGTGGTGTACGATACTGAGCAGGATTTATGGGTGTTTCTTTTTATTCGACGTTCTTGTAAGGCAACATGTAAGCGAAATAAATGTTCAGGAATCCCTGCTTGTCTTGGTTAGAAACAAAATTAAAAGTCGATTATTGTTTTTTAGAAACGTGTTATTTGCTTTTTTTGTGCTACGGCGTAGCGTCGACTGTAGCGGCGTAGCATGTACATTTTCATAGCATATTATTATAAATGTAGATTTAAGTCCAATTTAGCTTAGTTATTTAAAAAGACTAAACGATTAAACATTAAATAAATGTTGTGCAATGCAGTGATTCTTCTTCCTCGTAATTAGGTATAGTTTGGCAACACCGCCGGAAACCCGGCGAGCTATGGTAAAATACCCCGTCGCATTCCGGATCAAACTATCCACGTTGTTCAATTTTAACCGCGCCAATATTTAAACTTGTATTCAACGAACAGTATGTTAACGTAACGTACATGCTCTCAACAACCTTCGTACACCCTAAATTTAAACGAGTATAGTTATATTTCGTAAGCTTCGTCTTGTGGGTATTAAACTTAAAGAAGGAGTCCTCACGTACGATCTTAACACAGAAACTTGAAAACATAAAGGTACAGCGAATACATTAGTCTCAGTAGAGTAATCTCGCTTCGGTGAGCTGAAGCAATGAATATGTGGCTTTATTAAGCGATCTGATCCACCACAACTGTTTACTAACCTCGTCCATTATTGAAGTTATCGCTCAAATGAACATAATTGAAAGGGCGGCAAATCAGCTGCAGGCTTCCAGGTCGACTCGTCTCGAACACGGAAACGGAACAGGGAACTTCAATAGTCGGTAATAAAACGTGGCTTGTTGACACCGAACCATTGCACCGTAGTTGAGACTTCATTCCAGTTGGTAAATTTGTCGAGCGTCCATCCGAAATTGCGGGCTTATTGCGTCCACTGCTTGTTTGCCTGCACGGACAAAGCTTTGTAAGCTGCAAGGTGCACAATCGAATAAATGTCACGAAATAATGTGTTGTCTAGTTAGCCCTTTGCGTCCGACTCAGTGAAAAACACGCGTGCCGTCTGGTATTATTAAATGTGTTTTTCTGACACAAATGTACCGTATTCCACGGAGTTGAAAAAAAGTTCGTTTTTGCTCCGTGTTCCACACAACATTCACAAATAAGTATAGATTCGTCTAGAAGCTCTGTTTTACAGACTCGAACCTGCATTTACCTGAAATTATAGATAGATATATAGAAAATTCTTTATTGCACACTTAAAACTAAGAAACAATTTATACTACTACTGGCTTAGCATAAGCTACTATTGGCGGTCTTATCGCTCAAGAGCTTATGAGATTAGAGAATTATTGACTGAAATAAAGTACACATTCTCGTAAATCTAATTGATGTACTAACTTTGTTTGTGGACTTAATAATAGTTGAATCGGAACACGGATAGAGTATATTCATGCGAGCCCGAATCGGAATCATAGAGTAATTCAAGCATGACTAATATTCCACTTTGGAAGAAATCGCAGTCGGCTTCGCACTCGGCAGGCCCGATCCCAGCATCCAGGCACTTGGCACAAGTTAAATGTAGTGTAAACAGAGGGTAGTTATCGCAACACAGCGCGCTACTAAATCTTCACTACCGTTCGGGCGCGCCACCGTTTGTCATGTCGCCTACCGTCGCTCATGCCCTGTACTGTACTGCTTATATCATGTCTGATGACCATGATGATTTATCAAATCTTTTAGTTCGCAAAATAGTCAGGACTAATAAAAGGGTAAAAATAACATTTTAAATTCAAAATCAACTCTCAAAACAATGAAACCATTAAAAAACTATTCTAATTAGATCAGCTCGACTCTGCAATAGTCCAAAAGTTACTGCAATAGCGAAGTGAACTTTTTGTCATTCATTCACGCCACACTACAAAGGCCTTCTTTTAACTAAACAAAGTTTATCCTAAAGTAACAGTCGCCTGATCCCGCTTTTGCAGCTTGCAAAAATAGCTCCAAACTACTCAGAGCTTAGCCGACGACGTTATATTTTAATATGCATAAAATACACTCAGCTCTAGCGTTTCTCATACTAAACTCACTAATGATTGTTTTGATTTGAATGGCTTTGTTGGTTTGATTTCTTTAGATTGTGTTTAGTGAACTGTTCAATGCAGCTTCGTGAAGCTGAAAATTTCTCAATCAAAGCCTTGATGAGGTGGTGCGCATTGCTTTGATAGTTACCGAGGCATATCCTAAATTCCCATCTCCGCCTACATTACGTAGGTAAGTTACGTGGAGAATGCGTTTGTAGAGATTAAGGCATCGTCTGAACAACATGTCACATTCTTGCTCTACTAGGCAATTATTCCATTCAAAACTGTTCTTGGTATAAACAGTAAGTACATACAAAAATTTCGTATGCAATTTTTGTATTCAATTGAATTCTTCATTTGCAAATACAGGGTGTTAGTGTGAACACCGTTGTCCTTGAAACCAGAGGTTCAGCATCATGAGTAGAATCCAAAATCGATGAGAAAAGTATACATATTTTAGTTTTGCAAGATTTTGATATTTCATGTCTTCGCTATCGTACACGATGCCATAGTCACTCTACATACTTTAAGTACCTACCTACGTAAGTACTTAAACCCGCGCCTTACTTGGATCGTAACTTCATTACTTGTGCCCTTCAAAAGACGGGATATTCGCACAGAAGGTGATCCGACACTGAGGTGCACATGCCACGTGTCGCCTGGTGGAAGTACTTGTGTCACGTGTTTGTGAGCAAACGTTAAGTGTTTATAAAAATTTTCTTAAAAAAATGAGTAAAAAATAGAATCATTTTTTTTCATCCGTTTTGGATTCTACTCATGATGCTGAACCTCTGGTTTCAAGGACAACGGTGTTCACACTAACACCCTGTATAAGTGCAGTGAGTGAGGGTGTATTGATCGTTGCTGCTCTTCTAAGATAAGAAAAGAGAAAACATCATAAAAAAAGGTGTTGGATCAAAAAATGGATAGCAAGAAAAGAGATTCTCGGAGCATCTAACAACCTTTGTATGGGTTACAAACCAATTTTAACACTTTTTGACTCATCTTTTTTTAATAAACAAATCTTTCTAAAACGTTCAACACTTGAATAAAAATTCGCCAATGCAAATACGTGCAATACTTGAAGCAACGCACCAGGAAATGGTACACGCACCTACAAGTCTGTGTTTAGACAAGTCAAGACTTGAAAGCAATAATCTCCTAAACATAATCGTATTGGTGTAAACATATGACACTTGCAATTATTTCTTGTCAAGATTTGCATTCAATAATTGTTTTAAATTTTTTTACCAGTACCCGCGTGTAAAGTGTCCGTGATGGTAGCGTACCCATAATCGATTTCACGATTGTTGTTATTATCTTATATATATATAAAAGAAAGTCGTGTTAGTTACTTCACTTATAACTAAAGGACGGCTGAACCGATTTAGCTGAAAATTGGCAGGGAGGTAGTTTAGAGCCAGGAGAAGGACATAGGATACTTTTTATCCCGTTCGGTACTTATAATAAAACCGTGCGAAGCCGGGGCGGGTCGCTAGTGCCTAATAAATACTGTATAAACTCTGCATAATTAATGCAAAACTAGAATAAATAGTGCCTCTCTGGTTTCGAAAATAATGACCATTCTTAGTGGGTACGCTAGCATAACGATCAAGCTAGCGTACACATGACCGTACTCAAAAACGACTCATGTTACAGAAACGAAATTTACACAAATAATGCTATACAAATACTGCCACAGCTATGCAAAATTTCATAATGATTGCTTTTATAGGAACGGAGATAATAAACAAGACTTTCAAAAACATTCCGAGCTAGCGTTATGGCAGCGTACACATTAAAAAACCTAATAGATCTTATAGAAAATGAACTTTACTGATTATAAATGATATATGTATAAATACTGCGTGAAATACTCCCTCTGCCAGTAGTCATTCTTTATAAAAATTCTTAGTGAAACAACGTAAAAAGTCCACGTGAACTTCTAGGAACAAATGCATTGTGGTACAGTCGCACACACAACAAATAATTTAAAATGGAAATTATACACCGTACAATGTATATTACTAAATATAAGTAGTTTTGTTACTTTCATGAGTAGGCATTGCTTCTGAATGATGCTACCTACGTGCTTGAAGGGTCCATCCTATAGGTGCTGCAAGCTTGTAGTAGTAGGAAGTATTTCTGTTAACTGAATGCACATGAATTCAATGAAAAGAAATACTTGATTTTCAATATCGTGCTAAAGTTTTGACAAATTATTTACCACTACAAATCAGTGCCTCTGGTGTCATTCGATCATTCACAATGATCGATATCAATCATGACCTAGTATGAAGATGATCCGGATCATAAGACCCGTTCATTTGAATGATTGATTTTGCCGGCGGCCTATAATCGCTTCACTTCGAGTTTTCGTTTAATTCGATCATGCATTTTGTGATTGACCGATTGAACGATTACTTACCGGTGCGAGATCTGTTCTTTGCGTCGCGTCGCGTCATTTTATTACAGACCGATTTGAATCTCTCAAAAACTTATTTGTAATTAATAATAATCATTTATCATATATCATAATCAATAATCATTTATCATAATCATTTATTTGACCTGAATTGAGATAGATATCTACCTACTATGAAAAAAATATTCTACACGCACGCAAGGTAGGTTTAGATAGGTAGGTAAGTATAGGTAGGTAGGTAGGTATAGGTAGGTATAGGTAGGTAGGTACGTATAGGTAGGTAGGTACGTATAGGTAGGTAGGTAGGTTTAGGTAGGAGGTAGGTATAGGTAGGTAGGTAGGTAGGTATAGGTAGGTAAGTAGGTTTAGGTAGGTAGGTAGGTATAGGTAGGTTTAGGTAGGTAGGTATTATAGGTAGGTATAGGTAGGTAGGTAAGTATAGGTAGGTAGGTAGGTTTAGGTAGGTAGGTATAGGTAGGTAGGTAGGTAGGTAGGAAGGTATAGGTAGGTAAGTAGGTATAGGTAGGTAGGTAGGTATAGGTAGGTATAGGTAGGTAGGTTGGTATAGGTAGGTGTAGGTAGGTAGGTATTGGTAGGTAGGTATAGATAGGTAAGTAGCTATAGGTAGGTAGGTAGGTATAGGTAGGTAGGTATAGGTAGGTAAGTAGCTATAGGTAGGTAGGTAGGTATAGGTAGGTAGGTATAGGTAAGTAGGTTGGTATAGGTAGGTAGGTAGGTATAGGTAAGTAGGTAGGTGTATAGGTAGGTAGGTATGTTTTTGAAAATAAAGATGTGCAAGTACCTACCTATACCTACCTTGCGTGCCTCCAACCTGCCGATTTGGCATGTTGTTGTCTGGAGCTGTGCTGGAGTGGAGTTGATCAGACGGTGTCGGTAATCGTTAAAAACTAGGACGTTGAGAATTTAACGAGATATGTAGCTAAACGCGAGAATGTTGACGTTAAGGCAACGTTAAAAAACTTTATAAAACGAGATTTTGACGATAAGCTAACGTTAACATTCACTTTACGCCTCCACTCCATGTCCATCCAAAGGTTGCCTGGAAGAAATCGCTCATAAGGATAAGGCCACCCATTGTACAACTTATTATTTGTTTTTTTCCTGTCCTGCTTACACATTTTTAGGCAGGTATTTATTTTTCACTCAACAATCAAATTTAAAGTCGCTCATCGAATTAACAGTGGTTTACAAACTAAACTAAATTCACGTGTTCGGTTCACTCACTCATTCGCTCACAAACCAAAATTTAACGATAGCTTATATTCACTAACCCGCTATTTCACTGGTTTTGATTTCACGGTCCGTTTAGCGTCTTCGCGAACGTTGCGGTGCACGCACGTCGCCGTTTCGTTGAAATTCGTTATCGTTGTCGTGCGTGAAGATCGTTAAGGAGTTTATAGATGGTTATTGAATCGTGGCATAACGTTATCGTTGTGGAACCCTGTTAACGGTTTATTTAACCATCTAGTGAAATAACGACACACTACTAATATGATTTATAATCTGGCACGGCCAGAGAGTGGAATGAGCTTTCAGCGTCTGTTTTCCCGCTAGAATACGATCTCGGGAGTCTTCAAATCAAGAGTGAATAAGTTCCTTCTGGGAAAGCGTGCTCCATCTTAGGACACATCTTCACTTACCTGAGATAGTGGCCAAACGCTCGACCATTTTCAATAAATAAAAAAATCATTTTAGGTACCTAGGTAGGTGCTTCTAAAATGGTCGAATTGCGAGATATCTAAGTATGTATACCTATCACCGAGTTATAAAACCAACTCGAGTAATGCTGTCAGGTGTCAGACATAAAAAACTAGAGGCGTCCCGCGGCTTCGCCCACGAACCAGATTTTTTTTCGTACAAATTTCAGAAGTTTATTGCTCATAGGGATTATTCTGTAAAAATTAAAAACGTGTTTAATTATTCACTTCATAGTTTATTTATACCAAATTTCATTTAAATAACTTGAGTAGGTACAAAGATTACTTATAACAAACATTCACACAGACTTTCCTATTTATTATAATAGCAAGATTATTTCTTACCCAATTTTGTATTCTTTATTATGTATTAATTATCTACTACTAAGTAAAGTGTACCTACGTACCTCACCTATACCTACCTAGCGTGCGTGGATAATCTTTTTTTCATAGTAGGTAGACATCTATCTCAATTCAGGTCAAATAAATGATCATGAATTTAATTAGTTTTTGCGAGAATCAAATCGGGCAGTAACGAAATGACGCGACGCGACGCAAAGAACAGACAGATCTCGCACCGGTAAGTAATAGTTCAATCGGTCAATCACAAAATGCATGATCGAATTAAACGAAAAATCGAAGTGACGCGATGATAGGCCGCCGGCAAAATCAATACCTACCTACTTACCTATACCTACCTACCTACCTATACCTACCTACCTATACCTACCTACCTATACGTACCTACCTATACCTACTTACCTACCTACCTATACCTACCTACCTACCTACCTACATATACCTACCTACCTATACCTACCTACCTACCTATACCTACCTACCTACCTATACCTACCTACCTACCTACCTACCTATACCTACCTACCTACCCATACTAACCTACTTACCTATACGTACCTACCTACCTACCTATAACTACCTACCTACCGATACTTACCTACCTACCTACCTATACCTACCTACCTACCTAACCTATACCTCAGACCTCAGACATCAAATGGAAACCCCCATTTAGGCGAACACAATTGTTTTGTAGATTCTATGCCTGGTTAGGTCCTTTCTTATATACAAAAATAAACAAAACACTAAATTTATTTCCAAAAACAAAAAGAGGTTGCAAGAAGATTCTACATTCATGGCTTCTTGGGAAAGACTATGATGAGACGGAAGCCGTCTTGTCATACTGTAAATAAGTAGGTGGGTAGATATGTGTTGGCATTGCAATTGACTACTTACCTAGGTAGGAATTTCTAATTTATTGTCACTGAAATTGAATGTAACTCAAACAAAGAAGATATCGAAGTAACTACTATGTTCCGAGCATTTATTTAGTACTGTTTATGTCATTTTAAATTATAAACACAACTGCTTTTTGATCTCTTCAGCACAGGGTATCCTAGTGTAGAGGTCAAAGTGAAATCACCATTATTAGTCTCTATATAATTAGCAATAATAAGAATAATATTAAGTCAGTCAATGTGATTATGTTTTATGTATGTATTTTTGATCAATAAAATTTACTTTACTTTACCTACCTACCTACCTATACCTACCTACCTACCTATACTTACCTACCTACCTATACCTACCTACCTACCTATACTTACCTACCTACCTATACCTACCTACCTACCTATACCTACCTACCTATACCTACCTACCTATACTTACCTACCTACCTATACCTACCTATACCTACCTACCTACCTATACTTACCTACCTACCTATACCTACCTACCTACCTACCTAAACCTAACTTGCGTGCGTGTAGAATCTTTTTTTCATAGTAGGTAGATATCTATCTCAATTCAGGTCAAATAAATGATTATGATAAATGATTATGATATATGATTATTATTAATTTCAAATAAGTCTGTAACGAAATGACGCGACGCGACGCAAAGAACAGATCTCGCACCGGTAAGTAATCTTTCAATCGGTCAATCACAAAATGCATGATCGAATTAGGGCGGAAACATTATTTACGTGTCTTGGCGTGTCGCGATGCTTACTGTCGCGGCTGTGAGTGTGCACACTAACGTGTCGCGACACGAGGTGTTATGGCCCAGTGTTGCCATATATACAGATTTATCTGTATCTGTAGAGAATTTTGACCACAAATACAGATTACAGATTAAGCCAAATCTGTAAAACTTATATTCAGATTAATACAGATCACATAGTCTATGATGAAATGATTGAACAGTTTAGTTAATTTTTGTTTTTGCGCTAAGATTTCTTGCCAACCTACTAATATTAATGTATTTCAGGAACCTGTTTGTGTTGTCAACGTCATGTGTTGTCATTTTGCTGCAAATAATACTAAATTAAAAAATGATCGCGCCACGAGCCACGCGCAAGTATAGAAACACATTTGCCTGTTGTGTCGTGTCGCGACATAACCCCCACCACCGCTCTGGCGCAATCGGTGGCTAGCAGTCTGCGAAACGATAGACCGTGTCGCGACACGACACGCCATACAAGTTTGTCCCTAACCATACTAAATGTATGAAACCGATATGCTTCTGGCGCGCCCCGACACACCGCGACACGCAAGTATGTTTCTGGCATTAAACGAAAACTCGAAGTGAGGCGATGATAGGCCGCCGGCAAAATCAATCATTCAAATGAATGGGTCTTATGATCCGGTTCTGGATCATCTTCATACTAGGTCATGATTGATATCAATCATTGTGAATGATCGAATGACACCAGAGGCACTGATTTGGAGTGGTAAATAATTTGTCAAAACTTTAGCACGATATTGAAAATCAAGTATTTCTTTTCATTGAATTCATGTGCATTCAGTTAACAGAAATACTTCCTACTACGACAAGCTTGCAGCACCTATAGGATGGACCCTTCAAGCACGTAGGTAGCATCATTCAGAAGCAATGCCTACTCATGAAAGTAACAAAACTACTTATATTTAGTAATATACATTGTACGGTGTATAATTTCCATTTTAAATTAGTTGTTGTGTGTGCGACTGTACCACAATGCATTTGTTCCTAGAAGTTCACGTGGACTTTTTACGTTGTTTCACTAAGAATTTTTATAAAGAATGACTACTGGCAGAGGGAGTATTTCACGCAGTATTTATACATATATCATTTATAATCAGTAAAGTTCATTTTCTATAAGATCTATTAGGTTTTTTAATGTGTACGCTGCCATAACGCTAGCTCGGAATGTTTTTGAAAGTCTTGTTTATTATCTCCGTTCCTATAAAAGCAATCATTATGAAATTTTGCATAGCTGTGGCAGTATTTGTATAGCATTATTTGTGTAAATTTCGTTTCTGTAACATGAGTCGTTTTTGAGTACGGTCATGTGTACGCTAGCTTGATCGTTATGCTAGCGTACCCACTAAGAATGGTCATTATTTTCGAAACCAGAGAGGCACTATTTATTCTAGTTTTGCATTAATTATGCAGAGTTTATACAGTATTTATTAGGCATAACAACAAGCGTGAATTCGATTATGGGTACGCTACCATCACGGACACCGTGTAAACAGTTGCTTCCAATTCTTGAAGGTCAATTATTGCACCTAATTTATTGCATTCAATTATTGCTCTTGTATGTACAAGAAAATGGTATCATGTAAATGGGCCTTAATATGTGAGATTGAAAGCTGTCTGCAATTTTAAGCTTGTTTCCATCTGCTCGGGTTTTCGTTGTGCAATGTTATTGTTAAAATACTTATTTCCGACAGTCGGTACGGGGCTCATGTAGCGTTCCCGGCTGTTGGAAAAGGCTGGAGATTGGTACATAATATTGCAATCTCCGTCGGCAAACAGTAGGTATATGCGCCGGGAAGCAATACTTGGTACCTACCTACTCGCGTCGGGCGCCCGCGGTTAAACTTCCCAGCGTACAGCAATACGCTCTTTCGTATTTAACCACAAGTGGTTAGAACCTCTCGTAAATGCTATTTATGTGTTTACCTAAACTTCATGATGATCAAGTTAATTTAATAAAAGAAAAAACGAAGAAAACGCATCGTAACGTCGTAATTCTGTTTCATTTTCATTTTGATATATTTAAATAAGTAAATATAATTTAATAAATAATCATTACTTCTAGTCTACTCTAATTTTGTTAAATAAAACATTTTTAAATTAATGCGCTAAGTTTCTACCTACGGGTTAAATAAACACGTGTGTATATCTCTAATGCAGTCAACCTTAACCATTTAAGTATTGTTCAAAGCATTTCCCCACGATTACGGAATGGAAAATACAGAAATTAAGGCAAAGTTTCGGCGGGTGCCTCTTTTATGACGTGTTCTTATCTCTTGGGAACGGCGCGTATGAGTGGGGAGTAAACCACAGTAACTTTGCCCTTCCAAACTTCGGTGTGGGATGTTATTTCCATTACTGCGTGTACACAGAGTGGAATATTCCGTGATCTTTGTGTGGTACATGTAAATGTATCGTGGCAATTGTAGTACAAGTGGTACCTATTGTGGCAGTGGTGCTTTGTTTGCCAGTGTCGCCGATATATCTCGAAACTTTCGCGGTGCAACGCATCTCTCTGCCTCTGTAATGCATACGATTAAAATGCCTCGTTGTTTTCTACTCTTTCCAAATTCATCTTGTCTGAGCCATGCAATATTTTTTCATGGGAAGTAGAGGATTAGTTGGAACGACTCTTTAGGGTTTTGCTTTTTACTGGCATTAGCTAATTAAGCATTACCATATATTTGATTCGTTCTCGCAAAAGCTATAGATGATTTTAGGAGAACTTTCCATGTGTAAATTTTCAAATATCTTTTAATGTGTACACATGGGGCGCTCGATCGGAGGGATTGCAATGTTTGTTTCAATTTCCTGCGCTCTGAGAGCAGCCGCGCCTTCTATTCCACGGATTCCCATTTGACTATTGTGTTTTTGCTTACAAATCTCACTGCTGGATTTTTGTACACCCTTTTTGAATTTTCTTGTTAACTTCGTTTGTTTGTTACCCTAATTATTCAGCGAAGTTTACGCGAATAGCTTTTTAATGACTTTGTTTTCATTAAACGTAATGAAGATGAGGCTTGGCATTGTCAAATCAAATGTTAAGACAACAAACAAAAGTTTACATCCCACATTTCATTATTCTATGTAATAAATTAAGACAAACATTGTATGCCGGTTCTGGCTATGATATAGAATGATCTATAATAATGTGAATGAAAATGTACTTAGGTACCTCAACATATAGTAAAAAATGATTAGGTTTCGATACTTCCTTTAGATAGAATTTAGTGGGCCTCTCTTTTCCATTGATCCGTAAAATTAACATACTCGCCAACCATACATTTTGATATTAAAGAAATATTTCGTTGGATTCATACTTTGGGCTTGGAACCAAATATAATTCTATGTTTTGAACACAAAATGTTAACCAACATTGCTTGTGTTTCTGTTCGCCACTAAACTAGTGTTGTGGACAAATGGAAATTAGAATCGTGAGAGTACAACATTGACTTGTACAATGTTCACGTGGCAGTTTTCCTATCCTAGCGTGCAATGTCCATTGCGGGCGGTTGACTCTGCAACTATTTTCATTAGTGTCCGTCACCACACCACTTGTTAGAGCTGCTGCATGTACAGTATTATTTAGGGGTGAAGTTTTATGGCTGTTACTCGGCCTGTTACTAGTACCTAGCAATATTTCGAACGTTTGTTTGGATTGACATATGGCTTTTACTATTGCACTTTATTTCGTGCGTCCTTTGTAGTGTCAGGAACTATGTTGAAGCTCAATGCCTATAACTATAAATAACGGTGCTATAAACCGGAGTCTACTATTTCAACGAAAGAACTCTACATTTAAAATCAATGGCTTGAAATATTATTTCTCAGTGAACTTGCTTCGACCGGAGCTATAAAAATATCCATAAAACATTTTCACTCTGAAATATCGGAAGGGTTCGCAAGAGCAAAGCTCTGGAACGAGCTGTTAACTTCTTCATTAGTGGAGTAAGTTGACAATGAAAGTGTTTCATTGAGCTGTCCATTTGTGGGAGTGAGCGAGCCGTGCCTGACGCGGCGCGGAAGGCGTTAATGGCTGCGCGTGCTACCTGTCAGATGACTGTCGAGTGTCGCCTGCTCCGCTCCTCGCCGGGTTTACGACAAATGCGTAGAGTGCCCTTCCAAGTGCCCGCTGCCGAGCTTTAAAAGCTAAGATATTGCGGACATCGACATTAACTCATTCGACTGGCTCGCGCCGCTAGTATAAGACATTATTTGTAGGGCTAGATGTATAGGGAATATTTGTTTTAAATTCGTAGGTACAACAAATGTTTTCCTCTATCCATACCTCTCATATACTAAGTTAGCGTTCGATTAAAAACCAATGCGATAAAAGCTAGTTCAGCAGAAAAAAATATGGCTGTAAAACTTTTAGTTATTTTTTAACGAATCGACAGTTCGACAGAATTCAGAGTTCTATTTGTTTTAGTGTCACTGAATTCTCGCATTCAAAACTAAACTTTCGGGGATAGTTTAAAATTAAACGTCAAAGTTTAATGTTCACAAGAGTCGATCAGAGCGGGTCTCGCAGCAAACTGTAGGCAGGATCACATGTCGTATTCATCAAACATCCATTCTACTCTCAATATACTTAAGTGCCGAAACTTTGGGCGCCCGTGGGGTTCATCTTAGTTTCCGCAATAGGGTACTACTTGCGAACTTCTCTCGGACAAACTTACCAACCGCTTGTTTAGAGCCCCAAAGAAGGTCAATCTTGATAGTTAACGAAACACAGTTTTTCCAAGTTCAAATTTGACCAATTCAGTAGGCCTCCACAGTGCCCATTGTCTGGGTATAATATATACTGCTTAAATTATATAAGTTAAAGGAATTAATTTAAAATACATTATACACTAGCTGTGCCCGTGATTTTGTCAACTTACTTTCAACCCCTTACGACCCTTTTTCGCATTAATAATAGCTTATGTCCTCTGTCAGCCTCTAGACTATCTTTGTACCAAATTTCATTTAAATCAGTTCAGTAGTTTAGACGTGAAAGCGTGTAATAGTCAGACGTAGTATAAAATATTAATAAGTAGGGATAGGGATTAGATGACGAAGTGTCATAACTTTTCTCTATTATAACATAGACAACAATCGCTGTGCTTCACATACAACGTTTCTACCTAAATATGTAGTGAATTAAGTATTAACTTTACGATCCTTTGTACATACATACCTACTGTCACATACGATAGTCTCAGCGAAAAATCCGATAAAAACCAAATGAGAAAAAATACGTTACAACGGTTAGTTCTACGTGGAATAAGTATGAACTGCGAAGCAATTTCACCCAATATTTGGATTTTTATGGAACGCAGGTGTATTTTATATGGAACTGTGGTTTGATGATTGCTATAACACTTCATATTGTCCTTTTCCTGTTCAATAATCACGTGATTGTGAATGTGTGGGATGTATGGCAGAAAAAAGAAATCATGAAATATACTGTAATAAAATAACCACAATGCCGGTCGGGGTTCAAGCTTTTTAGTTTTCAAGTACAATCTGAAATCAATTTTAATGTTTAGAACCTTATTTTCTTGCTTTGTTTGTTTTTTATCTTGCTGCCGGTGTGTATCGAATGACCATTATATCCAACGAACCGACCTTACAATTTTTGCGAGTAAGTAATTCGACCCCGAGCCATTCGTGGCATTTTCACTGGCTAGAATAAAACATTTCATTTCTGATGTAGAGATTGCGGAAGTGACAATTATTTAAGTTTTGATACTTTTGATGTACTTAATTGTAAACATAAATTTTGAAGCCATTCGTAGCAGGCGCTACGGGATTCGTAGCCCGTCGTAGACGCCATTCGCAAGCGAGTCCCTTAATTATTTTATAAATAAAAAATATCAATCTATGCAATGTATTGTATTATGTATATCAGTCATCTAGTACCCATAACACAAGCTCGGCTTAACTTGGGGCTAGATGATGCTGTGTGGACTGTCCGGGATTATTTATTTATTTATTAAATCCCTGAAACGAGGTTTTTTTTCATTACTTATTGGAAAGAGGACATACTTGTTATGGTTTACGACATATTATGTTGTTTAATATACATATTATGTCGTTACATACCTTAACAAGTCTGTCCTCTTTGCAATAATGCAAACAAAACAACATTTCTGGGATTTATAAAATAATCCAACGCCATAATCAAATCGAAAAGAAATGCCCAGATACATAGAAGTATATTTCCTCTACATCTAGTATATGGTCAACGCTATATCAATCTAAACAACAATCGAACTAGAATCAGTATCTTTAAATCGCTAGTTAATTAAAGTGTCGCATCCAGAGTGAAGTGCCGTCGCAATGTGATTCCGGGCAGGCGCTCGGTCACGTTCTGAAGTGCGGAGCGATGTACCCCGCAACCGCCACTTCCCAGTAAAAAGACCCGCACCAGAATGGATTTGAATAATATATAGCAACTCTTTAATTCACTGCAGTATATCACGCTCAGCTCCGCTACTCGATTGTTTCAATGAGACTGGCTTCGTTTTGAAGCTTTTATTTCTAGAGAATTTTAGCTGCTTTTTGAAGCAGTCTACTGGGATTGTGAATACTACTTATCTTTGATTAAAATTCCTACTGAAATGTATGGATGCTATCGGGTGAATTAATTGAATATTCAATAATACACGATCCTGCCCCCAGGATAATAAAACGAAGTCGAAGATGTGAAAGGGAATCATAAATAAAAGGCTTGAGTATAAAAGTGTTCTTTATGAAGTGTCGCCGCAGAGGCCGGCCGCCGCCGCCCGTTGCCGTTGATACTTATTTGAAAGTCCTTTAATATTGGACTGAGCTGTCCAACTGTCGCATGCACTAACAGTGTCGATATTTATTGGATATCTACGTACTTTTCTTATTAGAAGCACAGTTGGATTCTGAATCGACTTTACTGCCAATTTAACCCGAACTGGGTTAAATTGCTAGTAAGATTTGGTTGTGTAGTTTTATTTGTAGTGTCGAAATGCTGAACCAAATGAAATCAAGAAATTAATTTGTAATGACTTTTGTAACGCCCCTAAAACAAACAAGTCAAGCAATATACCTATCTGAAAATTTAAAACCAATTATCGATAAAATTCCCTCAAGAAAATGTCGACATCACTAGGAAAGAACCATCCCAACCAACAGAGGGTCGGAGTTGGCGAGGGAAACTCTAATAAAATATGTAGATTTGATGACTTGTCACATTTTTTGCTACAAATCCTGGATTCAAAGTTTTTTAGTCACTTTACCATGCCACTGGTTCTTTTCATTATGATTTGCATTATGTTCTGACATGTTGACATTGTGAGAAGTGGATTACTGATATGACTAAGGCTATATAGTGTTTTTATATAGTGTCTACCGAAATCGGGTGCGCAACCGACATAGTTTTTTAGATCGATTTTGAATACCTACCTAATTTATACCAGTGAATAATGGCAGCAACGTCAACAAGGCAGATCTATTGAATTCTGGAACTGGCCCGATGAGACTGGAATGCAATGTAAATGCGGGCACTCAAGCTCGGCTGCATTCGAAGGGCAGCCACAGACGTCATAAATCGGGCGAGACGCGTGCCGTTGCTCGCTCCATCAGCGATTACTCCAAACCAATGGATGATGGTTGACCGACCTCGGCAATATTGCTCTGACGATGACGAATATTCATGCTGGCGTTTGTGTGTAATACCTGCATTGTGGCAATACATTCGGCATTAGAATACCTACATATCTGGCCTACCCTGGACGGACATCAGACGTTCTAAATCAATCTCTAACTTCAAAAACAGCTCTATCATTCTATGTAATAATATGACAACCTCTTTTATGTTAAGCTTATTATAATGTTTTTAGTATATGTGTTCCTTGTTTTAATAATAGTATTAATATTAGTATTATTTAAACAAAGTAGGTATATGCTTTTACAAGTTCCTGACCGTCTATATGTTCTTTAATGTCCAGTCTATTCTAAGGATTCATAGAAGAGATCGCTCATAAGCTGTCTTATACTCTATTCTATTCTTCATTAACTCTATTCTTCATTTCTGTCTGTTTTGTTTTCTGTCATTGTATGGCATAATAAAGTGTTTTCTATCTATATTTCTTTATCAACCAGCCGTTTCAAATATTTGGTGGCCCAATGGGCATTATTAAATTTATAAATATTATGAGAGAAAGTATCTTTAGTACACATGGAGTAAATAACATTGCAATATAACTAAAAAAATACGCTTGTATTTTGTATTTCGTATCCTGTGCTGTTAAAGTTATATAAACGTCTATGAAAATATGAGTACATTAATGTTAGGGGTATTGAAATCCATATTATATTTTGTATGTCGAGAGCTTAGTCGCGAATCAATAGTCCAATCGTTGGCAAGCGCGTACCACTCTATCAGCGATTAGTTTTGGTCTACTGGTCACCCGCTCTCCTTGCCGTTAGAGCAGGAAGCTTGTTCATGGATAAATTACTGCTTAAATCGGATAGATTCCTAACTTTTCTCGACGTACCTCTCGCAACAGGCTTTGGAAAATTGGTTCTCTGAACCTCGTTACGTAGAAGCTCGAAGTTAAAGAAAAAAAATACGTAAGCTTGGTATAACAATGTAGGTAATAAGAAAAACAAATGAAAGGTGCTAGAGATATCCTCGATGAAAAATGTGAGACGCGAATCCATCTAAGGCTCGCCAACAAAGAGTCAGTGGAGGTCCATTATGTTAATGAAAGTGACTCCCGTTTGTCTTAAAGTCGTAGCTCAATTTGCAAGGCCAGAGATAAACGCTGTTAAACTGTCGAAGTTCGTGACAAAGCCTGAATAATGCAGATTACACCGAGAAAAATACGGCCGCAGTCAAATCTGCATATTTTATTGGTCCCTTTTCAATGTCCTTCGCGACCCGGAATAAAATGATATCTACTCCCTTACATTTATTGTTATTGCATTTTATCTAAGGCAACGTTACATTTGGATTGAGTGCAAATAAAAACCCCTTTTTTATGAAAGAGCACAGGTGGAAGGCTCATACTAAATTCAGTTTTCGATCTGAAGGTAAGCTAGATAAGCTTATATGTACCAACGATCCTTTGTGTCGTAAATAACGAAACTGTGCAAAGATTTATATCTATCAGTAAAAACAAATATCTGCAGATCACACAGAATCCCAGAGAGAATCGAATGAAATCCATAAGCTTTCACACCTCCTGCGCCACAGAGGTTATTATCAAATTTCTAAAAGATTTTAGTATTTGAATATTTGCTGAGGAATTCAGGACACAAATTATCGGAGGGAGAGATAATAGTTCACTGAGCAAGTGTGGCGATGGCTTTCTGTCTAGATAGAGTTGAGCTGAGCTATATGCGGAGGCCTATAGTGCTTCACGTTAAAGCGTTCAGACGCTTTGAAACGAATTTACGTTTACGAGTTCCCGTCCCGTATTTCCCAAATTGTGTACTTATTGTGGGTTTTATCGAACGTTTTTCTAATGGAAAGTACTTACAAAGAAATGGTCCGTTAAGAAAGTGGGACACAATATAAAAACAAAAGAACAGGTTATTCGGACCAAAGCAATACGTTTAACTACGTTGATGGTGCCCATGGTAGAGCTTATCAGTGGTTTAATCGGGAACGTAAAACAGCTCTTAACCTTGTTTGATTAGACTGGTAGTTAAAAGTGGATTTCAATGGGTTGAGCTTCGATAAAGTTTGACCCCTATAAAATGAGTAGTTTAGTAATCATGAGGATTGAAGATCCATAAAGTTAAACATACAATAATGGGATGCTTATGTACCGGACATAAGTATCCCATTATTTTATTTTGTTAAGTAACTCTAAGCATTGAGGATTAGGTGAATGTATTTTGGTTCTATAGTTATTTACGTACTTACACTTGATTTTGCACACCTGTGCTTCTAGCCGACCCTTTTAATGTATTTAGTTCAGTTCATTTGCTTTAGACCTTAAGTACCTACCAATCCACCTAGGTACTTACCTTTACTTTTACGTTAACACATTTAATAAATAATTTGGAATATAAATTGTATTCAATACAATTCCTCAGCTTTTATGTAAAATGTCCTCGATCAGAGGTGCTTCATGAACGTAAATATACTTTTTTAACCTACTTCAAAAAAAGGATCTCAGCTGTATGTTTTTACTTTGTTGATTCGCCCATTATTCTGTCAATCGTGAACCAATGAATGATAAAATTGAATGATTTTTTGTCATTATATAGAATAGAGGTGATCCCAAAATTGAACTGCAACAAATATTTCCGAGGAATAAGTATTTGTCCTCCTAAATTTAAAAAGATTTAGATCTTAAGGGATTTTAGGTCAATTTTAAGTTTTTCAAATTATTTTCAACTAAAATGATTTTTGACTATTATTGTGAAGTTTCTTTCGGTGCCTATCGAAATGATAAAAAATCTAGTTGTTAAAGGTTCTACACTCCTCTTTATAACTTCTCACTTCTAAACCCTATCAAGTCTAACATTAATAAATTATTTTCATTGATGTTTTTGTTTTGTACAAGACCAAGACTGCTGCCGTTTTATGAAGACGTTAAAGATCTTTGTTAAAAAATAATATAAGAAGAATTCTTTTGATTCATTTTGTTTTGTGGCATCTCTCACTTTTAGCGAGCACATTTTTTCCTATCTTAGAAATCTCACTCAAAGGAAAAGTCTGAACAGGTAATTCGTTCATTTAATAAGATATTTGTAATTCCGTTTTGCAAATCAAGATTCTTTTTTCTTCTTCGGTACTTTTGTATGATTTAAAAGATCAGCGGCTATTTTGTTGGATTATTTAAATGTTTGCTACGTGAGGTTGCAGACTTAACTGCTGCTATTAGCCCTCCATAAATATCTGGGTAGAGTATTAAGGGATTTAGATTTAGCTGGTTCGGCCCTGACATAGGTTCAGTGGGTAAGAGTTACGGTTACGGACAAAGAAGGTTTCATGTTTTAAAGTACCCCACAATGGAGATAGATGGTATATCCACCAATTAATAGACATTTTTGAAATAAACGATTTTTTATAAATGTAAAGGCATTGTAAGATATCACCAATCGACGAAACGTCGCGGTATTATCTTCAACTAGAGCTCAGAGCTCTGCTACAGGAAAGTGTCAATCATATCTAGTGCTGAACTGGTTTTACCAACGCATCATCAACTAGTCGATTTCAAAAACCATTTTAAACACCAACGAAGGAGCAGTTATGGAGACTTACAAATTATAAGAACCAATAATCCTTCCTTACTAATGTATATGAATGTATGAATGTTTGTTCCTCTTTCACGCAGGAAATACTGAACAGATCCGGCCGAAATTTTTAAAAGACATTGTTCTAGCACTGGATAGGCTACATTTTATCCCATAAATCAGTTCTTATGGGAAAGATATAGCCTTAAAATATTTACATAGAAATAAAGCGTGTGAAGCTGAGGGCAGATCCTAGAGATTTAATATTTAACTCACTCAATCACTCAATATCTGTTTGAACTGCTCTAAAGATCCTTTAGTCTCACAGATGTTGAGTAATGTTAGGTAAAGTGTAATAAATTTTTAAACCGACTTCGAAAAAAAGAGGATGTTCTTTGTTCGCCGATGGATGTTGTTCTTTAGTGCATGTTCACCGATTTCTTCATCAATTGTGGACAAAATTTGACGATATTTTGATTTTACATAGAAAATGGTTCCAGTTTATCACCAAAAATTATTACTGAGGTATTTGTAATCCCGCAAAACAAAAAAACCAGTGTTTCTTTAAAGGAATTCGAATTTTAAAAAATATTACATTTTTATTTACGCAATGTTTTACACACTATAAAGTTATAATTAGGTAGGTAACCCTACTTTAATACTGTAAGACGAGCTAGCTAGGTAATTTTACTTTACAATCTTTTCAGACTCAAGATATCTCAAGTAGGTTCAAAGCGTTTTACGTTATTAAAATTTCTGAAAATGTTTTAAAGAACTCAAACAAAAGAGTCTCGAAACGAGACGTCTCGTGCAGCCGAGCAGATCCCCAGCGCAAACAATGCGTCGTCGGCCCCGCAAAAGTTGCCCTAATCTTACCTACCGTAGATGATCGAGATTGTCGGAAAATTCAGCGGCGATTAAACGTATTTATAACGTTTTCGTTTGACGTTGCGTGGCCGTCAGAGCCGTCAGAAGCAACAGGGCCGCGATTGGAGGGCGGGCGGGCGCATGCGCGCTGCGAGACGGGGGAGCGCGCGCGCGGGGCAGGCCGACGCAGCTTCCACGCTCGTTCTTAATGAAACGCCGGTACCCGCGGATCGCGTTGCGCTCGCTGTTTCGAGCTCTTCCTTCAAAACTTCAGCATTTTGCCGTCTCTCTCGCGCCCTCTCGTGTTGCAAAACAGATCCGCGGCTGGTGGGTTTCGCGATTCAAAAGGTAAGGAAAACACACTTAACACACACTCAGTCAACTTTTTCGTCTATAAAACTTTTGCATCAATACGAAACACCATTCAAAGTTTTTATTTTTTTGGTTTCGTGATTTTTGGCGAGAACATTATAATTTTATTTAGAGTTCTTTCATAACTTATATTAGATATATTCATATTTAAATATTATTTCCATTACGCTTTTCTTTTAAGATTTGCCGATATTTGTTTATTAACAACTCACGTTCTGCAGCCTTTGTTGATATTTTGGCCTTGCATGAAAAATGACTGAATAAGTAACAGCAATTTCAAAGGTATGCTTAATTTAGGTACTTGTATAACAAGTAAAAAATACTTTGGTGCCTGGTTTACTACCTTTAACCACGTGGCTTTGTTTATTTTGCCAATACACGAGCAATGTTTTTATTTTCAGTCTCGTATCACTGTGAAACTACCATAATATAATAAATTTTTAACCAATTGTTTCGAAAGCCCTATTAATATGTAAAATCATTCTTCAAGAATGTTGAGTTTACCAATTTCATTAGTGAAATAAGTATTTTGTATACTTCTAAACACAAAAAATTACTTTAATCAGGATGATTGCAAAATTAAAAGAAAAATAATTAATGATTCAAAAAAGGACTGTAACGAATGACTCAATGAAAGAATGACTTAATTGGAGTGTAGGTAAATATTTATAATTATATTGTGTTATTACAGTAACTTCATCATGGTTGAATTGATTTTGATGATTAAAAGCTGGAATTTCTAGCTTGGTCCCATATACATTCAATCAAGATCAGTCTGAATTATTTGAGTTTACGTTAATAATGCGGGAAACTTTAAGTAAGTTGCTGATTTTTGTAAAATTATTTCATCAAATTATTCTGAGAAAAACACAAAATATACCACCCATACATAAAATCATTTTTATCTCACGTTAATAATAATTTTCGACGCATGATATAAAGCTATTGTTCGGACTCACAATGGATCTGTCAATATTTCACTCGAGATGAATGACAGTCGGAAATATAACAAAATGTCAACGTTTCCAGCGCGTTTCCGGTAAGATCCATGAAAAAATTTAAAGAAAGTTGTAGGTACAATTTGTTTGACACATCTGGGTTTTCAAAAATTTAATTTTACAAGATTTTTCAGCTATCGCAAAGCACTACAAAACGGTAGACATCTCCGCACTATATTAAAAAATTGGTTTTCAAAACATGTAAAAAGAAATTCTACAAACAAGATTGACGAAGGTAAACAAAAGTAGGAACACCTGTATAAAGGTAGGTACTATATATCGGTATATACATGATATACCTAGTCGGTAGCTGAATGCAACCATAAACCTACTTATTTGTTATTAATGTTTGATACCTGGGCTTGATACAGTCAAATCATTGGAGCAACTTTTCTGACAATTCCTTGAAACCTAAGGAAAACGTACAATGAAATGATATTTCCATGTTAAAATTCAAACCAAATTCAAAGACAGAATCTCAAACTTTTTGAAAGTTGAGGAACTCTGACAGTGGATGATTCCAGGCTTTTAAATAAATTGGTACGCTCATAAAGATAAGATTTGATGGCTTTTCCAAGTAAGGAAAGTAAATTGATTATTTTAACTGTTAACTAATTGATTTTAAGTGAATTTGTTCCTCATATTAAGTTTAGTAAATATTATTGATTAGACACATATTTTGTACAAGCTTTTTAAAATTTTGTACAAAATAGTGTCCTTTCGGTCGAGTGTTAGCATCTGACATAAAAGTAGTGTCCTGCACAAAATGATACCAGTATTGTTTATTTTTCACAACGACGTGAATTTCCTACGTGTTAGGTTGGCTAAATCCCTGCCTAGTTTTGTGCAAACTGGGGTGAACGTGTAACCTACTTCTTACAATTTCAATTCAATCTTAGGTATGTAAAATTGTACCTGTAACAACCTACAAACAGTAGATTAGATTCTGAAAGACTAGTATCCAGTGTAAGGAATTTAACATTACTACATTAATCTGTCTAGCCTCGCTTTGTAATTAAGCTCAGCCACTTTGCAATACGTAGATCTCTTAGTATACCTATATACTTCTAATACATGTAGAAATAGAAGCCAGGGTACGTTTTATAAAACCAGGTAGATGCATTAGATAATAGACATGAGTTGTCAGTCTCGAACGATTAATGTAAAATGTTCGATCAGAATGTCCTCAGGCATATTTACAATCATGGTAGGTTGGTCAAACCCGGATAAAGATCAAAGGCAAACAAAATACAACATATCACGCAGCGTAGCGGTTGCGGCGGCACAGATGCAAACATGGTATCTGTGGGTGTTGCTGCTGCATTTTGATAAAACGCGCACAATTTCCGATTGCGGTGCCGATGGACGTTTTAGCTGGGATTGCAAAAGCAAAATATCATAGGAAAAAATCTGCGACCGACAACCATTTGATTAAGTTTTTTTGAAGCAAATGAGGTCGCAGTATAGATAACTGAAACTCGTTGAGAAAGAGGTCAAAGCATTAGACATGTTTCCTAATAATAAACGTTTAAGTGGCGCATGGCGTTCAGCAAAAAACAATTTGCCGATGAAATTTAATTTGAAGGTTAAATTTTGGGCGTGCAAACAACATTGACTTTCTAGGTTTTTCTAAAAGACGTAATTTTACCTACATTTTAAAGGTTATTTTACTGAATTCAGACGTAACATCAGAGATACCTATTTAAATAGAAGTGAAAACACAAAAAAGAAAAAATGTTATTCCTCTTCTACTCTACTCTAGCAGATAAGCTCTCGAAATTATGATTCCCTACTAACTTAATAAATTAAAATTTATCGCTTTTATCGACGTCAACAAAAAAGAATACCACTTATCGGACATCGGACAATAATCTTCCACCTAAGGATGATATTTAATGAAAAACTACCAGACGGCTGGTATTAGTGCGACAAAATTCCACAACGCGATAACAATGATTTTCCAATACCCACATTGTTTCCAATAAGAGCCCTGCCACGACTTGGGTCGTCCATATGGGGTCGGCACTCGCCTGCGGCTTTTTCACTCCCGTTACTTTTATAATACATTTTTGATATTAACGGGCACACTAGTTATAAACCATTAAGTTAAGCTTTTTTTCTCTCTCTACTATTCAAAATGATGAAACTGTTTCACCGAACTAATGGTAATTTGTGAAATAAAGTATTTTCTTATTTAGGCCTTATGGGTTGAAAAAATAGCGAATATACTTGAAAGTAATAAAAATATGCAGATAATACAATCCGCTAATATTAACCTTCTAAACTGAGACTTTGAAAAACCGAAACAACAATAAATTTAGTCCATTGTGTCGGAGAACAAATACAGTGTCAACAGATAATAAAAGAAAAGATAGCCGATACCCGCGCGCGAACCCAATAACGCAGAGCCTCTAAATGTATAGGGATCTTTATAAATCGGACCTGTATGTGTACAGAACCAAAGCTATAGATATCGCCGAAGAATACGAATCAACAAGATTTGTGAAAGTCGATTTTAAAATGTTTTTAAATATCAAAACGTGTTTATTTGCTTGATATGTATGACAAGTTACCGATTTTATATTTAACATGTCTACATTTATATCTAGGATTATATATTACGTTACCATATAATTTTATAGTTAATTGGAAAACTATCATCAAAGGATTTAACTTAAAGTAAATCCCGTGTGATCTTAGGAAGTTGTTTCTCATCTTGTGTTTGGTATACGGAGCATTTGACGGAATTTGTCTTAGATCCCGCTAGTGAGCGGATGGGTAGGTACTTTATCCCTTTAGGGAATTCCGCAAATTCCTCTTTAACCCCACTCAAATTAACTCATTATTTCCCTTACCAGAGTTTAGTTTAGCTTTGCTTCGTTATTTGCACTTATCCCACCTGAGATTCATTATCTGCGATATTGTTTTAAAATAAAACCTATATATTATCTTCAGAATAAAGGGAACCCCTAGCTATATAACAAAACTTTTATGTAACTCGGAAAAGTTTGGGAAATCTCATTGCTTCCGTCCCCAAGGAAATCGGTGACACTCTTGACATCGTGAAACATAAACAGATACCGAAGAATGCCTGCGATGCTCTCCATTTGGGCCGAATACTGAGGAATTTACCGAAAATACTTTGATTCTTCTTGTAATAAGCCTACATATTTCCCCTGGCTCAGTATCTAATATTAATTTGTTTTGTAGGGCCTAGCCAGTTTATAATCTACCATATATTTTATTAGGTATGTGGGTTCCCTATGTAAACCCAGGAGCTTATTTCATACTCATTTTTAGCTTTTTTACAGAAAGTACCTGCCTATCTATATACATATAAGTGCCAAGCCATTACTGAACGCCGCTTTTTAACGACATGTGCTATAAAATGGACACTGTCGACAATATACGAGTAGTTTGACGCTTGAATATGTACTAAAACTGACCAGACATTATTTCTCTCCACAAAATAAAATGACACCATTTTGCACGAGCATGTACCAACGAACAAAAAGATATTGATAGATGAGGTATCTGTACGGATAAGGACAGATAATTTCAGCGGAAGCATGACTAGATGTGAATAATGTCGAGCTTAGTAACAGGGTGTGTATAAACAAGTTAACCTAAAATTGGTGTAGGCAGAAGCACAGTACAACTCCTAAAGTTACAATCTGTAACCGATACAACTATATGCTACAACTAACCCTTTATCCAATTAGACCCTGACTTTGTAATCTCAGGAAAATATTTATGAAGTGATACATATTGAAAAATTGTCGAGCAATTTATGGTCTATAAGATCCGACTGCAAGATTAGCCCGCTCATCGTTTTGTGCTTATTACCATATTTTTATATTTATTTGTAAGAAGGAGAATATATCTCTACCAGGTTACCTATCGGATTTTTTTTTCATCTTGAAATCCCGGTAATTTTCGGGACTTTGATTGTAGGCCTTATCCCAGGACTTTGAAATTGTCGGGAATTCCCAAACCCTACGCAGTATCGAGATATGTATCTTTTTTAAAGTAGTTTTAATCCTTAATGTTTAGTTTAGTTAAAAAAATTTGTGGATATTGAGAAATAAATATTTTTAATTTCATTCATTTCATTTCATTTTTCTATAAATCGTTATCTTTTTAGTTTGTGGTTATAATGCCATAAAATAATTAGTGCTGGCTTCTTCAATAAATATTTATTTAAAACAAATTATTACTTACTTACATTTTACTTTAAAAAATGTTATCAGTATTCAATGTCAAATAATGATCTATGTAAAACTTATAACAACTTCTAAATACTTTTAAATTACACATAAACTTTGTCACACAAACACGTGATAACTTGAGGAATCAGACATGAATTTCAAACTACAGCTACCTTTTTCATAACCCATATATTTTACGTGACTATAATAATATGTTCCCGGTGAATGTATAGTAAAAATTAATAATAATAATCTATTTCTATGCAATTGTAACTCTTATAGTCTTCAAAATTAATCGTGAGCTTGTCTGTGACAGATCAATAGACAAAAGTATTTCTTTTGAAAAACTTTGAAAAGGGATTTGCTACTTAATTAAACATGAATTTAAGAGAACCGTTGATAACGAGCAAAGTTTTCGGCCACAATGAATATAATTAATCAACAACTTTTAAACATTGTTTCATTTTCGATAGTAGATAAAACATTATTTAAAAAGAGTTTGAACTCCCAACTCTTTTATTGGAGTTGCACGCTTTATTGATTTATATTGGTAAGACGTAAGTACTCATCTATAGGTATACCTATAGCAGATGCATTAGCTGTGTCTCCGAGATTGCCACAAAATTTGCGTCGAGGCTATAGGTATTATAACATCGCGTGATATATTTAATCCCAGTTCTTTACATTCGTTTATGAAGAGGCGAGATTAATGCTGCGAGCTTAACGTAAGATGCGAACCGTCGCCTCTGCCAGCTCGGCCCAGCCATCACAACTGGCGTTCGCGCGTGACGCCGACAGATAAGCTAATTACTTATTGTGATTTACCAACCGGTTCTTAGCTGATTTTTCATCAAATTTTCCGAGAGCAATTTCAGAATAATAAGTAGACGTCGTCCACCACAATGGCAGCAATTAACCGGACAATTTAACTTTTTAATTGCGAATTAAGAAACTGGGGAGTGCAAAGGTTCAACATGGCCTGTGAAATTAATTAGGAAGACGACATTCAGTTGCTGTAGATGTAGACAGTTTTGAAATTGCACCAATTGGTATCTCTGAAAAGCATTCGCTGTGTTAATTTAAAAGATTACATGTTTTCCCCCTTACACAAAGAGTTAACAAACACAACTTATAGGTTCTTGTATCAACTAAGATTAACTTTAGTCAAATAGCTTCCAAGAACAAGTACCTTGGAATGTGGCCCCCATACAATGTTATTACACAAGTGATTTTAGCTTTGCGTTAATCGGAATTCAGGAATGAGCATAGACAATGTAAACATGACAATAGAAGTACGAGAAAGGGGCTGGTTGGAACTCGTATCGGTGGCGTGCCACTCGTGAGATAACACTACGCCCCGTCTTTGAGAACGGATGTAAAATTATTAAGCAACGGAATGCTGCTGAATGGAACTCTGCCTTTGCGATATCGAGGGTCGAGATGGGACACTCTACGTGACCTTCGATCCAATTAACTCTATCTAATTCCGGACCGCCTACAAACGTCTAATTATGTTTAAATTTTATCACAATTCTCCCTACATTTAAAAAGAGTTTCTATAATGGAACTTACCGAAAACAATCACGTAATTTCAGAATAACTACGATGATCGGACACACATCCTGAATTTTTTCGTAAATATTCGAAGTGGGATGTAATTGTTTAAAAATCTGTCGAATCTGAATACAAAGCTCGGGTTGATTGTCATTCCAATGACGGCAATATTATGAGAGTTCAACATTATTGGATCTCTGAAGTGCGAGATTTCTTAGTCAAATGGCCGCAAAGTAAACACCGTTCAATTTTATTACGAAAACAGTCTCTTTGACAATCCCCCAGCGGCGAACCAGTAAATCTCTATTTGTCGCAACTAAAACAGGTCACGGTGGATGGCTATTACGTTTCCTAAATGCTACCGAACTCCCTGTAGAGCGCTCTAATCCACTCCGAACGGGCTGGTGTCAAACGCAGGCCAGGGTTGTTTGTATTGTTTATTGTCGTTACGCTCGTTCGTTCGGCAAAGACGACGCGCCACCGCCATCGCCGAGAGCATGTTTCAATTGATGGAGTCGAACGGTCCCCAGAGCATAAGTTTATACTCGTGCCCCGAACGATAGATAGGTGCTCGCCTGCCAAAATTGTCTCTTATTCTATGTTTAGCGATGTTGCTTCAGTGCAAGTATCATCAATAAGTACACGACTGATAAAGTTTGTTTATTTCTTTGTTTTAAGCTCAGCAAGATAAATATATTCATGAGAACTGTATAGTTTTTATTGGAAAGGAACGCTTAGTCAGTCCGTTGGTTTTTACGCAGCAGTTCGTCGTTCGGGTGTGGATGAATAAAAAACGGCGAAGAGCCAGCAGAATGGAACAAAACACTTGAAACAATATCGCGACAGAGCGGCAATCATTCCTGTTTTATCTCAGTTTGCGCACGCCGCGTCGGAAACAGCTCTAATAAAAAACTACCATGTTTTCATACTGTGCGCGTTACGTACTAGGCTATACGGACCTGTTAATGATACTGCAGTACCTAACACCTGCCTTCATATAAAGTGCCAAGAGAGCCAAAATTAAATTCTCTTCATTCTACAAAGTTTCAATTCTTTGCTGTTTTTAAGATGTAACCTAACTTTTTGACAAAACCATAATTGGTATCTAAATAATTAAAATACCTACTGGAACGGGCCACACTCTTTATTTGTTCACAATTTATAGATACAATTGTGCATGAGTCAACCTGCTAAGTCTAAATTAGATTTCATGCGGTCTAAAGTTATACCATACGTAAATAAAATAAAGTCTCACAAGACTGTTTGAGCTGTATTTTAGTTAGCTTGTGGTTGACTCATGGCTTTCTATTTGTAGAAAGTCGGTAGGACTTGACTATAATTTAAACTTGGCTTCTTATTATTATTACGTTAAACATTAGAATTGTCAACATGTTCAATTAATTAATTGATGTTACTTTGTTGCAGATTTCATTGAAGAACGTCGAACGAACTGACAATAATCCCAATCAACCAACCAAGACAATAAAACTGAAGATGAAATGAAAATGATATTATACAAATGTTTTGAGATTAACTATACGATTTGTCATACTTGGAAGATTATTGTTATTGATGAAGCAATGTGAGCTTTTTACCGTTTGATACATTTTTATAAAACTAAGTATGTTTGTGGAATCTTCTCGACGTTCGAGATCCATCTCGATGGAGACCGGCGGACTACCATTGGTGTCTACTTTCGCACTGCTCACCATTGTTGCAGGTAAGTGTTCTTAGCTTCTTAATTGAGTCTCTTTTCTCACAACATTTTTGAAAAGTGGTAAAACTGGAGACATACAATGTTTAGTTATTATAATCGCTCAAACAATTGTTTATTTGTTTAGTAGTTAAATGGATAGCCTATGTAACTATTGTATGTAGTAGCTATATGTATAAGCTTTATTTATTTAAATATTCTTTGTGCGCAAAAAGAGGACCATGACCAATTTGTTTTCCAAAACTTAGAAAGCACTATATTCGTAGTGAAAATAGAAACCAGGATTTCCATAAATTTGCAAATTAATGCCTTTGCTAGTACGTAATACGTGCAACGGCCATGTAGGTATGTTAATTCAAATGCACAGCTTAAACCATAAAGTAGACAAATTAGGCTTAGAGAGGGCGAACTATTGGAGAGCGGCGACTAAACTAAATACGTTCCGTTTTGCCCGTAATGGTGCCTGATGAAAAGCTTAATATCCTGTCGGACATCTCCTTGCTAGCTCTTTGAAAGCATTAATTTTCTCTTCCTGCCTCTGAATAAACTAATGGGAGCACACGAAAATGTTACTCAGACAGATTTGCTCGATAAACATTTTCGTAGTTTCGCTAAATTAGTTTTAGAAACTGTTTAAATTACTATTTTGAAATACGGTAAAATATAAATGACATCATGTCTGATCATGTTATTTGTTAGTATTTTTTCATGACAATAAATTATCATCATCATCAGTCCACTGCTGGACATATGTATGCTTTCCTTAATTGCAATTGTAGTTCTGAGCAAATTATCATAATCGGGTCTTACTATAAAAAGGAGATATACAAGATATTGTGAAAATTGTTTATTTTCAAATATGCGCCAATTACTTACAATACTTATGTAATACAGAAATCAACCAGAGAAGAAAAGAAATGTAGGGCTTATCAACCAATTATCGGCAATCGAAGCCGCAGTAAATACATTAGGTACGTTCAGTAAGGATGGGTTCAGTCAGCGACGAATGTCTCACCGAACACAAACCAATGCCGTTGCCGCCGTCATATACTTTCAGAACCTATACGTAAATGTTACTGTCGCTTTATAAAATGTGACGTGAGTAAACAATTGTAAGCAGATGGAGTAAATTGTTTGACTTTAACGAGTGTCGGCTGCGAGCCGAGGAGTGCAGCTCAGACGCAATACCCTCTAGATACTCTCACAGACGCAATCCAAATCGAACCATACCTTACTGGATTCCAAGTTTAATTGAAAACGCTTTATATAACCTTTTCTTTTAATTGTTTAAAGCCTTATCCTCCCCCGACCGCGTGCCGTGAAATGTTTCATTACAGTTGTGGACGAAAACTCGACAACCATTTAAATAAACAAAGATAGGTATTTATGTTTGACCTCACTCGAGTTGAACCCCACAACGCATAACGGCTAATTATTAGATTAATTGTATTGAAATTAGTGATCGTACGTGTGGTGAATTTAACGCAATTCTACCAGAATGTAATTATAGACGTCGATGAGCGTGAAATACCGAATAATTGGAACACGTATTTCGATATGGAAGCTTCGAACGATGAAATGCCGTACAAACGAATAAAGTTATTTCAGTGATATCTACATTGTGTCGATTATCTTAAGAGTTACTGTTTACTCAATACGATAATGTTATCGTATTTTTTAATGTTACTTCTATGTAGAGTCAGTTAGGTAACCATCCTATAGCAACCGAGATAATAATACCCGCCTTATAGCCAACTGTTTACAGGCGAGCAAATGTTATTAATCTGTACCCTAACGAACAAAATGTATTGAACATTACTTGACCAAGTATGTTGCAATCCCCGGTGTTCGAAGCTCACGGTACACGGCAAAGGTTTAACTCTATTACCGTGAAATACCGAAAGCGAGTCGGGTTCAAGCGTGTGGTGAACTCTGTTCCTAGCTCTTTTTTGCCTTTTTTCTTTTATACAGTACGGCTTTAATACATAACTTGCCTACATACTCATCCGTTGTTAGGCACTTGGTTTACTGGGTAAAAAGGGGAGCGAAAGAGTTAGATTCTCTTTAAATGTTAGTAGTTACAGTCCCTCATTATACTAAACCTAGATGCAACATAAAAGGAAATAGGAGAATCCGTTTAACTAAATGGCGTACTAAGTAAATGAGTTTAAATTCGTAGATTAGAACCTTGTGTTCACTGGACTCGGGCTTGAAGCTAGTTGGTAAACTTGCTGGCTTAACTCCATAATCTGGAATTTATTCTTATGTTTGTAACATTCTAGGTAAATATTTCCCTTGAGTGTAAGTGTAGTTCTGACCATAAATGCTCCGTGCGGCGACCACCGACTATAACTGTGACTAGAGTTAAAAAATAAACGTAGTATGTACCTACTGCAGCGTTTTCATTTTATTCTTATTATAGTTTCATGAGTGCTCAGCTCATATGCGTCTCTCTTGTAATGGATATCTAGCTAGAGGGGTCAACGTTCGCTGAAGTTTGTGGCGTCTCGCCTACTCTGAAGTTATTAATTTTCTTTGATTCATATTAAGGCAGCGATTAAATACAAACATCACTGAGATTCTTTGCTTAAATATTACTGTACCTAAATTAAAACGATCGTTCTGAATATCTACACATGTGAAATAATAAGAGTATTAGATTCTACTGCAACATTATTCTTCTTGTGTCGATCCGTTCACAAAATCATTTGTTTTCATTTGACACAGTCGGCTTGAAACGCAGTGCTCCGTGCCGTCGTGACAATGACATGGATGGAAGACATACCAAGCCTACGTAGGCCTTCGTGCCTTTTATTTATAGACATACACTGACATTGATCAGTTAGCTAAACTAGAAAACGATTACTTTGAGTCTGTCTTGCGCTGAAATTAATCTTTATTCATGTATCTAATAAATTTAAAAATTGATACTTCGCTGTTTCAATTTTCAAATTATTGGATATTTGGCTAAATAATCTGGATTAGGATAACTCGTGCCACGAGCACGGTTAGCCACAAAACCGATCATTCAGTTAATAGTGGTATATACATACATACACAACAATTTATCCGATTATGGATGGTTATCTAGGATGCAATTATTTATAATTAAAAATATTGTAAACTAACCATAATCGGATAGATTGATAATTGCATCCTAGAGTATGCAATTATTTATAATTAAAAATATTGTAAACTAAATAAACCTATCTTTGTAACAAGTTTGTTGAAGTGTTGATTGGTTATTGGGTCGGTACACTTAACTATGTGTTGTAAATAATGTAATGAAAAAAATAACTGGCCAAGTGCGAGTCAGACTCGCGCACGAAGGGTTCTGTACAGTAATCTATAAAATATATTTTTAAAATAAATCATAAAAAAGTTACGGCATAAACGGCTGATCTTTTGATTGCGTTGCCTGAGAAGTTTGATTTGTTCACTGCTGCAAGGGACAGTAGACTTGAGTATTGGATGTGAATATAATGATGCTACACTCATTTGTGAAAAACTTTGCTTATAGACAGACAGACCAACAACAAAGTGTTCCTCTATGATTTCCATTTTATCCTTCTGAGGTGACTGACGGACCCCTAAAAATATAAGAATTTGATAACTATGTATAAAATAAATTGAAACTGAAATATTTAAAAGGTATAACAGTCATAGAGATCCTTCACTCACTACAATAAGCCAATAGCTTATATTGGTAACTAGCGACCCGGCCCGGCTTCGCATGTTTTTATTATACGTATAAACCTTCCTCTTGAATTACTCTATCTATTAAAAAAAAAACTGCATCAAAATCCGTTGCGGCGTTTTGAAGAAGCATTCAGCATTCAAAGGGACATAGGGATATAGGGACAGAGAAAGCGACTTTGTTTTATACTATGTAGTGATTAGAGCCCTACAAAAGTTTCATAACTTATTCGGCAAAAAAATATTTTTTAAATTTTATAGCGTAGGGTAAAGCCGGGGACTTTAGCCTACGCTCTACGGATCTACGGATGTATAGCTTGGACAGCTTCGTGTCGCATTGGCTGCAAACTTAATTTCCGAAAATTTGTGTAGCCTCGAAGGTAAACTTAATTTTAAGCCAATCAATACCGATTGCGTTGTCTTTAGTGACGATTTTTGGCAGTGCGGCACGTATCACCAGGCGCTTATACGGTCTTTACCCTAAATCATATTAACAGGACATCAAAATTATTTTTCTAAGCACACACACACAAGACTTAGTTTTGGTAAATCTCTAGTGACGCTTGAATTCATGACTAAAGCCATTCACATAATAAAGGAAGATACGAGTACTAACCAGATAGTACGACTGTCACAGAAAGTTTCAGGCGAGAACTAGTCTCTCAGAGTACTGAACTTTATAGATTGAAATCTGTGCCGGCATTGTAGTCACAGACACCTTGGAACTTAAATGTTATAAGAAAGATTTAACACTAGGATTACCAAATAGAATCAATTTATAATCCAGACTCGATACAAAATTGGATAAGAGCTGTGTACTTATAGGTAGTAGCTAGCCGATATCCGTTTTTATTAACAACGATAACTAATTGACCACTGACCCGGAAATTCATTACGCAATGCGCGATTATCTAACCTAACGCATAGATACGTACTTGTAAGACTGTATGTACGTAAATTAATACATTAACACATTCACTGTCCAGTCTTTGCGATGCGATTCAGAGGGGTGCACCACTGTTAGGAGCAGGAATACGGCTTTTAAAGAGTTAATCTAGACCGAAGCATGACGCCAGGAAAAGCTCTAATTAGCTTCGGCTTATGAATGCGTCGTTTGCACCCTAAGTGTTGACGGAGTAATCTATTTGTACAATATTATTATTTTATATGTTGTATCTAAGCTCGACAGCAAAAGTTTCTCCCGACAATAATTCAGGACAATTCGATAATTTTCATGACAAATTTACAACCAAAATGTATATCACATGTTTACCGATAATATTTAAATTACATTAATATGCCCACAAAATCCACTTATGAGTACCTGAAAAGCAATTTGCCGGTAACTATGCCTGGCAGTGAAGTATTCACATAAATCAATTTACCGAATCGTTGCTGTACCTACTAACTACCTATTCGGTGCTGAACTTTGGAACTTATTATTACGTTGTTTTGGCAACAGCATAATCACTTGTTTTTGTTTCTAAAATTTATGGGTTGTAAAATAGTAAATTGTATCAATAACTTACAAGAAGATCAGAGTGCGAGATGTAATAAACAATTCGATGTATCATTATCTACTACGAAACGACTAGGTACTCAATACAATTATATTATTCTATTTTCAACAAAACGTTTTCTTTTAATAGACAGAGTAGGAAAAGATAATACTTCCCGTTGTATGATGAAATTAAAAATTATGTGTAACTTAATTGGGCCAAATGTGTACTTAGGTCGGTAAAGCAAGAGAATGTAAAATTTATTTAATTCCAGTATACGGGATTAGTCGAATTGAATGAAAATATCCGGCGTTCCAAAATCCCGCGGGGTTCCATTAATCGTTTTGATGTCACAGTATGGGACATTTAGTGTGACCCTTTTTATGCGCCGACCATTCCCGGATTCATGTCCTTAATCGCCGAATGCCGAACGTCGAATAGCGAAAGCCAAACCAGCCAAACTGCGTATCATCCAGAGCATTCAGATGACATATAGGTCGTTCCGACCTCACATTTTGTTATGGTTATTGTATCAATAAATAAGTAAGCAGAAAACTCTTATGAATATGAAGCAGGGTTAATAGACAGGGTGCCACATAGAAAGTGTAGAAAGCCGAAAGAGAGTTATTTTGGATCTTGGACTATGTAATAAAATTGGACATTTTTTTTTATTTTCGTGTATATTATTATATTTTATTATTATTAGGTGTAGTCTAACTTTAATAAATGTTTTTTTCAAGTTTTATTTTATTAAATTTAATATTCATATAGCTTCTCATTTTTAATTATAATGACCTCTCAAGTTTGTACGTATTATGTAAATCAATTATCTGTAATTTATTATCGTTGCACTGCTGACCCTATTTTAATGTGTTATTCTCCAGCTTAACGAATAAATAGCTCTCAACGATAAGTCCTTTTTTGTAATATGTTTATTTGAGTAAGATATAAGTTTTAATTCTATGTTACTTTCTATTACAATAAAGTGACCGTTCAATAACTCATCCAAAGGATGTCATTATAGGTGAAAATTGATATAATTATATTTACAAAATTTAAATTTATATATTTTTTAAATTTTATAATAAAAATTGGTGTTCAACATTAAATCAATTTAGTAAATGCAGGACTGCGTGTAAAATGACACAAAAGGGAGGAAAAAAATATCATAATTTATTAAACTGCATATCAGAACTTAATCCCCTCGGGGGATCAGAATCACCCCCTTTCGGATTAGTACACGTGTTACGTGGCACCCTGTATAACAATCTATCATTATGACGAGCAATAATCGAGTAACTAATACAGTAAATGAAAGTAATCTCGCAATCAAAATTACGCCAGAATCATTTTTCCAATCTACTTCTTTTGTTCTTGCCAACGTGAATTACGGGCCATATTAATTTAAAATCTAGCTAGTATGACTTTCCGGACTTTCAGGTCAAATGATATAAAAGGTGCAAAAGTTATAATGGCCTCAATTTTTTATAAACCATTATCTTCTTTTTAACGCTTCAATGCATAGGTCGATTTATGATTGGGATATTATACCTACACTAAATTGTGTGCTCACCCATTTCCTGAGTCTTCAAAGTGCATTCAACTATTGCAAAAGAGATTTAATGCCATTTCTGCATTCAGAGGGGCAAAATAAGCTTAGATGTAGGCACAACTTCCATGCAATACCTACCATTGTTTGGCAAAATAAACTGTTTACTTAGGACCTAGTGGAAACTAATGTTTTAAGCTTTATTTTTACGCTCTGGTTTGAATTGAACCATTCTCGTCATGTAGACTTTTGGAATATACTTATTTTAAAAATTTAAGCATCGATTTTAGTTCAAGAATTAAAATTATTACTTATCAATGGTAAGTATCAAGAAAATGAAATTCATTACCTGGATAGATCCATAGCCTTTGATTGGCCACATAGCCAATTTCCCACTTTTGTTTGTGCAAGCCTGACCCAATTTAAACCAATTTGAAAGGTCAATTCAACCTGTACTCCTCTGATTGTGTTTGGCTACAATTGAAAATAAAGCTGATTCAACTGCTACTGTAAGGGTATTGCTAATCGAACAACCCTATCAAGTAATCCTGGTAATTGATTTCTCGGGATCATTATTCGCGTACTAATTTTACAAACCTACACATTATTGTAAAACCGTTTGATCCACGCTAATTTGTTAAAACAACAAAGATAAAAGCTCTATCGGTCAATCATAAATCTTTGTTTTAAATAATAATAGGAAGGTTACCTTACGAATCTTTTGAACGAAACACGTATAATGCGAAAAGGTAGGATTAACTTCTGAATTATTACGGGTTTTATCCTTCGGGTAGTTTTCATAGGTTAAGTCTTTTGTTGTTTACGTGTCCCAAAGTTAAGGCTGATTTAAACAAGCAGTATGTCTAACAGGTCAGCTGCAAGGGTCGGGCTACAGTGAGCCGGAACCAGAGTTTCTCTCTCCTCTGGAGAATGTTACCCTGGCTATAGGCCGGGATGTGCATTTTACATGCACTGTGAACCATCTTGGTGGCTATAAGGTGAGATGAGATGAAATAACTCAGTTATAAAGCTATATAAATATAACTTTTACACATAACCTTTTACAGATATTTAAACAAAGTCGAAAAATATTAAATTATTTATTTAAATGACTATTTGAGTCTTCGAGATTTAGCTCAATCTCTACATTTTAATTTAGTTAAAATATATGTTAATATTCAGTAAACTTCGCAGGTTGCCTGGATAAAGTCGGATACAAAGACAATCTTGGCCATTCACACCCACATGGTGACCCTTAACCAGCGGTTGTCAGTCACACACAACGGACACAACACTTGGAAACTTTACATCAACAACGTGGAACCGAAAGATTCTGGGACCTACATGTGCCAAATCAACACGGACCCTATGATGAGCCAGGTAAGTGCTATTTTAACACACATCCTACGCTAACTCATCAAAGACCTTCACAAAGCACAGCTTAACTACTAGGTTCATAAAATTTTGTAACTTTAATGATAGGTTAAAACGATGGATAGACTTGATGAAATTTGTTATGTAGAGCATGCCTATTTCTAAACGTATTATCATCACGTTGATTCTGTTAAGCAATTTATTATATTATTATCAGTATTTGTCTGTAGTTTCCCATGACTGTATAAAGACTTCTCTTGTTAACTACAGGTTGACTAGCCATGAAAAATAAAACTAAATTATTGCACACCAGACAGATATAAATTTGTCCGTAAAAAGCCATGAGGCGGATAAATCGTGCGGATGCAGCTTTTCGCGGCGTTCTTTTATTGCGGCACCAATAAAATCAATTATCATGACCAGCAGGACATATCAATTATCCGAAATGAGATCATAAAGGCCCGATATACCGGCGCAATCACGACGTCATTTGATAGCAGTATATCACGTGACGTTTACACAATTCAGTAGCCATAACAGTTAATCATTTACACTATATCTCCATTTAATTATGGGTCGGGTGCTTATCAATAATGGTTGGTAATTACAATCAGTTTCCGTCTGGGGCGGGGCGGGCGCTGAAGCTTTGGCTAATATTAAAATTTATGCAATCGATCGGATCGCCAGCTTGCATCCCTGTATCTGCACGGAGCCACGTCACGTGCCAAACGTTTTGCCAGGACAGATGATATCGTAGCTCCCTTGTCTGGCATTTCCACTTTTATCTGATTCTTGAAAGCAAAAGAAACTATTCGTAATACTAAATTTAAGCGAACTTGGCGCTAAGATCCGTCAGTTTCATTTTAAATTGGTTGCTGTATTTTAGAATATAGGAAAGTAAAAAACATATTGTCATCAATGTTGCTTCATTAAACTTGGTGGTGCCCACTCGTTTTATAGTAAATGTTATACATTGCATTTGATCATTCATATCACCTATATACAAAGCAATAGTCAAAGCTCATTTTCAACCGAAGAATATTATGAAAAGAAAGAACATGTTTTACAACAGCTTATACTAGCTTGCCTGGATCAACGTTCGTCATAGTCTTTCTAATTATCACACTTCATTACATAGTATAAAACAAAGTCGCTTTTTCTGTCCTTATTTCCCTATGTCCCTTTGACTGCTTAAATGTTTAAAACTACGCAACGGATTTTGATGCCGTTTTTAATAGATAGAGTGATTCAAGAGGAAGGTTTATATACGTATAATAAAACCGTGCGAAGCCGGGGCGGGTCGCTGTATGATATAAATGCGATGAAATTGGATGGACGAATGCTTGTTACCATTCTACTATAAACGGATCGGGCTGTAATTTTTAATAGACGTAGATCTAGGCCTGCCATAAAACATAGGCATTTAAATCAATCTTCACGGGAGAGAAACTGTGGGGTGCAGCTATTTATAAATATAAATACAATTAGATCAGTAATGTTAGTATTATAATTATAGGTTTAATTGAAAGTGAGTGAGATGGTCCTTATTCAGTAAGGTGTTCTACCACCGACGAGCTATTAGTGTCAAAATGTGTAGAATTCCCTCTTTTCTAACATACTAGGTTCGTAGTTAATGTCAGAATTAATATTTATATAAAAAATTCTAAAGCTAAGTAGGCTCAATGATTTTACGAGAGTTTACCAGGTAGGTCTCTGAATGAGATATTGCAAATAGTTTCTCAAACCAGCAGCAAACCCCGTCATAACGTATAGGGAAGAAATTGTGAAGGGAGAGCTTGCTCAAACGTCAGTCAAACTACCCCGACTGTGATACAATTCGGAGCTTGAGGCTTGTGTATTTTGAAGCCATGCGAAACAGAGTTTCTATTTCATGTATTGATCTGCTCTGTACCCTCTTATCATTGATCAGTTGTTATCTAACACATTGTCCTACTGTGATGAAATTGAAAACAGCCTAAAAGCAAATACGTATTCGTAAGTTAGACCTCGTTATTCACAGATATTCAACTTGAACAGAATTTAATATTTTTGGGACTTCTGTCTAATTAAAGGTCCATAAGTTTTTAAGTGACTCGTTAAATTGGAAAACTTGGAACACGTATTATTTTTCAGGGAACTAATAATACCTACAAAATATAATCATTACCATCAATATACCAAAACCAATTAATCTTGATGACCTTCTCAAAGATTGACTAAAATAGATATTATTAAATATTCTTAATTTTGGCACAGAATAATATGATAACTAGAATTTGTGCGAACCGAGGTTGGTGTATTTTTTTGAATTCATACCTCCAGTTGGTTTTTAAGCATACTTGGTCAAAAGCTTTTAAAAGAATTATTGTTTTTATTCACTAAAAACACTTTGTACCTACAGCAAATCTTTCTCGCTTTTGTCATTTAGTTATTTTGGAGGGAAATTCCAAAATAGAGCTCAGTTATGTAGTATAATGTATCAGAATAGGTGGGTATTCCAGTAATTTAACTAACTAAGCTTAATTCTCAAAACATTTACAAGCACACCTTTGTGCAGGCCAGATTCAGCGTTCTCTATGGTATTTTGTCAAGTCGTGGAATTCGCGCGCTTGGCAAAGAGCGGTGGCTGTGGAATGCCGCCGCAACATCTTCATGTGGGATAGACAACTTTACAAATGCTCGACGGACACTGCTTACATTGTAATTGTACCATATATTTCTGATTTTGAATCATTCATAAGATATTTTGAAGATATCGGTCATCTTCATACCTATATCTTATCATAACCAGCAGCAACCTACATGCTACAAGTACAGTTTAAAAGAGCTTGAAAAGCTTTACAGGGCAACTGTACAAATTAAATGAAACTTGATTTTAACTCTAGACTCTAGAGTTAGCCTCTGGTTTGAGGTCTGCTTGCATTTTATGAACATTATTTTGTTTATACAGCAACATTGCTTTTGAAATAAGTCAGAAAGTTAGAGGAAACATAATGCATTTTGCTCACAAACAAGTGCAGCTATAAAACCCAATCATAGTTTTAAAAAAGGTTTTCAAAAACAAAATCTCTACACTGGTTGTAGCAGTTATGTTCTCCAGTTCTTTGTAGAAGTTGTCTCAAATTAAATTGTTAAAACTTCCTACTTGCAAAGTTTAAGAGTGTCTTGGGTCAGATAACTCTCTCTACTTTTTAATTTTAAAATGTAAACTTGTGATTACGTATTCAGGTTATGTTCGCCTGTTCTTATGTAAGTTGCAGTTTAACTTGTGATATTCCTTTAAAGTTTTTCCGCTTATGACTTTTATCTAGGTGCCTTCTTGATTTTTTGCCATCAATGCAAGATCCGTTGAAGTTATAGAAGTAATTTAAAAACGTTCCTTTTTTTTAAAGACCGTTTATTTCTTTAAGACAAAGTTACTTGAATATGAGACTCAACATATTTCCCGAGCGTTAAGCCTCATTTACATGATACCATTTTCTTGCCTGTTGCATATCATTAAATTGAAGCAATAAATGACTTGCATGGTCTAAACAATTAATTGTATAATAATATAAACAAAATTATTGCTTTCAATTAATTGCATTCAATTATTGCTCTTGAATATACAAGAAAATGGTATCATGTAAATGAGCCTTTATTTGCTTAGGAGCCGTTTCACTGTTGCGGCAAATTTGTGTTGACAGGATTTGTTTATCTTTGAATCCGCTTTCATCGAGAGATTTAGGTTAATTATGCAGTCGATCGGGCAAGTCAGAATTTAATCGGGAAAATATGTACGTTTTAAGGCTACAGACTATAGAATAATATCAGTGAAATAACGATACAGTCATCATTCATGGCTCGGGTTCGGGGAATCAAATAAATATTGACCTACTAATTGTTTTTGCGGCATTGATGGCGTACTTCGTTGACAGAAGCGTTGATGGACGACCACGTTTTTGTACCCTAACCCTTTTCCCGCCATTCACCAAGATCATATTTCGATACAGTGAAGATCGTCGTAAAAAACGTTTTATTTTCAGAAATTTATGGGCTAACTCACAAACTCTCTGAATTTCAAGTAATTCCAAGTCCACATTTAAATCCGCTTTAATAGCAAATACTTTGCATAACTTAAACAAAGCAATCTCATAATTGCAAATCAATACGGGAACAATTCGTAAGCCTCTCGAAGTGTATTAAATTAAAGTATTAATGGTTCCAAAAGGCTTTAAGTGTAACTCTCTTTAGGCGCATTTTTACGTGCTTACAGCAGGGTAAGTCTACATAATGCACGGTATAAATAAGCCTTCAGCCGGCTGTTAGCGCCGAAGGGTATTTTCAATATGGGTAATTTCGCTTGGAACACAAATACTTTAGCGCTTTATTGCATACTCCAGGATTAACTCGGCATATGAGCGTTGAAAAACGACTGAGCAGCTACTATGGCTACAGTTATATACAAAAACTCGCCGGCATTTTATCTTAATTACTTCGAAATCTTTGTGAGAGTAAATCCTTACCCTTACGTTGTCCATCGTCGCGTAACTTTATGAGCGGATTACTTTTATGGCCCGGATTAAAGTCCCATTTGTGAAATGTTTACAGCCTGCAATGGACGGTTATGCCTTAGATATTTTAATAGATGGACTATATGCTCCATGTTATTTCATGTATTTGTGCACTCACAAGAGTAGTATATAACTAGGTCTTATAATAATAACAATTAATTTCGGACAATTTAGAACAGTCATATAATTTAGATCTTACATAACTTATTCAAAGGTTCTCTTTGTTACTAACATTTTCAAAGATATTTCCTCGCTTCAGGCCCAGTTCTAAAGTTGATGATAAGTCATTTCGACATCTTATGCAATAATATTTGAGGAATTTTCATAACGAAAGCTCTGCAATTTAGCAGGCAGGCAAAAGGTTTTCAGGTATTTGTAAAGGTCAGCGGTGAAATAGCGTCCAAATCAGAGAGCAAAACCGGAGAGGATAAAATATTACATCACCACTGTAATGAAATTGTGATTTAAGTGATATTGAAAAATTTAAATCTTAAAAAGCGTAAGAACAATAAATGGTTTCTGTCCGTGTCCGTGTCATTAGTATGATGGTTATATCCTAAACCCATACAAAATTTCAACCCAATCCGTTCAGAAGTTTTGATGTAAAGAAGTAACAAGCATACATTGATCGCACTTATAATATTTACACGACGTGATAGCAGCATATTAATAAACCTGCTAGAACCTTGGCAAAAAGTAAAGAGTGGCTAGTTACAAGCATTTACAAAGCGGTTGGGTGAATCCCTCGGCTAAGGAGCTTCATGCTTGGCACATAAACACATTCTTCGACACATAGTTGCCCCGTGATGTCGCAACTAAGGCCGCCGTTACAAACACTTATCACGCTTCTCGAGGAATTTGTTATAGTGCTACGCTCTACCTGCGTACCATTCCACGCTGTAACATAATTATTCCTCCTACATTTAATATTCAAAGCCAAAGCTTAGTAGCAGCCACCTAAAACCCAGGCGCGTCTAAATATTGTGGTGGCTTAACTTCCTATACTGGATTTACGATGCTCATAGGATTTAGGAACAAGCTAGCTTGGAATATTACGCGTATCTTAATTAATTATCGCTATGACAATATTAAGTTATACGTTTGGTAACTTACTTGTAAAGAAAATTATTTTTAGAAGTCTATATTGATTCGTGTGTATGATGATGGCTTACCTGTGTTAAGTATCATTACGTTTGCTACTACCTATAGTTTACATAGTTTGATATTAAAAAATCTTTTCAAAACATCAATAGAGTTAACTTTATTTTATCTAGCTTACACCTAACTAATATTACTTGAAAAAAGACTATTAAATATTTCCAAACCATTCGATAACTAAAACTGAGTTCGTATGAAATAAAGATTCCTAGTAGCCTTCGAGCATGAAACTAAAATTATGGCTATAATATCTACCGCTATAAAACTACGAAACTAAGTTCTTAGAATGGAATGTATACAATGAGGCGAGAACTTTTTTCGTCATCTTTATGCACGCACATGTTAAATTAATGCACAACCGGTAGTCAGAACTCTGGAGTAAATATCGATAAACAGGTTGGGTAAGGGAGGCACTTGATTGTCCATATGAGATAAGATGCGGTATTATGTAAACAATTGGAGAGGATAACGCCCGAAATGCGGAGCGTCCCTTCCAACCAGATTCTTGCATAAGCCGGATAACGTGCCAAATCTTGTTGGTCGGAAGTGATATAAATAACAAATAACGTTAGTATGGAGGCAAGAAAAGAATCAACAAGTGAATTATTTCTTCAAAAATCGGCAAACGTTACTCAGCATTTCTTTGTTGAGCCGGGCTACAGGTGCGTGCTGGGACATAGTATTTACCTTTTTGTAAGAGCTCAGTGAAAATACGTTATTAATGTCATGCAAAAACAAGCCAAACAGCCTTTTTCCATTCCATTTTTACATTATTATACCGTTGACTCAACTCACTAACTCAATAATTGCTCACAGACCTGATAGTTGGTATTATTTTTTTGTTGTAATATAAGGTTACAACAAAAAAATAATACCATATGTTACAATAAAAAAATAATAATAAGATTTATTCACAGAAAATAAAATATTTTATTTTCTTATTTATTATATTATATATATAAATTTGAAAAAAAAATAAGGTATCTTTGAAAATAGGCAGCTTTTTCACATCACAACGTCTGATAGATGGAGTACTGTAGCTCCAAAATAATTGGTCGGACAGACCTCTGCAAAACTACTTGTCATTATAAAAAAACAGTGAAAAGAGCCAACATTTCAACAGCCTGTCCAATACGCTTATCTACTTACCTAAGTTTAACTTTCCTGGCCCGTATTTTGTTAGCAAGGGGTTTATGATGTAATGTATGTAGGTAATATGTTACAAGAGTTTTCAAGTTAGTTCTCAGCAGGTAGGTGTTTGTTCAACCTTTGTTTGAAGATACATTATTACAGAGTATTAACTAAGAAATAACCCTTTTATATGCTTATTTTTCTTTAAAACTCGAGTTCAACTGATTGGGTACTATTAATTTGGTTACAGTATTAGGTAGATTGGATGTTTAGTAAAGTGATTTATTGTAAACAAATTCTGAGCGAATCGCGGAGTCCCTACACTTCTTTCTTCCAGTAGATATAGAGCTTGCTTTAGCTCCTACTAACCTAAAAAGCTATTAAAAAGATTCGGCACGTAGCAATAGATTTAACCCTTAAAAAGGATCCCGTCATTGAAAGTAAGGAAATCAGTAAGGCAAAAGGATTGAGTATGCCCCGAGTAGGGGCTTTTTACATACAATTTGCAAAGTAAACCTCGTTTCACTCTGGAAGGCTGAAATTGCACGTCCGTCTCGCTGACTCGTCACCTTAATAGCAGTGTAGCCCACGTCATGACCTTTCTTCGTAGGAATGTTTCACTCGGGGAAACAAACGACTCACTTACCTGTTGAAGCCTACTCGACAGAGAACCTTCCGATCTGTAACGAAACGAACAAATTGAAACGTGACTTGCTTTACTAGTACGAGTTTTTTTATTATAATAATTTCGTATTCAACTCGTGTAATGAATTGGGTCTTGTTACAATTTTATAGGCTTGTCCTATTTTTCTGCAAAATATGAATCGAATAAACTTTCGGTAGGTAACTTAACAGTCTTTGTTTATGTTTGTCGAATATAAAAATGTTTCCCTTCTTTTTGTTTTACTCATTTTTTACTGTCCAAAGTTTTATAGTTTCATAAATAGCATTTTTTTGCATTTTATGTGTTATAACTTATAATACTATTTAAGTACACTGTTTTGCGATGGATAAATTACTTTGACAAAAGATATTGATATATGTATACATCAAATTGGTAGTTTAGAGATTACGCATATTTTGCTCGCTTTCACTTTTCTTCCCTTTTGCTGGTTGAAACCCTAGATCCGAGGTATCCCGAGAAAAATATCTGAGAATCTGGAACATGGGACGGGTGATCGGATAGCTGGTGATGATATCTGGTGCATTGTATAAGCTGCCATACAGCGGGACAATGCAACTAGCACCTTTAGACCTCTAGACTGAAGGCAGCAGTCTCCATTTAGCTCAAATGATTCAATTGTAAATACCAAAAGTTTTAATTTGTTTCCATTATTTGACTGTATTTTTTTTCGTAATCAAATTGGTTGTGACACTTGACTTGACTTGACTGAAGTGCACGCACATCAAACACCTACAGCTTATGCAACAGTATCTCATCTCTGACAATGGTATAACATAAAGCTATATTTATTTACACAGAGGTCGTAGCGAATGTAAATCTGCTATGTACTCGACTCGCTGTGCACCGCGTATTTGCATAATTCATGTGACACGAGCCGTCTCCAAGAATTTACACTGCAGCAAAACGAGAATATAGAAAACGCCACACTTTATCATATTCTTACAGGGAAATTGTAGATATGAGAGTTTTATATCAGCTTTTGCTGTAAGCGCCTTGTGAGTCTCGTCTCGTCTAATCTTTTTGGTCCATAAATGTTAACAAAATCCAACTTGGTTGTATTTCTGAAAATATTTTCTGTTACAATTACCTTATTTATTGTAGGTACCACAAGGTCACCGAAAACTCAAATAGTGGAATTAATTTATTTTTAAGACTTAGTTATTTAAAAGCACATAACTACATATAAGTTGTCAATCTTTTGATGGTAAGTAGTTACTTAAGCCGGATAAAAATGAGTGCTTAGAGCGTGAATATTCGGATAGAAATGCGTTTATCGATAGGAATTCGTAAGGTGCATTAAGAAAGGAATTTTTCCACACCCTTTGCTACCTTGACTGTTTAGAATAAGACCATATCTACCTACTGTACCTAAAACATAGTAGCACCGCACCATGTAGCTGAGCAACTGTTTTAAATCTGCTTTTTTACGATTCCGTTCCCAGAACTATATAACATTATTTCTTTAGGTTTACAAAATGAGTTCTTACTTTGACAAGGTAAATTTAAAATGTAATTATAATTTTGTAAAAATCAAATTGTCATTAGTTTTGGTCGCAGCAGTAGGTGTGCAGGATTCATCAAATTGACAGTATTTACTTGATAATCAGGATGAAAACTCGTCTATGTTTTGTAATATTTCTTTAAAACGCAGATAAATTATTATTTCCTTTACAAGAAACAACTGAATTATTCAGTAAACATCCATGTTACCTTGTTTATAACCCATGAATAAAATAACCGTAGCCTCCCGCTTACCTACAATCTGCGTAGCAATTTCGCAGTAGGTACCTGAGACGGACAAATGCCGGGGTATCCCGTCACTCCACGACTCCCGGAATTTTGTCAAAGCCCTGTTCCCGACCCGGAATGGGGACAATACGTCTTCATGCAACATTCACGGACCTCTGCCCTTACATTATTACAATGAGGAACACAACCTATATAAACCACGAGATTCCGATCGCTTCGGTATGCGAGGAAACCCAAACTGATGAACTTTCCTATAGAATGATTTATGTAGGCTGTCGGTGAAATATGTAATGGTTAAAATGACGAGCTTGTTCTACGATAATAGGTACTAAAGTGTGAAGTTGGGTGTTTTCTCGCGGGAGCGCGATGTAATAACTGTTTCCTTTGTCTTGGTAGTCGGTGGTAGTACGTTTGTAATGGCCCCGATTAATAGTGTTGGAAACTTGCGTTTAACTTCAACTAATGGAGTTTAAACACCAAAGTTTAAATCCAAAAAAATGACTAATAAAACTTGTCGAAAAGTTACAAATAAGACTTCGATATAGTGCCTATGCCTATAAGGCATTAATACTATACTGAAATGTAGTAGGCCACCGAGCTGTGTCGCCGATTTCGGTGTGTGGAATCTATTTATGTCTTGTGCTCTGACGCTGTTGGTTAATTGACTCTGACAAATTGAGAGCGTGTATAGAGATCATGATGCGTAGAGTTGCTTTGTCGTAGCTGCTACGGCGTAGTACTTGCTACGGCGTAGTACGTGCTACGGCGTAGAGTGCGCTACGTTCGTTACGTAGGAAATTACAAATTGCGGAGATTGTTCTCACACTATGAAGTCTATTTCAAGCAGAGGTTAAATTTCTAGATAGTTATCTCTTCAGTCCTATTAATAGTTTAGGCATAAGAGACTAATTTAATGTATTTCAATAGTGAAATTGGCTACAAATTTCTGAAAACTAAACATTTTTTAGCTTCACGGGACAAAAATAATTCCTTACAAATACTCCGTATTATAGATCCATTTTGAAGTCGTTTTCGATGAATAAAAATTGAATGCATCATCAAAACGGTTAACAGTTGGCGAAGGTAGATAACATAGAAAATGAAATAACATCGAGTGCGAGGACTTACGCACTATAATTCAATCATAGGTTTAAAGATCTTTATTCTCATAAAAACACATAGTTCTTTTATAATGAGATACAATAGGTAGGTTCTTATAGATTAATTCTTAAAATTATTATCGCCTCCAGGGCCGAACAATTAAATCGTAAGATAGGTAACTATGCTATACATGTACGTTAGATTGTTGGATTACATTCGCTTAGCAATAAAGCGTTTCACAAAAAAATACTAAGGTAAGTCTATTTAAGTTTAGGTAATGTAACTATACTAATGTAGGTACATAGGTAGGTACTAATTATAGATTAGAACGGTTTACATTGCAGAAGCCGCAGAAGGTAAAGACTAATTGTACATTGTTGCTATATAGGTATTTACTTAAGGTATGCTATAAACGTATTTTTTTAATTTTGTTTTGAACATGCTTAAACTAACACATCCCTTTATTTCATAAGGTAAGCCGTTAAACAATTGCACTCCCTCGAAAATTATTGTTTTTTTGCCGTAGATAGTGCGTGCGTTAGCTAATTCTAGTTTAAATTTATTTCTTAGATGATACGGATTATCTTTCTTGCGTAGTTGTACATTTGATTTTATTGAGTTAGAAATAATATTTCTTATCAAGACACATGTGGAGTTGTTTGAGATTTAGTAATTTAGACTTTTTCAAGATTTCTTTTGTGGGTGTTAGGTATTTGTAATGATATAGTGTTTTAATAATTTTGTTTTGTGTTCTTTGGAGAGGGTTTATATTTGTATTAGCGGCAGATCCCCAAACTTCAATAAGATAGTCTAAATGCGATTTTATCACTGAATTATAAATAATTGTCCGTGCTTTTACTGGAATACAGTGTGCTATTTTGCGTAATGAAATTAATAAAGCCGTTAACTTTGACTTAACGCGATTTATGTGATATTTCCATGTTAGTTTATCATCTAACCATAAACCGAGGTATTTTTCTTTGTCGCTCTGAATAATGAAATCGTTGTTTATGGCAAGGGGGGTAAAACTGGAAATAGGTTTGTTTGTTGCAGCAAAAATCATGTATGAAGTTTTTTTTGTATTAATTGTGAGAAGATTAAATTTTAACCATTCATTTAAAATATTTAGGTCCCTTTGAGCGTCAGTCATAATTTTCTCAATAGATTCATCAAAATAAAATAGGCAAGTATCGTCGGCGTGAAGAGTTAGGTGTCCTGTTAAAGCTATTTTATTTATATTATTTAAGTATATTAAAAAAATTAAGGGGCCGATTATCGACCCCTGCGGAATTCCAAAGGTCACTTTTTGCGGCATACTTTCGAAATTATTTATCTTGACTACTTGGCGTCTATTTTCTAGATATGATTCAAACATTTTAAGCGCATTTCCAGTGACTCCTACATTATTTAATTTTTGTAATAGCTTTTTATGACATACTGTATCGAATGCTTTTTTTAAGTCAATAAATATTCCTACTGCAATATATATAATCGGTAGGTAACATGCCAAAATATACAACCGAACTAAAAAGTTTTTTTCCTGTTCCGGACCGCGCGATCCAAAGTGATATGAACTCGAAATTAAGCACTTTTAACTTTGTTTACCAGATGGGTCACCTCTCAGTGGTGATTCCGCCAGACATCGCAGATGAGGATGGTTCCGAAGCGAGCGCCCCTGAAGGCGGCTCGGTGGAACTTCATTGCTCGGCCACAGGAGTTCCTGACCCTATCATCTCTTGGAAGAGAACTGGGGGGAGGAACATTGTCTTTCGCGATGAAGACGGAAAGGAAGAGAAAGGTAATTTACTTTGAATGTAATGATTTTCTTGTAAAGTTGTTAAGGACTTTTTCACTGGGTGGAACCGGCAAATTGTATGAAACTACGTTACCAGCACTGGTAGACATTTTTTCCATACAATTCATCCGTTTTGATTTTGCTCATAACGTGCCTGGACAGTGCCAGCTAGAGGAGGTAATCACGATAAATAGAAAAAAAACAAATGAAACAATTTTTTAATCCCCATAAAACATTTCGTTTGGCTAAAATTAGGTAGTAAACTTCGGATTAGCGGATTAAAAGTCATTAATTTTTAACAGTATAACAAATAAACTGGTAAAAGCTTTTATTTTTGAGATTAAATACTGTTGTTTGAAAAAACTTTGTGTGAAAACAGTATAAATAATTCGTTAAAGCTGATATAACGAGGATTTTAAATACAGCCGTTAATGTAAATCGAATGCCGAAAATTTATTAGCCGATGTCATGGTTTCATTCAATCGAATGGTTTTCAACGGTCGCGGTAAATATGATTCAGATGATTAATGCAAGTTTTCAATGTTAATCTCATTCGATGTTTTGTAGTGCAAATTTTTTGGTCGGCTTTAAAATTTCAGGTATTATTCATTACATTATTTAACTTTTTTGTCTGTTTATTTAATTATGAACGAATGCACGAATTATAATTAAAAAAAAAATGAAAATATTTTTTGAAAATAAATACACACTAAATGGTTGACTTCATTTTAAGGCGCTATCAGCTTTACGTCATATTAAATTACCTATAAAATAGGTAGGTACCTAAATTAGTTCAGATTATGCATGTAGAAATCAGGTTAATTGTACTTGATAAAACAAAAATTAAAAGTTATCCAAATTATCCATAACGGCTTATCCGGGTTCTCCCAAAAATTATAGAGTAAAATTCATCACTGGGAAATGTCACTGCCATTAAAGTGAAAAATAGACCGTCAATTTCTCCGTTGAATTTCATTCGCATCAGTGATATCCAGCTAAGAGGTAAAAAAGAAACAAGACTTATTTTGCATTCAAAGCCCGCTCGAAGCGGGCGCAGGTGTTCGCGTGGTTAAAACATTGGAGTTTTATGGGATTTATTAAGATATAGCTTTAAGATATTGGAGGATTTAATTTGATATAAAATAAATAGGTCCTCAATTTGCAAAGCCCATTTACAGATCAGGTTGGGGCCGAAGGGATTCGATTTAAAATAATGAAATCTGACGATTTGTCACAAAAGGTTTCATATGAATTCATACTCGTACAATGAATTCTAAATGCAAGTTCTGCTTGGATAACTAGGTTTTTCTTATTCCATTCCTTCCACTATTTTAGGAATCGATAAAATAATTCTACTTCTAATAATTTCAAAATTGAACATGAATTGATTGATACTCACTCAGTATATCTGCGAACATTTGTTTAAAATTGTACAAGCATTTCAAAATATTAGTTTTGCAATGATTGTGGTAGTTTACTGAATAATGTTTCAAAAATTTAATAACGGCCACCTGGTATTAATTTATCCATCAAAATAAACAAAACAGAGAGGAGCAGAAAACGGCAGAATTCATTTCCGCCGAAAAAACGTGTTCAAAGAACTCAATTACAACTTAAACAAAATATTGCAGTGATTCGGGTTTCGGTCAGGAAATTAAGTGAACGGCTTACCGGGAACCTGACAAAAGGTTGTTATCTCTCATAGTTATAATGACATACCCTTCACCACCCAAACACTAGGCCAAAAGACGCAGTTTAAAGCAATTATAGTGCTCATTTCAACATATACACACGCGTTTTCAGTTTAATGGTGGGTAATTGTGTGATCTAATTTATACCGTAGCATAAAATGTATTAGGTACAAAATTGCCGATCCCCAGTGGTTAGCTTAAAACCTTTTTGGTGCGGTGTTTTACGAATTTGACCCGTTTTATTTAAGCCATTAAGCGTAAACAAAAGACTGGCGGCCCTCAGTAAACGGAGGGAGGTTGTAATAGTTAACAGAGTGGTGGAGCTGGCTCTGCCTTTGTATTAATTGGACATGTTAAACACGCTTCGCTTAATATGTAAGAATTGCTTTTCGTAAAGCTATTCCCGTTTTCTTTTTTACTTTCTTTTCTTTTCTTTCTCGTGCTCATAATGCCGTACTTACTCTGAGCTGATTTATTCTCAAAAAACATTAATCGAGCTTTCATATAGATTAGTCATTATTGTTTTGCTAAATCTAACCAATTTCAATGTAGGTAGTAACTGAGTTATCAATGTCCAGTATATTATCTTAACTGACATAATAATATTAGTTACATTATTCAGTCCCTAAATGTAATGCAGCACTAATTAATATTGCATCAAAGTAACCACTTTTAGGATAATGACTTGACTGAAAGAAGTTTCGTTTTCGTTAAAGATTGTGGGAAAAGTGTAATCCTAGATATTAGACTGACCTACTTTGTAAACGTTAACTTCCGAAGTTAAGATTGCAACGTCACAGCACAGCTTAAGATATTTCAAGTAAATGACTTTGAACTTAACTTTTAGAGTAATCAAATTCGTATTGTTGTTGGAAAATTTAGCAATTCTGTCAATTAAAATGTGTTTCGTGGAGGAAAATGTCGGCTAGAGTATTAAATTGGAAAACAATTAGACTGTTCGCAACAATAACTGAGGACTGCTGAGTCGAGCTGACGTCTGGAGTAACAAGTTGCCAACGACATGTCGCGCCCGACTTTATAACCCGTTCATAAAACTCAATTTCATACAAGCCTTGCTTCATATTAAAGACGTTAGGGTGTAGGTACACTGAATTAAATAACGCGGGCTCATTACGAATAAAAGTTTTATCTCCGTAGACACAAAAATGTTCAAATATTTGTCAGACATACAGACAGCGTCACTAATAAGTAACCCATCTTGTGCAAGACATCCGCCTTGCACATACTGCAAAGAATCTCTTTTCTGAAACTGCTTGAGATCATCTGACGGTGCAAAGAATTTCAAATATTTTATTAATATTTTATTAATAGTAAAATATTTTATTTGAAGACTGACTCACCAGTATACATAATTATGTCAAAAAGAGTTTAATATGCATTGATGTAGAAGCGATACTCACAAGTAGCGGCACGTAACTTGAGTTACTGGTACGCTTCGTGCCAAAAACACGCATGTGTATCGTAGGTATAACGTACAGCCAGTATTTTATGTCCGCGCTCACAATTTAGGAGCAGGGGGCGCTATAATAAAGCAATAAATTATTTCCATTTAAATTTAATTTGACACAAGTCGTTAAATGGGTGAATGCTGTGAATGCCGTCGCGTTGTTTTGTTTGATTAAACTGTTCGCAGGAAATGTGGAAACTAGTACAATGTCAGAAGACGGCGGCGCTATTGTGTAGCACAATATGTCACTGCAATTTAGTATTTCTTGTTCTGAGCTTACATTCGTCAGAAAATTATGGAATGTTGTGCGTTTTCGGCAGCGCGTGTTGAAAGGATTCGTAATGATCGTTGTTAATTTGGAACATTTCTGGTTTATTTTGAAATTTTGTTCAAACCTACGCGAACAAATAATATGAAAATCAAATTCAAGAAAAAAAATTAATTCATCTAATGGGATTCCTACAAATTTCAAGGAGTTACTTCCATAACATTCACTGTAATATGTTACCTACTCCTTTTACTCGATCAACTTATTTTAGTCCCTTTATTTATGTGCAGTAACATTAAAGCTAAATGTTATTGAGTCCATTATCTTGAACAGAACAGCGCATTCCTTCCATCTCATGGGGTTTTCTCAAAATCCCTTTCCAATAACTTGCTCGATAGAGCTCTTCGGTAATGCCATTTAAAAATATGCTCAATATTTTTCTTAGAGTTTTTTGAGTAACTCTCGGAAAAATACCTGCTTACAGGTAGGTGTTAAAAATATGTCTTTTTATGAATCAGATGGAAAAGTTATTGAAGCTTAGTAGCTTAAATGGGAAAGTTATTGGGCTTATATTTTATAAAATTTTTGTTTATCTTATTTCTATTCTACGTCTTGTAAGCAACACTCGCGTAAGTACTGATGCATTAATAAGTGCCCTACGTGCCCGCCCGTGCTTATGCGAGTGTTGCTTTTTAGTGCAAACCGCATATTTTGTCTACTTAAAACTATCAAAATATTTTTTCCAAAACCCTGATTCGAAAAATGTTTTTAATAAATTAATATTAACCGCTGATTTCTCACGGGCGTCTCGATGGAAGTTTAAACACAACTTGCTGTCTTAAAACTCTCATTTTAGTATGAAGTATAAGTATTGTTGTATTTTTTTCTAAATACAAGTGTTAGCCTATCTAGAATCGACGAACGTTTAAAATGACGAGACGAATGTTTAAATTGTTATTAACGTACCTATTACTTATTGTACCTATGTATTATCTGACTTGTAACTATGTTATGTTATCAATAAACACTATGAAGTAATCCAACAAATCGAGATCATTAAAATCGGTTCAGCCGTTCTTGAGTTATAACTCACCTGACTTTGTTTTATAAAAAAATAGATAATTATTAATTATAGCCACCCTCTACATTGCTTTTTCATATCCAATCCATACCAAGGTTAAAAATGTTAGTGTTATTGACACTAATGTCATTTGATATTTACGTAGATTTGAGTTGTTATCAGTGTCCTTATATTTTGGCACAGTTTTATGTGGTATTTTACGTGTTTTCTTTCTCTCTCTCCTTCGCATAATTCTAAATTTATCAATATAACCGAGCGTAGTTGGAGCCCGGACATCGAAACCTGCTTATGCTAACCTACATCACTCTGTCAAATACTAACCGTTCTCACAATCATACATTCTCATACCTACCATAAGGGACCTTACGCACTAGCGGTTGGCCGCTAGGCGGTTAGACTCGAGCGGTCCAACCGCTTAACGCGGTTTCTTCGCGGTTAGCCGCCATAGCGGTCAGCCGCGATGAAACCGCGTTAAGCGGTTGGACCGCTCGAAGGCGCGTGGCTCATAAACAAAATGGACGCCGTCGAGATAGCTTGTGTTATTTATTTTTACATTTATTTTTTCCAAATAGCTTCTCGTTGTTGAATTTCAACAATGAATTTCTCTGTGTCGAAGTTCATGGCTGCGCAACTGAAAACACGTGCATACTTCACCGGCGGCTCGCCGCAAACTAACCGCCAGTGCGTATACACAAGATGGCGGCTAGCCGCGAAGCGGGCCGCGTCACTCCATTCAACCGCCGCGGTTGAAATTTTGTGGCGGTTTAGTGCGTACAACCATAGGCGGTTGCATATTAAACTGGAAAAGCGGCTAGCCGCGCGGTTAGCCGCCCCCGCGGTTAGCCGCTAGTGCGTAAGAGCGCTAACAGCGTAGTGTAGGGTAAAGTAGAGTAAGTCAGCTCAGTGATTAAAAGTATCTATTATAATTACTTTATTGGACGTAAAAGTACAACATCACAGGTTAATTTAAGATTTTAAACTCAATTTAATCTATATCTTCATACAAAATAACAGTAAATAGACAAGCAACGATAAACTTGAACACGCCACATAGATATCACTTAGGTTCGAACTTATAACCACTATCAAACCCCGTTATCTTCTGAAAATCTCTATCAAATATTGATAGGTTTTTTATTTTACCGGATTCTATTACCGTATTCCGGACTTTAGCTTATATTAAAATAAACAGCGATTTTCAAAAATTACTTTTTGCCGCAGCAGCCTCTTGTCCCTCCTGCCTGGGGCATTTATCCAGACTTTACCCTACTCATACCACATTACCGTGTGTTTACATGCAGTTGTGGAAAATTTCGTCGGCTCGACGCTCGCGCTGAAGAATCTCCGACGCGCCGACATGGGCACTTACCTGTGCATCGCGGCCAACGGGATTCCGCCCACTAAAAGCCGCCGCTACGAAGTCGCCGTGCATTGTGAGTTACGTTTTAACACCATTATCACACATTTTGGTAGGTTTGGTGACATAAGACTAGGTTTTGAACGAAAATGAATATGAAAGTACGGTTTTCTTTTCCCCACAGCTCTTAACTCTTTTTGTAATACTATTTTTACATATCTCTCTGAATGATGGAACTTATTTGTCTATCACTTTCAGAAATAATTAATCCTACACGAGCCGCATTCCCAGCCCTTTCTCCCATAGATAAAGCAGCTTCTTAAAAAATAATAGTAACCTTTAAATTAAATGTTTTGGGACCGTGAATAAATGCTAAGCAACCGTATTTTTCTTCGTTGTTACCAGTCACTAATCTGCTAAGTACCGTTTTAACTGGCGACTTGACAGAACATTCCTAAAGTAAGCCTATTAAGATTTACCTTTTAATTTCTCAATTTTGGCCTTACAGTATGATATTTATTCTGAGCAGGTTGACCAGTATTTATCTTATCAAATTTCTTTTCTTATTTAGCTTATCAAAAGCTGACTTGTGACAGTCATGTTCTAATAAATATACCTATGTTATGTGAACACAATATACTTTATTACTATATGGGGTAAACGAAGGAGGGTGTAGTAGTAGATAATGTTTTAGTAGTGTTGTACTATGGGTATGTACCTAGATAAAAAAAATGAAGAATGGTTAATTTCAATTTCGTTTTTTTTTTCGAAAACGATGGTGGGAAAAAATAATAATCGTTTGTTTCTGAAGGTCTTACATAAATAATTAGTTTACATAATGTGTTTTAGACCTAGTTCACTATTTAAAGTTTTTACTAGATAACTGGTATATACTTAAACAACAAGAAAGAAGATAGGGTGCTATGGCGCCCATTAGGAGAGGCCTATGTCCAGCGGTGGACTGATATATGTTGATGATGATGATGATATACTTAAACAACCCATAAAACTGGTGGGATATTGTCCTTGACTGTGATGTCCTTGACATCGAGTGGAAAGGTTCAGAGTAGATCCACAGTAGATCGTCCATCCCAGCAGTGGGATGAATCAGGTTGAAGAAAATCTACTTAGAAAACTAAAAATATCGCTGTCAATACTTTATATCTGTTACAATATTAGTTTAATTAAGCCAAAATAATCGAATCTACTATGTAAGTAAATGTTACAATCTCAATTCCACTTCAAAAGAAACCAAATCCGTTATTTGTTTGTTTAGTCGCGCCAGTGGTGAGGGTCTCTAGTCCAGTGGTGCTGCGTTCAGTCGACATGCAAGTGACGCTCCAGTGCTTCGTGGAAGCTTCGCCTAAGTCGATGAATACTTGGCAGCGGGGAAAGTCACAGGCTGGTACGGATAACTTTACCTTATTTGTTTAATTTCATTATTAAGATAGAAGAAAGGATTAATATAAATTTACTTAGATGATGAAAATATTAAAAGATTTCATAACGTAGAAGAATGTATTGTGGTATTAATTCAAATTATTTAAATGCTAGTGAATTTCGTAAAAAATAAATAAAAGCAAAGATTGTGAAAAATTCTGTGCCTTTACGAAGCTGTAGATATGAATAGCATCAAAATAATTCATGAATTACAGATTAAAAGATTAGAAAGTATGTAACATAATATAATTTATATAATAAGTCTTTTGAAACTAACATGCCTAAGGAGCATAAAAGCACTTATACTGAGAAATTTGCAAAACAATACAATAATGATTCATTTTACACCAGAGAAGGAAGATTACAATGAGATAGACAAATGAGAGATAAAGACAATGGACGGCCTTATCGGAATCTCTTCCAGGCAACTTTTAGATGGAAAGAATGAACTGAATTTAAGAAAAGCAGGGTTGTTTAAAATAAAGAGTATCTAAAAACAATCATACGCAAATAATAACAATAACCAAATACACAAACAGAAAAATATTTATCAAGATTTATTTATATCTTCACCAGGTGGAAAGCTACTAAACAGCTCTAAATACGTAATATCCGAGGAAACGGCGAGCGAGTACGCACTGCGAATGAACCTTACAATCAACCGACTGAAGAAGGGCGATTTCGGGGAGTACGCCTGCTCGGCCGGCAATGGCTATGGGAAGGCGGACGGACTCATCGTTCTGAAAGGTAAGCAATCTGTCAGAGTATACTGTTTTGTGTCCGCTAAAGATACCTGGCCTTTTTGTTTTTCTATTATTTTCAACCGTCTTCAAAAAAACCTTTCCTTTCTGAATTTGTTCTCAATACGGCCATTTTTTTTTGTTTGATTAAATTATTATGTATTCTTTTTTCTTATTTACCGATTTTTTATTTTAAAGCTGGTGCTTTTTGTGAAGTTTGATTAATATCTGAACAGTAGTTTATGCGTGTAATTTGAAGTCGATACACATTGGGACTCCGCAACTCAAATGTGTCATAGCCTAGTGACGCATGTGTCATGGGTATTAGATGACTGATATAGGTATTTAAAATAATGCATTACATTACATACATAGACATTTTTAATAGACATAGATAACACCCAGAACCCCGGTACAAATATTTGCAGCTCGTACAAACATTTGTCCCAGGGTGGGAATCGAACGCGCAACCTCCTGGTTAGCTTGAGGCTCGACGATGATGTGTACATAAGCTATCCAGCATTATTTATTAATTTTATATTTATAAAATATGAAGCTTACATCAGAACTGAAATTAATCCGCAACTTCACCGCTCAACAGAAACCCCGCAGCGGACAACGACGACCACGACAACCACGACGACGACGACGACCACGACCACGACCACCACCCGCCCGACCACGACTCGACCACCCAAGCGCCACAAGCCTAAACAACACGTCAGCCAAAACGCCCTAGACAACGAACTACGTCAAGTCGAAATAAACAACGCTCTTAACTTCTATAACAGTGCATTCTCAACTAATAATTCGCAACAGCGCTCCGAGCGGCATAAAATAAAACCAACTGTCTCGCCTAGATTGTACGAGTACAATAGTCGTGCGACCCGTGTGGATGCAGCCTTATTTATCGTTGCAGCTTTCGTGAAGCTAATTGTTTTCTAAAATTTAAATTTCTTTGATTTTGGCCCTTGGATAGCGGGTTATTATTTCTATCTTGATCTATGGCTTATAATATAGCCTAATATGGCTCGCGTATGTTTCTGAAATTCACCAATTTATTCTTAAACTCTTAATCTTGCCTCTATCTGTATAATTTCAAACTATTATCGATCGAGACATAATTAGTTTGCACAGCCTTTGCCTTCCCATCCGTTAAAGCAAGCACAAGGAAAACATACTTTTTGCCAGTCGATCCGAAATAAGCATGTCATTTTAATACGAACATTTCGAATTAGAACTAGGCAAGCTCTTTTCTAGTTATTAGTAAAAAACGAGAAAATTCCATCGCACATAAAGTTAAAAAAAAGTATTTGGACTGCAGGTTTGGATCTAAATTCTTTGATAAATATTTTTCTTTATGGAGTTTCATATTAATAATAAAACTTTTATTTCATTCCATTACTCTAGTAACTGGTAAAAGAGCTCTTCTAGCTCATTTTGTTCTCGTACAATTTAAGCATTAAAAAGTATGACGGCAAGACGGCATGTTCAAACTCTTTGATTGGCACAAGAAAATATGCAAATCAGTTACAAAAAGAGTAGATAAAAGTTTATGTGCAAGTTAACGTATAAAAATTTAACGAAAACACAGTACTAGAAACTTTAAAGAGATATGGGCTGGATGAAATGAAGTTATTTTGCATTTGTAATTAGAACATGAATAAGGAAAACTTGTATAGAACAGAAATTAGATTTCTGAGTTTGTATTGTAAGGAACAATATTGTAGTGATAAACGATGGCTGTTGAATTTGTATAAGTTACGTATTTTGAGGTTGTTGTTAATCGTGGTGGCATTGAACGTGTTAATAATGAAGATGTTAAAGTTCTTATGTAACTGTTGATTCATCCTAGAGATAATAGATATTACAAAAAAATAACACAATTTTCAATAATACTTTTGTATGTTCCATCAAGTTTTTTCTTTAATTTATAAACTTTTGACAATATGTAATATTTATAAATTCTAGCATCAGCCTTGTTACTTCGACAATAAATGTCACAATAATATTTAAATTTACAAAAGTATTTAAATAATGTATAGTATTTAAGTATATTAGAACATGAACGAATGTATATTATCCAATGACAATAATCGAAAATGAGATAATTAATATTTTAAAACGCTAATTGTATCTTATTGTAGAATAATAATCCTATCGTATTATTATATAAATAAATAGAAAAGAAAAGTTTGATGTTGAAACTTTGAAGTTACGAAGACTCTAAATAAGAGACAATAATAATGTAGTAACTAATCGAGTCATCTTATATCAGTAATAGCATATCATACGTTATTTTATAAATATGTATTGAAACCTACATTATCTCGTCGTGTTAATCACGTTTATTAATTAAACAAATGTTAATTAATAAGTTTTGATTATCTTTAAGTATTATAATCTATTCGTGTACTACTAAACACATTTATACCAACATGTAGTAAGTATATAAATATTAAAGATATGACGGTGTTACGAAATCAAATGACAATAGAAATATAGATTTAAGATAGTGACCAAAAATATTTAACAACTAATTTGGAAACGAGAGAAATTTGATATTTAATATAAGACATTCCATTCGATTACAATTTCTACGTATTTCTCTAGCAAAGAATATTAAATCTTATTTAAAGTCAAGTTTTTGTCAAGAAACATTTTTGCTTTCTAATTTATTTTATGATTTTAAAAAAGAACGGACCTTTTAAATATTATAAGAATCGTGTTTTCCCAAAATCTTTTTATAAGAAGGAAGTTTATGACCATATTATCAATAATTATATTAATAAGTTAATTATAAGTTAATAAATTATTATTAAGATGCTTAAAATATACCGACAAGCCGCGATACGCACAAATGTAATGCGTGAAAGTTTAAAAATTAAAACAAATAAGCTTTTTAGTTTAACTTTTATTCTAACATATTAAAACGTTTGTAAAATGCTATGTTGTTCTAAGGTATACCAATATCTTGTATTTATTTAAATATCGGTGTTTACTTAAATTATCCAATTTTACTTTACTTATAGAACTATATATAATTGAATAGATAGTGTTTTACTTATCATCAGTACGTGCGTATATCATAAGTAAAGTTTAGGCTACGAAATTCGATAATAAAATATATGTCTTCCGGCTAGTGTTAAAATAACTATTCTCATTTATTTCATGAGTTCAGTAGATGAAGTTCCTTTTGGACTTCAAGTAAATGTAGAATTGTGTAAGTAAACAAAGAATTTACTGTAGTGGAAAAACTAGAGGATTGGGTACTGTAAAATAATGTTTAAACGTAGCCGTTGTGTCGGTTTTTATTATAATTCATTATAGAATGTTCGATTTAATTGTAATCGAGTATTTTCAAATCCGTATATGTACTGCTAACAATTTTTGATAAATTATTTCTGCTTATAGATATAGTTTCATATTGCGAAACTTTTCCTGTTCAATCCGCATGCCAGTAACATAACTTGTTACTTCATAATACACAAGTAAAATAGAAATAACTTATATTATAAGTTGTGTTATAAAATATGTTTGTAGAAACGAAAGACAATAAAATACATTAGTCATAATACTTTGTAAATAAGGACAATAATAACTTTTTAGAAACATTATTTTAGCGTACGATTGAATATTTATCTATGTTAAAGATAAGATGTTGATATCATTTTATGACATTTAAATTAAAGAAAATGTAACCAAATAAATAATTAAAATAAACAGTTTTTTATTTCTCCTGGACTTGCGGTATATTTATATTTGTAAGACATTTTTTCTCATAGGAAAATATTTGGGGAAACCTATGTCAAGCAATGGACGTCTTTTGGCTCAGTTAAATATATGATGATGACGATCGCTTTGACTTTGAAAGACTGTTTGATAACAAATTAGGAAGCAAGAGGCTTTTCTTCACGAAGGACTGGTATTTACCCACGGCTTCGCACGCGTTATTTCTATGGAAACGTTTCAAAGCGACTTATGGGAACTACCTTCGGATGAAAAGTAGTAGGTATGTTTTATTCCAGGCCTAGAACTACGTCTTTACCGTCTATGTCCAAAGTCCACTACCATCACATTAATAACGCGAGTGTTTATTTATGGGCTTTGTACCCTAAAAAACGAGGCACAAATTAATAATGTTTGTTTATTTAATGCATTCACTGCCCAGCTTCAACGGTGTAATCGCCCAGGGATGTTTGGTGTTATTCATTTGTAATTGCCAAAATAACAGAAGAATAGTAGACGTTTTGTAGCAGTTTTCAGCAGTGTTAAAATAAATTCACATTTATTTCAGACATGGTAGGTATAAACAGTCACACAACAAAGTCCATAGTTATACTTTCGTAGCAATGTCTAACCTCTCGTAACTATCATGCGTTTGTCGCAGAGGACAACGCGCTTTCGTAGCAGTGGCTACGTTTTCGTAGCAATGTCTACGTTTTCGTAGCATCAACGGTTTTGTAGTAATGGCTACGCTATCGTATTATCTACGAAGAATGTACGTACATAGTAGTTTTATACGCTTCCTTAGCAATGGCTACACTTTCGTAGGACTTGGTTTTGTTCTTCGATATGTTTATAACAAGGATGATTTGCGAATACTTCATTTACATCCCAAATAAATTAAACATTATTAGTTTGATCATTTACATAGTAATTAATTCAGTTAGAGATTGAGGTGCTATAAAAGTAAATTTATTTTAATTAAGCCGGTACGAAGGTCTCGTCTTTGTGTCTTCATATTCGTAAGACGTGTTATCTAATCATATTAAATAATTGAAATGCTGACACTCCTGCCTGTAAATTTAATCTTTTAGGTGCTTTATTTTGAGCACTACCCCACTGTGATAAAGTTGTTTTTTATCACCATAATAGCAGATGTAGTAGCGTGTTACAAGTTCAGCAGATTTATTTGAAAGTAATTTTGAGAGTAGCATCTGGCGTTGCGGTATGAGAGATTCAGCTGATCAATATTCCGGAAGTCGCTTGGAGAACTGAGAAATATGTCAGTCTCTCACTCAATCTACTACGATGCTATGAGAAGATCAGTCTTTCCTTAGAATAGTTTTACGAATTGAATATTATATATTAAATATCATAATTTGTTATCTCCTTCTCTAACCCATCGGAAAAATGTACCTACTTTGCAAACCTATCTTCAAGTTATTAAATTAAGTTTTTGAGTTGACTCACTTGAATTATATCACAGACAAGTGAAGGAGTAATAGTTGACCAATTTACAAAACATACTTTGAAAGTTAAAACCTACGTATATTACCTACAAACCTTTCAAACATTGTATCAATATAATTTCTTGTTGTTATAAGATGTGAAGGAAATACACCAGCAGTGTATTTCTGCGGAAGTTATTAAGCGTCAGTCTAGAAAGTAATGCAATTAAATATGTCCGTATAACGTTCCTACAAGCCCGGCATTAGCGGTGCGGGCTCGACCTTATCAAATTATCTCTTGACATTGCTTCCGCCTCTCAAAACGCTATTATAGTTTCCAAGATAGTCCGCACTTCGCATATGAAAATTTATAGCCATCTCTATTAATATGAGGACACAGCTTGATGTCAAAGTTACAAACGGTTATGAATTTTGTGTCCTTTGCAAATAACGGAACTGGAGCATGGACAGAACATGCCAGACTACAGTTTTGTCTTCTGTTGGAGAAATCTACATGTTCTACATATCAATGAATAAGATGAAATTATTTTAGCTGTAGGACAAATTAAATATACATAGGTATTTATATATTTCTCTAAAGAACTTTTTGTATAACTCCACCTTACAGTTTAAGGGGTAGATAAAAAGTAGCACCAGTTTAATCTCAGTTACAGCAAACTCACCCCTACCAGCATGATATGAAAATCTTTCGAACCTTTATGGCCTTATTTTTCCTCGATATTGGTATCAGAATTCACCGCAATATTTTCTCAATAGTACTTAATAACTGTATTAACAAGTAGGCAGCGGTGCGTGCCGCAAACATGATATATAACGCACTTACCGTACCTCATAATATTGCGTTGGCTTGCAATATGAAAATTTATTGCAACCTCTGCTACGGCAAATGTGGGATAGATGAGTAACGTAGAAAAATGAGCTACAAACTTATTATTATTCAAGTGCTCTAAATTGCTTGCGTATAACTTCGCAGTTTCGCACGTGGGCCACTTACCCTATGTTACTACATGTTACTTATCTATACCGACCTGATCTTATTGAATGCAAAAATGTAGCGGAAAATATCCTTTCATTGAAGATCCAACGTCGCATGCTGAAGCGACCGGTCTGGACCCATATTTACAAGTTATTCAATAACTTCACACATTGAGCACACGGCAAAATTGCATTTCTCTGCTCCTCCTGCAATTCAACTATGACCTACTTGTGATCCCATTATAGTGGCAAATATTTACTTTAGGTACATCGATTTAGATACGAGTCGAAGTTCTCAAATAGTTTAGCTTCATGAATTTCACTCTACATTAGTTGGCACGTATGTGCCTCCTATAGAGCTATGTACGTTTGTTGATCATTTTATCCTAATATAAGTATTTTGTCTTAATCTATGCTTTTACTATTAGATGTGTAAAAATCCCTGTGCAAGAACCTCCAAAAAATATATTTGTAAAAAATATAAGTCTACATAATAGTTTTGTCGTAGAAACCTATTAACACAAAGAGAAACATTATCAAATAGGAGGTAAAACCGCTTCCTCAAATTAAATAGCAAACCCAATTGGAACATAGCCAATGCGAAACTGAAACGTTATTGTGTTGTGAATACTGTAATGGAACGTTAGAATCAGATCGGGTGGCAGTAATACGGGACATTAGATAATGTTTCCTCCAGGGAGGGTATGAGGTAACGTCTGATAAGGCATAGCCCGGGACCTCTGATTTGTCTTATGTAGGTACCTACCTTATATTCCGAGCGTATTATGACCACGCAGTTGGGGTCTTATTTACGACTATTAAAGTTATATTGGACGGTGTAAGTTACTTGCTGCTACTAGTGTTGTTTGTACAACTTCAAAGGAGAAGGAAAGTTGAACTAATACTTATTCAATGGGGTTTCTGAAAAAAGACGTAAAACTCCTTTAAGAAATATCTACTTGGAGAAAGGCAAAGAACAACTTTGAGAAAAGTATCGATGTCTGTTTTCTGAATACAGTAGGATAATGCGCAGAGCCAGTCATATGAATCACGGGGCTCTTGGTGACTCTTTGTATTCAGTTTGGCGGATGACGATAACCTTAATGTAAGCGCCGTCACGGCTGGTGGTCCGAAGAAGGATCGCTTTTGTCCTGGTCCCTTCCGTGCAACCCATTCTTTCTCCTATACTGTTTCTCACTTGAGTAATTCGAGGACAATAAACATTTATTGTGCTCGTTTATTTGACAGACGATGAAGAAATATCGAATGAGTGAGTTCGTTATATTTTGCCGGCGGCCGCGTGGTTGTTTAACGAGCGTTTGTTGTACAAAGGGATGTGAGGTTTAAAAGCTGAGGCAAGGTCTAAAATTTAAAGGGACTGGAAGAACGGGTTCCTCAAAACCTCGAATTCGTCTTTGCAAAGCTTCTAAAAACGACATCCTCTCTAGGGAGAGCTGTCAACTTCCGTATTTCGTATTCGTTTTTGTGAGTTTCATTTTACAGAAAGAATGATTTTATGGTTCCTTTTAAAAATTAACTTTTCTTTCAGTAAAATAAGCTGAAATGCGTTTTATTACCTACTTAAAATAATTTAATCTTCTGCTGCCTTTTGTTTATGAATCTTTTAATGATAATGTTCAGCCATTCAATATTCTTCAAATAAAACCTCAGAAATTTTATAAAAAAAATATTGCATAATACATCAGGTAAGTAATATAAGTACCTAAATGCAGTAGTGGCTTCATTTTGTAGTCCCACTCCTGGTGTGCTAATCATCTTAACAAGGCACACAGGAGCACAACAGAGCGGCTGCATTTGTATTCAGTTTGGCAGACTACGATAACTTTAATCCGGGTAAAGTGTCACCTTGAGTGGCTTACAGTGAAAGCGCCTTTGTCTGAGAGTAGGGTACTCTGACCTTCTTATTTTTTCCGTCAGGTTTTCCTCCATTGTCACGAGGTAATGTAAAATCCAGCTACTTAAAAGGCGCACTTTTCGTAGGATTGCTACGAACCTAGGCTATTGCGCACTCCATGTTCAAACTCTACTTGATGGATTGTGATCGAGAGCCTCATTGATCATATTACACGTTGCTGTGGTCATTTAACGAGAAGATATATTGCCTTGGACTGCAGATCGAAAATCTTTTAGATTTACACGTATATTATAAAATATTTATGTGTCTTAAATACTCAAATAATTCAAAAGCAACCGTCAGCCTCTTATCAAGTCGTGATTGTAGACGAAGTTTCGACAAAAGGTGAGGAAATGATACGGTTCCTTTGTAAAAGTTGCAATGTACGTGACAAATCTTCTAGTTTCGAGTTCGGATTGAAAACTGCGATAGAGCCGGCCCTCTACGTGCTGTGAATTTGTTATCAGGACCCATTTAGAAATAGGTGAACAGACTTCATTGGTATTATATTAGAAATGTTAGTGAAGTAATGTAAGGACCTATGTAGCTTTGTTATATTGTAGTCACGTTCAGCACACTATGTCTCGTTGTAGACTGGTACAATGCAATCCTTTGCGAACTACCTACCTATTGAACCGAACTATGCCTATTGTATGTTACTACTGTTGTTGGTAGACTTAGATTGGAATACTTAAAATATTCTAGGATTCGGTTTATAAATAAATAAATAAATATTTCTCAATTGCACTCTTGGGATTATCTTCAAACACAAAGAGAAAGAAATGAGCAAAGCAATTAAAAAAAACCCACCCAGCGCTGGTGATCTTATCTAGAAATAAATGAACCGAGTCAACTAAGTTGTGTAATTAGTAGAACACCCCGGTAGGTACATCGTAGCTAGTATTGTAACCCCTTACGCGACTCTTTGTTTATGTTGACTTTACCAGTTACGTCGGATAAAGGATACGTTCGTTTATCTACTTACATGGAATTAGTGAACAAGTTAGCACACAAATGAAAAGGTTTTCTCCAGTGACGCAAGCAGCACCAAACATAGAAAACCTTTGAAAAAATGTAAGCTGATTTACCGTGGCCAGCCGGGGCCTCTTGTGTTCACTCGCCCGGCAAATAAAGGCGACCAGACAAATGCTCGCAAATTGACTCAACGTTTTTTACAGTATTACATATTTTACTTAAGCAGCATTCGGTAAATGTCAAGGCGCACCTTGGACGGTAATTACCTTTGAAGCGTGGATTCAAATTAATGCACCTTTACTGTCGCGCGCGGCACTTCCAGCTTGTTTTTATTGTTTTTTGTCCTGTCATAGGACTTCGTTTACGAGGAAACTTCAAAGCCTAGCACTTCAAGTAGAAGCTGGTCGTTCATTCGAACGTTTATGCTCCTACCAACTTTAACATAAAATTTGTTAGACTCATGTTACATTCGCTTTATTGAAAATCTTTAAAAGACGGGAAAGGGGAAGGGCATCGGAATGAAATCAAATAAGGAAAGGTCCTCATAAAAAGCGGTTCATTACTTTAGAAGGTACTAAGTCACTACAACGACGGAATAAAGCTAAGATTACAAGTTAACCTCATGTTAGCTGGAAACCCCAATGATAAAGCATCTAAGGAAAATTGAGCCCAAAGAGGGTACACTAATCCCTCTTTAGCAAAAACGCTCCGTTCCAAAAAGTGATGGGCGGCTCACGAGGGATGGATCTTCATTACCCGGCCGTGTTGTCAGTTAAGCCAAAGGGTCTCTGGATTACCTACTACTTAATAAATCCTTAAATATGCCTTGTTAAAGCTTCCCTGAGACCAACACTCTCTTTGTATAGTTGCTTGTTCTGAACAAATCACAATGACTGTGATTTCAGTCATCAACCTAAAGTTGTGCTACAGTTTCAAGAAAAAAGGTACTAAATGCCTGCTGTTGTCATATCATTTCCCAAAGAATGCAGGAAATAGATTTACGGTAGTGCCTTTTTGTATTTACCTTTGAAAATTTATATTCCCATTGGGTTCAAGACCGCGACCGACCGCGACCGACCGCAATAATACACAATGGCCAATCGTATTATCATATCATTATAGGCACGAGAAATTTCCAATATCTGGTAGGTACTATCTCCGATGCCATTTTTGTGATATCTCTCAATTTTACTGGAAATGTTGAACATAATATAGTCAATTGAGCTACCTTTAGACTGTTTGCAACCGTCTGCAGTTAGCTCAATGGTTTCAGTTGTTAATACTAGTTGTAATTTTTCTAGGCTACTAATTAAACAAGCTTCTTTTAAATAGCATTATTAGCCTCAGAAAATATAAGTAACCTTCTAAATTACTAAGTCGGCCACAACCAACGCGCGTCTGAATAACAGTATCTCAGCCACTAGTTATCTTCTATGTAAGCCACTGTAAATATAACTCAGCACGGTGGTTATTTTTTAGCATCTTAATTTGTGGCATGCATTCAAATAGCAAACTTCTAAAGTATTAATATATGACACCAAAATAGTCTTTCTATTAGCTTCTAATTTTATAATTTAGTATGTTTAAAATGTTAGTCATCCTACATTTATCGATGGATAAATTTACCTAAAATTGTCATCATATAAAATATTAAAGCCACTATTATTACATAATGAACTATTGTTTTATAGTTTTTTTGGGTCAACGTCATTGACCTTTGACCTAAAGTTCAATGACCTTAACAAAAGTGACCTTGAGGTCATTATCCTCAAGGTCAAAAACTACCCCGAGGTAGTTTTTCATGTTTTTTTGGTTCCATCGCGATTCGCCATAGCTCCGGCGCTTCGGGAAGTGCAGCCTCTCCGCCATTGCGTAACAAGGGTCAGGCACCACTGCTCACCTCCGCAGCTTCGGCTTTTTGGTCGCCTTCGGCGACCAGCCTCAGCCGCTGCGGCACGCGCGGTGCCTGTCCCTTGTTACGGCTGGCGGAGGCTGCACTCCCTTCACGCCTCCGGCTTATTAAATACACTCTAGGGGCGCCACGCACAAGACCACGTGGAGTCGGGGTACTCTGTGTCGGATCCGTCACTCGAATTGAACCTAATCAGTCAGCGCTCGCGCGTCATTGCGTGCGGTCGATGTGTGCGAGTTGTGCGACAAGCGAGATGGTTGAAAATACGGACTGTGGTACAAATAGTGGAAAGATGGATTGCAAAGTTCTGAAGTGTGTCCAATGTAGGATTGTGATTTGCGAGGTCTTGGCCTTCATACAAAATAAAGCCGATGTTATGGCCGAAGAAGGAATTGTCCGCCTGTGTGTAACTGCATTTACACCAGAAGAAATTACAGCGGCAAAGAGTTTATTGTTTGACTCGATCGCAACAACAACTAGAAAAATAACCAGAAAGAAATGTGGTAAATCAGAACGAGATGTCTGCGACATGATTGCTGTGCTCAAAGAAACAGATCCTGAATGTACTCCCATATTTGTCGCGAGACAGCTACATAAACTGCCTCCCGTACATTTGGATCAGCTGGACGCAACAAAAATACTAAAAGACTTACTAATACTACAAAATGAGTTAAAAATAGTTAAAGAAACATATGTGAGAAAAGAAGAACTGAACGAAATGCAGAATAGTTTATTGGCGCGAAAACCAGCAGCATCTTCTTTCGGTGTAAATGTGAACACAAAACGGGGAGGCTGTCGATTGGAAAGCTACCACTATGACAGTGGGCCCATGGGCCTAACTCTGCAGCATTGTCCTGAAGAATCCTCTTGTAAGCATAACCTGCAAAAATCATGTGAAAATGACGCTAACATTTCGGTTGTTGATGATGAGTCACCCCAACAACGGCAACAACTTGAAAATATAAGTCAACAACGGTCACCGGTATGTCAAAAATCCTTGTCAATGTCACACACCAATCCTACTGTCACTGGTGCACAAATGCGTGACAATGACAGAACACACCAATTGTCTGAAACTGTCAAAAATAATACACCTACAAAACTGACAAGCCAAAGGTCAAGCCGGACGCATATCCACAGTCCTAGAGGGGGTGATTTCCTCCGTCCACGCCATAATCAAGCCAAGAAGTCAAATCAAGAAGTTGATGTTGAAAATAGCTGTTACACAAAAACAAATGACCCAAGCGATGTGCAGATTTCTGTAAAAACACCAGTTAAATCTCAGCAGACGACAACTATGTCACCAAATCGGAATTTCGCAGAAATTGTGAGAAAGGAAGGCGATTGGAAATATAATGAACCAAGTGAAGAATGGAAAATTGTTCAGAGGAGAAGGCTACGAAACAGACTCACGGGGTTCAAAGGAGATGCGAAACCGGACCATGAATGTAATTTTAGGGCCGCGGAAACCAAAATCCCAATGTTTATCTACAACGTAAACAAAGAAACAACTACCTGTGATATAGTTTCCTACATCAAAAAGAAAACGGGAATAGAAGTAAAACTAGAAACGATGGCTATGAAACGAGATAAAGGTTATAACTCATTCAAGTTTGACATACCCAAACACAAAATGGAGGTGTTTATGGAAACAAAATTCTGGCCCGACGGGCCGTATTATATTAATATGTGTGCTTCTAGAAAATTCTTTAAGTCCAAGCTGAAGTGGTGTCAAAACAATCAGCAACAAATACAATTGGACATTTTAGCAGCACACCACTTGAGTAAGGACTTTGGAGGTTTCTGGAAGCACACAAATAAATTAAACCCGCAAGCGAGTATACCCGTGAGCATTAATGGTGTTTGTGATCCTGTAGGCATAGCCAATGTTTTCAAGGAACACTTTCAAGTCAGTCCATTAATAGACAGTCCACCCCCGCAGGTGCCCGCTACTGGGAACTGTTTGAATACACATGTACGTACATGTTACCGATAAAGATGTTGAAATTGTAATTAAGAGCATGAAGCGTGGGAAATCACCTGGGCACGATGGTCTCAGTAGAGAGCACCTTCAGTATGCGGGTCCTAACTTACCTAGGGTACTTGCATTACTCTTTAATGTGAGCTTTGCACATGCATATCTGCCTTTGGATCTGATGAAGACTGTTGTTATACCTGTTATTAAAAACAGGACGGGGGACGCCTCTGACAAGTCCAATTATAGACCAATTTCTCTAGCCACTATTATTGCTAAGGTGTTGGATGGTTTGCTTGATAAACACCTTCGGACACATTTGCACTTGAATGACGCGCAGTTCGGTTTCCAACCCGGGCTGTCGACGGAGTCTGCCATACTGTGTCTCAAGCACACCGTCCAATACTACACTAGTAAAAAAACGCCTATCTACGCATGTTTCTTGGACTTGTCAAAGGCGTTTGACCTAGTCTCATACAACACCCTGTGGGAAAAGTTATTTCGTGAAACTACCCTCCCAAATGAGGTTATACTTCTCTTTAGATATTGGTATGAGAACCAAAGAAATATGGTACGTTGGGCGGGCTCGTTTTCTGAGGAATATATACTAAGATGTGGTGTGAGGCAGGGGGGGATAACCTCCCCAAAGCTGTTTAACCTGTATATAAATGGTCTAATTGGGGAGCTCAGCAGAACTAAAGTCGGATGCTCAATTAACGGTACTATAGTTAACAACATAAGTTATGCAGATGACATGGTTCTGCTGAGCCCGTCAATAAGTGCTCTCAGACAACTTGTTAATATCTGTGAAAAATATGCAGAGGCTCATGGGCTCAAGTACAACAGCAAAAAGAGTGAGGTTATGCAGTTTAAAGCCGGGACTAAAACCTATACTGTTACTCCGGTCTTGCTTGCTGGAACTCCCCTAGTATGGGTAAAAAAGTTTAAGTACTTGGGCCACTGGGTCACTGATGACCTGAATGATGGTCCTGACATTGAGAGGGAACGTAGGGCACTGTCGGTCAGATGCAATATGCTGGCCCGTAGGTTTGCACGTTGCTCTGCCTCAGTTAAGTTGACTCTGTTTAAGGCATTTTGTCAAAACTTCTACACGTGCAGCCTATGGGTAAGATATACGCAGAAGAGCTATAGTGCCCTACGGGTCCAATATAATAATGGGTTCAGGATGCTGATGGGTTTGCCGAGGTTCTGTAGCGCATCAGGAATGTTTGCGGATGCACATGTTGATGACATGCAGTCCATTGTCCGCAAAAGGATCGCGTCCCTGATGCGCCGCACGTGCACCAGCACCCACAGCTTACTTGCAATTGTGACTGATAGTTTTAGTTTCAATTCTGGCATCATGAGTCACTGGGTTGTAAATCAACATCGGCCGCTCGCCTCACTTGTGACAAAATAAATTGACATTTAAAATTAAAATCACTATCATGACATCACAATTGAAATTATTATTAATTAATTTGATTGATTTATTATTATTTGTAATTTTGTGTGCCTACTAACCATTTTCAAATTTATACTGTGTTACTAACAAAATGGATGTATATCTGAATAAATAAATTTTCAATTTCAATTTCAATTAATCAACTCATATCGGAATGCTCTGAATCGGGGTAATTCTTCATGTTTTTTTTGAGTTCATTGACCTCTAACGCTGAGGTCATTTAACTTTGGGGTCAATCACCTGAACCAAAGTTGGACCCCTAGTGATTCTCTTCACGATGTCATAAACATATATAAATGAAATACAGATGAAACTATTGCAATACGAACGCACGAACAAACACAATAAACAAACACGGGCGGGTCGGTAAAAGAATCGAATGGCGCTCTCTGATTGGTGCAAATGGCCGGTTGTTGTCATGTCGCTAACTCGCGCCAAATCGTAGAGGCTATTTTCAAGATAAAAGAATATGAAGTATTATTTTACATGTTAAGTAATAATTATATGATGTTGTCTATTGAAGCTTGAATATATAATATTTGAGGAGCTTGTATTGAAGCTGTAAAACGTAAAATGGTGATGAGTTGCAAATTCCGTGGCCGACTTAGTAAATTAGTGGGCAATGTATAATCAGAAGGACAAGTTAGAATAATTGTTGATATTGACTTGACGCTTTCTTTAACATTTTTTAGTTGGCGTTGTAAAGAAGATGAATTAGTTTATTAGAGGCTATGTCAATTTCTCGATGCTTAGTTATTAAATGAGAAGTTTGGCCAAGTGGCCAAAAAAAAATTCTGTGGCCGGAATTATTATTTCTCATTTTTCTATTCCTTGCTTGTAATTTTCGTTGTTAATAATGATATGAGTTATCTAAACATAATATTGTATTTACAGGTAGTAGGTAGATTAAAAATTAGTCATCATCAAAAATGTATAAGTAATTTAAATGAATGACGATGGAAGTTTACTTTTCGTGCTAATACGACCATACACGACCATATAACTTCACTCAATTACAACAAGACGCGTTGTTTTTGGCATGATTGTGGATTCACTCGTTTTAGTCAAGGGTGTATGTTTTTCAAAATATGTATATTAAAACAAAACACAAAAGGACTTTATCGCTCGGCGACTGAATTTTAAAATAACACAGTTCAAAGATTTATAAGGTTCTACTTCTAATTTAAAAAACAGCGCAGATAACAAGGAGTAAATAATAAAAAGAAGTATTTACCTACAAAATAGTTATAACAATCAAAATCGGCAAACATCAGTCGTACATAGCGCCTTTCACTCGATATATGTAGCCCTTTTCTAAATGTTTGCTCAGAAAACAACATCAAACAAAGAAAACACAGAGATTCCCATAAATGGGGCGTAGGTGCGCTCGGCTGATCAACCAGAGATCTGTCAAACACAGATTGCTTCGAAAGGAGTTAGACTGGCGTTCAATATCCGTTACAACCGCCGAATGCGATTATGGAGCGTGCTCAGTACATGCCGTTCCCGAATCTAATGCTCGCTCAAAGGCACGCCAATGAACTTTTCAACTTCAGCTTTTCGAAGTAATGATGCATCCATACTGAAGTTACCTACGTTTAGTGTTAGTGAGCAAGAACTGATTACAGAAAGTTATGAGGTCACGAAAATTCGTTTTCATTCTCTAATCAAATCATGTTGCAAAATTTTGGTCTAAAATCTAACCTCTAACCTAAGTGGTGCAGCGGGTGAAGGATCTCTGTGACTCAGGATGTTGCAGGTTCGATTCCTCCTCGGGTCAAATTTTGAAATTGAATCTTGAGATCTTATATAGATCAAAAACAATCGAAAATCTCTTAGTTATTCCCAGTTGTTTCGTTAGAAAAGTGCCTACCCATTTGAAACTAGATAAAAGTTATTTGCAATGTTAGAAAATAGTTTTTTTAGTTCAGTTACTTAGTAAACATCTCCTAATATGTATTAGTATAATCTATACAGTACAAAAGAAGTTTGTAGAGTCTGCGAGTTTGTCATTGTGCTGAAATAAATAAAATTTCACACGACATTCACGCCCTCCAAAGTCATTGTCTGCTATTCTCATGCCTTGTTTGTCGCGTAATTGTAAGACGATTGCTATCCCGAGTCTAAAGGGAAAGAATTTAATAACACGTAGATATAAGATCGCATCGCCAGCCGAATGCGTGTTTATTATGCTGCCCCATTTGCAGAACTTGGTACTTGACATATGCGTATATTGGTAGGTATGATAAATCGCGAGGAAAATTTAATGTCCTTGCTTCATTTAAATCCATCCGATACGACTCTCGGTGCTAAATAAATAGGGTAAAATAATGAAAGCTAAGACGAAGAAAACAACACATCTTTCAACGATGCAGGACGGTTTGTGTAAAAGCTGCTTGCTTGTTTTTCTGAATAAAATACATCCAGTAAAAGAAAATAAGATTCTGTTTTTAAGAATTTCCATCAGTCGAGCATCTTACAAAAGAAAATTCGCACAATTCGTTTGCCTCGTGTGGAACAAAAGGGCTGCATAATGTGCAAATAGTTTGTATTTAAATAAAATTCCAATATTTTCAACGGTTATTGCTCAGTGCGTTGACAGAGGGTAAAATTCATTGTACGCATTGCTACCACGAGACTCACATATTTGCCAATAAAACGTACACCTATCTAGTCCATTTACGTTTGTTTTGTAAAATATAAAGGTTGATTCGTGCTCGTAAAGTTTGAAGCAAACGCCGATCATACTTTTGTCGTAAAGAGCTACTTTTGGAACTGTGATGATAAATGTAGCCACTTCATTGTTACAAATAAGTGAGAACCTACACCGCTCATCAGTTATTCTATGTGGGCGCGAGTCTAATAAATTTCATCATAAGTCGTTCTTGTACCGCTTGGAAATGGGCAATTTCTAAACGCTTTTATATAGCATGCCGAGCATTGGGTCAACTAGAAAATGCGATAAATCTGACAAAGTGACAGTGTTGAAGCGATAACTGCGAGAATTCCGTGTGTGTACCGGTGATAATGACTGTTTATCATCTGGCTTCGATAGAGAACACTTACCTACAGAGTGAGAACATTACATCCACCAACATGCATAAAGGGTAATTTTATGGGGTTGTACTTATTGATAAGATGAGTTTTGATTTTGTAAAAGTCAAACCGATTTGTTTGAAACGATAGAAGTGGAACTAAAATCAAGAGTCAACAATTTCAAAGAAATGATTTTAGACGACATTATTTAAGTCAAACAAAAACGTTCCAACAAAACTAAAGATCAATAGCCACTGTGTCCACATCTAGTAAATCATCTAATCATGTGATCAAAGTGAATCGAAGCGACTTCCTTATCCCCTTGTTCCTTATATTCAGTCTCCGAGAATGAATGAGTGAGCAGCGCTGATTGAACGGCATAGACAAGACTTGCATTATCCTGTAAGTGCTTCTCCTCCGCAAAATGATAAAGGATATTTTCGCTATTGTTTGAACGAACGAACGATATCTCTTTGACAAATCTATATCTCAATATACAGATAGTTGAGTTGGACTACCAAACAGTACTGTTTATCGCTCCAAATGCATTTCGGTATTTAAATCGTTGGATGGAGTAGTCCCCAGAAACTCTTGATTACGTGAGACTAGGTCATATTTCGCTAAACTTCATCTAGAAGTTGTAAAACAGTCACGTAATTTTAGTATTCGTGGATCCGAGTGGGCTGCTCTTAACAATATCGTAGACTTGCCAGCAAAGGGTTCGCTGTCATTCTGGAACGCTATATTATTGAATTTCCCAACCAAAAGACTTCAGTCTGTTAACGTTCGTTACATACGATACAATTATACAGCTGTGATTTTCAATTTAAATCTGTTTTACGGAGTTTAACAAAGTAAATTGTAGTCCCGTAATATTATCAAGTTTAAATTGCATTTAGAAACATTCGCAACTTTGACTCTGTTATTGAATTTCAAATAGCTAGACATAAAGTTCCGATAGGACTTGGAACAGTGCGATTCATTTGATGGAATCGATTTTAAATTAGTTTGGTCAGTTAAACCATAGACTTCGTTAAACGAATTTCCAGAAAATCGCAACAAACTAAAGCAAGCGACGGGCGCTCGGACGGCGGGAATTCTCTACAAAGTTTGTGTTGTTCTAACGGAGGTAATTGATTTTAATTTCACTGGCAGTACGTTAAAATGCAACCGAGCGTTAATGAAAAATAATTTTACATCTGAAGTTGCAAGTTTGAGTAGGGCAAAGAGCTGCCCCGAGTAAACTAACTGAAATATTGCCCATTAATATTCTCTTTTAAGATTAAAATTTGCCAAGCATTGCATCGCTAAATAACTGATGCTTTTGTTTATAGCAAGCAGAACTAACCCAACCATCAAACTTAAAAACATACGTTTTGTTATGACTTTTACTATTATAAATCTTTGATAGTTCGGCGTACAGGCAAGTCATCGATAACGTCTATCAACCTTAGAGTTTATTAATCATAGTGTCTTCATTGAGTGTCTAGACTGGTTAAAAAACGCACGTGTCACTCAGAGCTACGAACACTGCTCCGCCCTGAGTAAATTCTGCCTTAAATACCAAGGTACTTTGCCTCAACGTAATAGATTGATGAGTCGGACTGACGTCGTCATTACTAGTCCTTCTCCCAACGTTTTTACAGAGTTTGCCCTCAGATAATTGGAGCGAATGCTCCCACCGTCAGTGTAATGACCGTCTGTTTTGTTTACCAGAAGACTCCGACTTTTATGAAGTCGTTTGAGTTTAGCCGCCGAGCGATTGGCGACTGGTTTTGTATTTTAAAGATTGTTCCAAAAATACGAATTATTTTTACCGAAGTAATATCTTGCTTCTCGTAGTCTTTGTATTGTCTTGAAAACAAAGCTCTTTTGATTGAGGTAGCAAGAAAAGAGAAGGTTCTTTTCTTGAGTTAAGTTATAACTTTTTTAGTTTAAATTATTATTGTTTCTAGATGTTGGTTGAATAATTAAATCATCTCATACGAAGATTTCAAAGACTTGGGAGTTCTATTCCGGTTAATCAAAAAACGGAACATCAAAAGAAAACCAAAATCATATCAAGATTAAAAATACATCGATGTTAATTTGATACAAAAGTACCCAGTAAAACGAAATCTACACATCAAAGTTAGCAACGATGCCGCAGACCCGGCCAACAAACCCGGTGGATTGATGTCGGCAACATTATTTCATAGAATCATTTCGGCGACAGTGCCCACCGACTTTTTCCTTTGTCTGCGGCACGTCCACGAAAAATTTCAGTGACGTGTTCGCGACATTCCGCTTGTTGTCAAAAAATCCTAATTTAGTGTTGCCAACAAGGCTCTGGTGTGTTGATTTCTAGATTTGAAATCACTAACGTCAGCAGTTTCAGCGCAGACTTCTATGTGTAGACTCCCTAAGATACAGTATCGGAGTATCATGTAGTGCGTAGCTATCGATATTCTTCCCTGTCCGACCATGCGTCAATCCAACGGGCGGTAGATTGATCACCGCGGTAGATGACGTCCTCATTATACTCCACGATGTAGTGAATGGGATTTATAGTGTCTTATACATTTTTTACGCAATGGAGTTTCAAGCATTTTAGTTTGAATATTATAATAATATTTAATTGAATATTAATCTTATAATATTTTATTATAATAATAATATCTATACAAAATTAAATATAATAAAGAGTAAACGGTTTTAAAATTTTTCGTTGACGATTTATAAATGAGGTGTTTTCACAACAGTTTTTGATTCTATAAGCTTTCTAAAACAAGTCAAACGCTTAACTTCCACAAAACTCCTTAAATCATGATTTCTTTGAATTCATTTTACTTCGTTTACTGTCTTCGACAATTAGCCTAATGAATCCCGTTTTTCGCGGAACCTCGTTGTTACAGCGAGTCGCGTTTCAACAGCAGACTTACCTTTAGTTTATTTTTGTTTTTATTTCTCCTTAATACCTTTGCTATTCATCGGATTTTAAGATTATTCCCGATCTTTATTGTTTGGTTTGTAAATAGCGAATGACAGGAGAATTTTTCTCTTGCAAAGAGGCGGTTTTTAAAGTGAGTCTTGCTTTTGTCGCGCATGGTTTTTTTCTATAGTCGCTTCTGACGTAGTAAATCTACCTTTGTGAGGGCGTTCGCACTGTCAGGATCATTTTAAAGAATATGGCACCCGACAGCGTTGGTGGCTTTAACAAAACGCTGTAAATGGAAAATGCCACCTTTGTTTATGAATGCACCGTTTTACTTCGTTTCTTTTTTATTTTTGCTCTGGTTAAACTGGATAAAAAATCTTAATTGGACTGCCTAGGATTTCGATAGGATTTAAGCTTTGGGTACACATAGACGACACAAGCGCACCTACATTTACTCATTTAAGTACTAAAGGTACTGAAATTTTCTTAAATTTTGTGATTAACAAACGTAATTACGATTTTATTAATTGGGTATTTATAGCGTTTTTATTGTCTTATTTTCTTAATATTAGGACATAACATGTCGATCTCAAGTAAAGCTAGCTGACAGAGAAGAAAAGCTAAAATCGTACTAAACCTTACAACGCAAGTGACCCGCGCGGGAAGTTTTGAGTTAGAATTCAATAACTTTATTTCTTTACGCAAACAAAACAACCACTTAGACAAGTCAAATTTATATCTTAAAATAATTTTATCAAGTGTTAATTATTTTTCTCATCATTTCACCTTTTTGTGAGTGTGTCATTCACCATGGCCGGAAATCCAAAAATTTTAACTTGGCTCTAAAAATTTTTTGGAGCCAAATAGCACCTCAAATGATAACAGCCTGTCAATGACATTATTAAGAACTTAGACGCATCTCTGCTCAAGTGTTGCTGGGACTACGTGACCGCATTGCGAAATTCAACTCTGAAAAATCACCTCCGAAAAATTCACAGCGGATCCTGAACGAATAAAGAAAAAATAACGCGGGAGTCACAGCGAGTGGCCTGAGTGTCCAGAATAAATTATGCTGACGGAACTTTTAGTTCGAGTGTCGTTTCCACCCGTTTTAATACAGATTTGCCATGAATTCTGAACTTTCTCGATTATCCTGTAAATAGTTCCGTTTTTCCGTTTTGGGACATTCTTTTTTAGATGTGAATAGAACACATAGTTTTACGGTCCAACAATTTCATTCCGATCCAGAAATGGTGCTTTTTAGAAGAATAATCGAAGTAATCACTACTTGAACGAGTTGGCTCTCGTAAGACGAGATTTGCTCTCAAAGAAAAAGAATAAAAGATTGTCCTGCTGATTGCATGGTCATTACCTACCTGGAAAGAATGTTTTAACACGATTGTTAGGAGGCTCGACTCTGTAGGTACTTTGCCAGTAGGTAGTAGGTTTATTAAATTCATAAGTCAAGGACTTTGTAGTTTGCCTACACAAGGTTAGTCGGAACATGGAATATTCCTTTTTCTGCGAACTCTCCTCGTTCTAGTCTAGATATTAACTAAATTAATACGAGAGAATTTAACAGTGCAGTAAGTTTTATATCTGTCACCGTTAAATTGCAAATAACGTTAGATTATAATCTATCTCGCGAGATTATAAACTGTCGATAGATTGTGAACCGTAACATTTCATTACAATTTAACGCATTATTTTTCGGTAGATTATAATCTATCGAAGTGAAACCGTCAAATCACAATCTTACAATTTTCGAACTGTGTTCTATACGAAGACCTGATCCCTGATTGGTCAGCCTTACAGTAGACTGCTCTGTGTCCATAGAATTAGGAATGAAACATAGGTGTCAGTCAAATAAAATAAATGCACTTCAAGAATAATTGAGTTCTTGTTTTTATTTTTTTATTTTTGACTTCCGATGTGGCGCGGTGGGCAAAGGTCCGCCTACGACACAGGAGGTTGCGGGTTCAATTCCCGCCTCGGAATAAATTTGCGAACGATCTCCAGAAATTAATTATATCAGTCATCTAGTACCCATAACACAAGCTCTGCTTAGCTTGGAGCTAGATGATGCTGTGTGGACTGTCCGGAATTATTTATTTATTAATTATTAAGTAGGTACTTAATCAATAATTCTGATATCACATGGTCTCAAAATAAGAAAATCAGAAACGTAAAAATATTTTCTCCTCAAACACACCGTAAAATTGAAAAAATAATGAAAATTTCTTTTAGAAAAAACTATCACAAAATTAAATCAAAATATAAAAAAAGAACAAGTCGAAAATAATATAGTAATGTTTTTGAAAACATCATTTTGTTGTGTTGTAGTTACCAACTCGTCTAACAACTTTAAAACATTTTGTATTCTTTGATTTCTCCACTGTATTTTTTTACTATTTTCATTATGCCCGCTGTAATAGGTTTGTAACTCTGTGGTAAATTCATCCTGATTAAATCAGCGCGCTACGTGCGTTCTGTTTTATAATTTGACGGTTTCACTTCGATAGATTATAATTAATTTTTTCAATTACTATAAGGAACTGAAAAAAACTTAGCACGTTTATGTATCACTTAAATGTCTAAAACATGTTTTTTTTTGTCTGCAATCTAAGTACGTACTTACATATAATAAGATACGTGGTTTAGTAAGACCGGTGAAGAAAGTACCGTGGTCCAGACAAGATTAGTTTAGTACACTGTAAGTTGTAGCATAAATGAGAGATCGAAGTGCTCAGCCGGTATAATTAAAAGGTACCCTGTACACTAAATTAGAAACTCCAGCTCTAAATACCAGACGAGAAAACGAACGGTCGTCAAAATGGCACAGTTAGGATATCTTATTTAATTATGCGTGAGTGAAACCTTCACTTGCAGAATATATTTTATTAATGTGAGGTCTCATGTGTTTCTTTTTTAAAAAAATATGGAGGCTATAAGTGTTGTGTATGTTCGTTTGTTTAAAATATAGGATTAAGTAAATGTACCAGTTAAATGCACACTTGCGTTAAAATTTCAGACGCTGTGCCACAGAGATTTTTCCCTAAAAATTTATCATGGACTGCTAATAGTAACCAGAATAAACAAAGTAGTTACCATGTAAAGTTAAAACTAAAATAAAGAACCTAAATAAGACAAACGGACGAACACAAAAGATGCAATTGGGAAAAATTTAACTAGATAATTGAACATAGTAAAAAAAATGAAACAGATTTTTTGGTTCTTTCTTTCATAGACGTCGTCCGTAAGCTTACGGTTATTAAGCTTGCAAATGCTTTCGTCTCCAAATGGAGCCGGCGCATTAAGTCAAGTGCAACACGAAAAATGCATTAGTGGACTCTGAAAGGCCATCTGTCATTGTCAATTTACTATTTTTGAACGTTTTTACTTTCATCTTACAAACTTGTACGCTGTCTAAAATGATTTAAAAGTAGTACAGATCCAAAAAATAGAGTCAGTACAACATTGTATTGATTCAACTATCTAGTATTTGTTTTAATTTTTTGAAACCTGGTGAGAATTCGTATGTCAGTTAAACTAAACCTGACCTTAAAGGACTTAAAACCAAAACGAAATTTTTTTTTTACCCTGAAGTAATAATTATTTCTTATCTATTTACACCGACAATGCGTAAAGGCGTAAATAACATACCTGTTAGTGTGCTCAGTCAGTAGTAGTTTTCGGGATAGATAAGTTTCCGAATATCCGCTACTCTCTTAACCTAATCACCGGCAATAACATCTTGGTATTCCGAGTTACTCTCTGTCTCTGCCTAGTTATACTCCGTCCACAGCTATTTCCGAAAGAAATGGCTTATTTCGATATTGTCGCTCTGTACTACGGTTTTATCTGTTCGTGATTATTTTTGTTGCTGTATAATATCATCATCAAAATCAACTCATCAACCTATATCACTCCATTTCTGGACATAGTATACCTACTCTATAATATAATTAAACTAGCAACGCGCCCCGGCTTCGCACGGTTTTATTATAAGTTTATAAACCTTCCTCTTGAATCACTCTATCTATTAAAAAAAACTTGTGATTTTGATTGAGGCTCGAAATAAAACCAATGCAGGATTTCGGGACATTTATTTTATTTATAATTCAATTAAAATTACACATTTATTGTCAAGTCAACGTAACTTAGCATAACATTTAAAGAGAAATGAGAATGTGTCTCTAATTAATAACAGCTGTAAATTTAAATTAAAGTCTTTGGTTTCTTTAATTTGTTAGAAAAAACCTTTGAAATCTATTTTGGGTCAGTCAGGCTTTACTGTTCGGTGACATGTTTGTGTTTTTTATTATGGTATCTTTATTTTACCGCAACCTCAACTATGATACCAAAGTGAAATAACATTTTTCCTCTGTTTTTCAGTGGCTTAAAATAAAGCAAAATAAATAGAGATCTTACAACAGCCGCAGTTTACCAGTTGAACAGTTTTAAAATACAAATGTTGTTATTAGCAAAATCTCTACCAAAAATGTTGACCACAAATTGAATTGAAGGTAAAAGTTGCTTACATTTTTTGACAATGTTTTCAAGCGAAAAATAAGTTAGAACAGAAGGACAATAAAATAGTTATGTAAATCTGTTGCGTTCAAAATCACTTAATAAATATAATAGACATAATTTGACAAATTATTTTAAACAAGTAAGTTTCGATTGTTTTATTTTCTCGCTATTGAAGAGAGAATATTTAACTCGGTCTTGTCATACTCACTCGGGAGTGTAACAACCAATAGTGGGATGTTTTAATCCCATTTAAAACAATCTACAATTTTATTTGAATCAGTAAACCATTGAACCAGTGCCGTTAATATGTCACATGAACCAACTCTAATTTAAATACCTACTTATTTATAAATGTCAGCAGAGTTGCTTTTTAGATAAACATACTTTTATATTATCTTTATCGATACACTTTTGGGCTATTATTAACATTTATTAACACTTGATAAGTTTGTTATATTATATTTAACGTCTAATTATTTAAGGTTGGAAAAATTTGCTTAATAGTTACTACTTCGTAAGAAACGTTATCATAACACTGTCATGAGATAACTAAGGATTGAGAATTTGAATTATGTAAATTATCTTATTATTATTATAATTATCTTCTAATAGGGGCCAAGATCTATTTCGGGTATTTGAACCACATAAATACGAACAGTCATACATACCTTCTTACACAATGAAATAAAAATACTTCACTGAAAATCTCAAAATATTACAAAGAACTATTTACTGGAAATCACTGTCCATTTTGAAATTTTACGTCATAAGCCTGGATCATTGAAATCAATTCCACAGCCATGAACGTTACTTTAAATACCTATACGATATTTACAATTAATTTATAACCATTTAAGATTAATATTATGAACGTTCACAATAAATTTACCTTCATACTGTAAATATTTACGATAATTACACATCCTGGAAAGAGATTTTAATTTCCTATATTAATTTTCATATTAACTGTTGGTTATTCATAAAAATGTTAATTCAGTTCAACGAATAATACTTACGGAATACCATTGCTACAAACTTTGTTAAGACTCTTTAACAGAATTATTTTATACAGGAAAATAAGAACGGTTTAAATACAATGGGAAACTTTTAGCATAAACGAATGGCTTATGCTAAAACCTTGATATATTAACACTAGCACTGAATAATATTTAAACAGTATAGAGGAGCAGTATGAGTAGAATAGCGTAGAGTTGCGTCGGCAGATGCGTGATGATGTACTGGTGCGCGTGTGAGGCGGCGGCGCGGGTTCGAGACCCGTCGCGCCACGCGGCGCCAGAAACCATCGGCTCCTCTGCTCCGAAGCCGTTCATGCTCAACTCTAGTCCTGGTGACAAAGAAAAAAAACTTTACTAATGACGCATTTAGATAGTGAATATATTATGTAGAAGCAGGATGTGTCAATACAGGTAAGGTGGTACATATGAAATCTTGTACGCGGACGAGTTGTCTACTTCACTTTGGGTACAATTCGTCCGAATATCAATTCTCTTGCTTTTAGATTCGGACAAATTATACCTACCGAAATCTAAAAGTGAAGTGGACAACTGATTCGCTAGAAGATCGTCGTTACTTTTAAGGGTTCTGTATCGAAATGTTAATATATTATACATTCATTTTACAATGGAAGGAAAATAAAGATAACATTTATTTACTCTCTATTAAAAATAAAAAAAACTTTTGTAATTTAAAAATCAAAGTAACACATAAACAATAATATAAAACAAAGTGTTCTTTGATATAGTTTTTTGGGTCTCGTCTACTGTCTATTAACCAAGTGAATTTCTATGAAATCATTAAGATAATCAGATATTGCTGCAGACATAGCGCTATTCTCATTAGATTACTAATGAGGATAAAGCTATGTCTATAGCATTCAAATAAGCGTACATCAAGACGATAGGCATTATAAAACTTATGAACCATAAGGCCGGTCAGTGTAAAGTATGGCGTAGAACCATGGTGTTTTTACTAAAACCTCTGCTTAGCTTGGAGCTAGACGATGGTATATGAATATTCCGGCGTTATATATTTATTTAATGAAAATTTACATAGTCTGCGGTCATATAATTCTAGATAAAGGTTTTCAATAAACGAACCAAGTTTTTACGAAGCGTTAATTTTTTGTTTACATTTTCTTCATCTAATTAATTAACTCAGTTCCATCCAGGCACTTTGAATTCTTTACGAAATGAATTGTTTAGACGTGCCAACTCTTTTATTCCGCATGTTTTTAAAAACATTTTGCAATTATGAACATTCTAAACCCAATCATAGTAGAATCAACCTAGAAGGTTAACAAAAATATCGGAACAATGCAAATACGACAGTCAATAAAAACTGTTATGTCTATGTCACTAGTAAACAAGACTTTGCCAATGATCTTAGATTTAGTATCTTAAGGGGGGTTCACACGGGTGACTAAAGCCGCACGATTTATGCCGCGCGGCGTAAATCGACCATCTAAATGGCAATTCGGCTAAGTCGCAAGTGACAAAAGCCGCAAGGCCCAAAGTTGGGTTAGCATCCGACTATGGCCGCGCGGCGACCGGCTGCATGCGACTTGTGACTAAAATCGACCGTGTAAACGATCAGTTGCAGGTGATCGCCCGCCGCATGAAGGTGTTTCGCGCACGCACGTGTATTTATTTACTACGGCACAAACGGCTATTCTGCTCATCATTTTCGATGGAAATGACTGAGCCGCATACGATTTTAGTAACCTGTGTAAATGGGCTAGCGATGCGGCTTGGTGAGGCAATTTGTGAAGCGACTCGCCGCACGGCGAAAATCGACCGGTGTAAATACCTCCAATACTAGACAAATATCCAACTGCTCTACTTAAGCCGGCTAAGGTTCGATTGAACGCAAAAACTTGCGAGATCGATTCCCGCCTTCGGACCAAAGCTTTTACGATATGCAGATATTTGTTCTAGGTGTAGCTACGTACTTTTGGTAAAAAGATTTTTGTCATGTATTGAGGATTTAAATTTTCGAGTATATTTTTGTGGGTTAGATGATGTTGTGTAAATTGTCCACCATTGTTTTTTATCATTAGGTATATACGTTCACAGTTTTTGTACACACACACACAACCTTTAAAAAGTCAATTGGAAGGAAAAATCTCAGCACGTCACAAAAAACAGAGTGTCAGTCCGATTTGTAATATAATGCAATTTAGCTACATTAATTTTATTATGAGATTCTAAATAAAGCAGTTGCACTCAAGTCTGCTGCTCAGTTTGTTACCTATGAATGTCTATGATACATGAAGAAATAGGCAAAGTGAAACTACTACAGATGCATTAAAAAAAAGCTTATGATAGCTTTAACAAACTGTACGTGAGAAACTGTACGTGTTTAACGGAATAATATGATAAAATAAGTGGGGGCGCCACTTTAGGTGCTGTTTGCCTTAAAATAAATAAAATCGCAAAATATATCGACTTCGGTGGGACTTGAACCCGCGTGTGTGAGCGCTTACGTTATATAATCCTTAAACTTAATTTTATTCCCATTGACTCAGTTTGTTAATTTAGAATTGATTCTATTTTAACTGAGCGATAATCTCTTCACCAATTTCAATTTCATATTGAAATTGGTGAAAGTGAATATGAATGAATAATATGAATATGAAATTGAAATTGGTGAAGAGATTATCGCTCAGTCAAAATAGAATCAATTCTAAATTAACAAACTGAGTCAATGGGAATAAAATTAAGTTTAAGGATTATATAACGTAAGCGCTCACACACGCGGGTTCAAGTCCCACCGAAGTCGATATATTTTGCGATTTTATTTATTTTAAGGCAAACAGCACCTAAAGTGGCGCCCCCACTTATTTTATCATATTATTCCGTTAAACACGTACAGTTTCTCACGTACAGTTTGTTAAATCTATCATAAGCTTTTTAACCAATAATCTGAAGAGATTATCGCTCATTATGCTTAGAAATCATTCATAGGACCTCTTTTAATTATACGTTCCTTCTTATTGCTTCTATTTCAAAACACTTACTATGCAAGCTGACTTGGTTCTCCGTCTTCCCGAGCGCGTTCACAGATGCACATACATACACGCCGAAATCTTTAGGCGCCAGTGATTTGATGCTTAAATTCATCCACAAAGAGTAATCGTTCACAACGGTCTCGTGTACACGCAGCTTAGTGTTTTCAGCTAGCTTGTCGCTTACAGGAGCTGAAAAAGGTAAAAGTTGTTAGTAACGCTTTGACTTTTGTTTATTTTTACTGAGCCTAGCCTAACCTAGGCTATTGTTTATTTTTACGCAGTCTGAAATACCACAGTTGTTTCTATCAAGTTAAATGTTATTGAAAGTGGTTGTGAGTGTTTTGAACTAAACAAAAGCCATGACGGCGGTTTCAATAAATCAGTAAGTCAATATCTTGATTTCTTTAAGCTTACAAAATAAGTACATACTATAAGTACTTGGAAAAGTCAAATTTTAAATTAGAGTTGTATTAGTAACTACATCATAACTAATTATCAAGAAAAAAAAAATTATATGATAATTGATTTTCTCTTCGCTTCAATCTTTTGTCCCTAAAATTATTTAAAATGCTTGGGTTAATCACAGTTTTTGAAGTTATACGGTGCGCTTATAATATAATTGTAACTTGTTTATTTGAAAATGTGTTTAAAAGAATAGTTATTTACAGAAATTACCGTCTTCCCGGTACCAGGAGTTCATAGCTTTAGGAGAGGCTTCGATGTAGCACTGGAGCTCCACATCGCTGCCCAGGGGCGCGCCCACCAGTTGATTCGTCACTTTTACTTGCGGGATAACTGTATGAGAACAAAGCGAGTTTTTATGTCAGGAAGTTTCTCAATTGCTCATGTTGCGTTTGTCCTTACAAAGCTGAAGAGCTTAAGCTGAGACACTATTTACGGCAGTTTGTATCCTTAAAGCTTTGCTCCTTAAATAATACCTCAGTAAAGATTTATTTTCTGGACTACAAAGTAGTACTGACTATTACAGTAGTAACTACCACATAACGTGTTTTACGTGTATTGTTAACGTCAGAATTAATTTCAATAGATTTGTTTTAATTTCTGCTTTAAAATATACATAGAACCACAACATAGTAGTTTTGTAATTATTTACTGTTCACACTAATACAAAGCATGAACTTATATATCTACTAGGATATGTGCAAAGGCGAGCTTAAATTTGAAAAAATGTATTAAGGTATCGTAGTATCTAGGTTTTAACCTACACTTTGTGTAAAGTAATTAAACACAATTATAACTGTATGAATTAATAAATATTTACTATTTGTGGCTTAGCAACGAAATGAGAAAATATAAGTTAATGTTTCGCATATGCCACAGTATAAAAGTTCAAAAGTTGTTCGAAAGTTCTACTGCTTAAATCGCTTTTAATGCAAAATAGAATAAGCGTAGTCTCTCCTAACTAGTTAGAAAGTCCCGAAGAAATAAAACTATTCACGAGTTTCTTACTTAACAGAAACGTATATATTTTATGAAAACCCGATATTGGTTTTTCAATGGGTTTTTCAATCTCAAGTTGCCTTCAGATTAGGTTTGTAGTAAATAAATTCATTTTAAATTAATAACTTCATTAGTCCTTAGGTAACTTAATAATTTTAAGTAACAAATGTTGCACACTTACCTACTCATTTTAATTCTAGCCATTTAGTATTGACTTTGATGGTCATCTATTCTGATAATAATTTATTCTAACAAACTGATACTTCAAACGATTGTAAGCACTAGCACAAACCCATTGAACTCAAAACCTAATAGGCACTTCATTTCTTTAAGCTTGCAAAATAACAAAGATTTTTTATATATTATCAAAAGTACGAGCAAAAAAGCGTCCATCGATTTTATCTACACTTTATTTTTTATTCTCTAGTAAAAGAAGTGAAAGATTGATGAACATATTATTTACATATTTGCTTCATAAATGTTCTATCTATAAGCAATAATTGTTATTCACTATTTCCAAACATCTCCAAGAACAGACATGATTTCTATATACATATTCTATATAAAGGTACTTTTAAGACTCAACCTTCATGTATTTACAAATAAAAATAAACATTTTAAACAAATCAGCTCACTGCAGACGATTGGAAATAGTCGACAAGTATGTAGCTCAACTGATCCAAACAATACCAGTCGTCGCGTTCTCAAGACGCTAGCTGCATTGCCAAGCTGTATGGCAAATCTGATGAGCTGCGCCAGATTTTCACCAGCTCGGAGAAACTCGGTACCTCTATACAAACCGTTTTATATCTTGCTCAAAGCTGGTGTAACAAAGATGCAAATACTCAATGAAACTCTACACTAGAGTAGTACTCACAATGCACTTCAACGTGGTACCGGCGGCTCACTGTGGGCGGCACACCGTTGCTGGCGATGCAGTAATAGGCGCCCATATCGGTCCTCTGCACGTGCAACAGTTCCAAGCTCTCCCCTTTGTGACTGTCCACCACTGCAATAGAAGAAAATATTCTAGATTTATGAATACACCGGAAAAATCCAGCTTATATTTTCGATTAATATCAACTTGGTTTGTTTGTGGGAAAAGGTTAAATGACGATTCATGTGGCGCGGCAGGCAAAGGTCCTCCTGTCAATTGTTTGTTCGATATGCAAATGTTTTTATTCCGGATTTATGGGTGTTTTCTATGTATACTAAAAATATCTGTGTAGTATGTGTTAAGTATATCAGTATCCAAAAACCACAAAACAAGCTTTGCTTAACTTGAGGCTAGATGATTCTGTGTGGATAGTATGGCAGTTGAGACACGAGTTGATGAGGCTTAAACTTAGGAAAAAAAAATTAAATATAAATCCAGGCTTTCTACGTCCTATACTTAACATGTAACAGTTAAAACTCAAATACCTAAGTCATTTCTTAACCAAGGAAGCACAATAATAATCTAGACTTTATAAACTAACTTAATTACCTGATTCGGCCTTGTTTCGAGAAGATAGCTAATCTAGCATGCAAGCCTTTATAATTGAGCCGTGAAGTGAAGTAACAAACGAGATGTTCATTTTGTCCAGTGTTCATTGCAGGAAATCTAATTAACATGTTGGTTTAATTCCGTGTTGCGTGACTATGCAACAAAACTGCTATACAAGTCCTACGTGTTTCGATCTGTTGTAGATTATTAGTGTGTACGTGCCCTTAAAAAGTCAATGATTCCCGACAAGATACAGAAAAGTGCCTTTTATTAACGGCCAGAGTCTCAAGAGGGCCCGATATAAAGATTCAGATAATTAACTGCGCATGAAGCCTTTTGCGAATCCAAATAAATTCACCATTTCCAGCTTATATTTACGATTAATATCATCATGATTTATTTGCGGGCAAAGGTTCTAATAGACTGATACGGACAGACTTTAAATAATAAATGAGTTAATCGTTATAAAGGTTGAAAAAGGCTTCTGCAAAAATACGCCACATGGGAATATTTAATACGTTAAAAAGGCTCCTAGGATCGTTTTTGATGGCCACAGATCGCAGACAATTTCACTTAAAGCAAATAAAATATTAAACTCTTTAGTTTGTTGTGTCTGGCTTTTATTTAGCCCACATTACACTGTAAAATACAATACACTGTAATACATTAAAAACCTTTTCAAACTCGTGTCGTCATCCAACCGGCATTAAGGGTTGTTTCGTATCCACGTAATTTTTAGAATGTGGATATTTTACTAGCATAGCTTGTGAAAAAACATAGGTACTCTTATGAAATGTGAGCTTTTAACGCTTTCCTCTTTGTAAGCTGAATGAACGTTTTAAACTAGAAACCACTTATAAAGTGAGTCAATAAAATTAATTTCCCCCGTAAAGTATTCATAGAATGTGTATATACTGAACTTGTTGAATCGTTATGTGTTTAACTAAGCTGGTAATGTATGCCATGTTTGAATTTTATATTAACGCACAAAAACTCAAAAGTAACCATACAAATTTAAAGGATATGGAACTCGTTCAAACCCCGCGTTCGCGGAATTATCGTCCATTCTGGAATCGCTTTTGAGTATAAAATCTTTTATTATGCGAGCACGGTTCATTTACCGCGGCATTAAGTGAATTTGTCGAACATCGTATTTTAAAAAATGAATGGTTAAAAGAGCTGTAAAATATGGATGAAGGGGTGGGGGGAGGGGAAATTATGAATTGCGGAGGTATTGTGTTAAGTTCCTTTTAGCGCCGTTCGACGTTTTTAAAACCAGTTTTTAAGTCATGTTGACGGATAATGTGATTTAATAATTTAACTTTCATGCAGTCTTGAGTCTTTAGCGAAGTGTGTACTTTTAGTTCAAATGAAAAGCACCAAACATATTGCTTGTGATTGTATGTTAAAAGCCAAATGATTGATTTATGACTAGATCCGAATGTTTTGCTTTTTGTCACTTTTTAGTCGTTGCTGGAACATTAGTTCCAAACAATAAGTGAGACGTCAATCAATGTTCATGTTTTATAGATAGGTAGCTTCATTTTTAGTGTTTTTCGGTACACCAAACAATTACGATGGTAACTTTACACATTTGTTACATGATTGTTGTATATGTGTCGAAAACTCTCTGATGCATGTTCGGCGTACATGACTGTTTAGTATTTGTTTCAGGAAGGCATTATCAATCACTAGGAATGTACATACATTTGATTTTAATGATTTAGGTATACTCATGAGCTAACTTTATTCTACGGAATAAATAATTTATGATTATGATTAGAGATCGCGCTTAAGCGATAAGACCGCTTATTATCACTTAGTCCTAAAGTTTTATTGTTGCCAATTGTTGTGTGCAATATAGCATAGTCTATCTGTCTATGTATTATTCAACGTGGTATCTAACGGGGAACTGACTAGCATTATATTTAGCATCAATTGGCCCGTCCAGTATTAGTCGCAGTCGAACCGTGAAACTAGACATTTACGGATTGAACAGTAGTTAATTACTAGATGAATTTCCAATTATTCACTAGTTAGTACACATGCTGCGGAGTTAATTCAGGCTATTTACAGAAAGGACACAGTAATAAATTATGAACTGGGCAGTAAGTTTTAAAATTTACATTAGCTAGTACGTTTGTGCTATTCTTTTATTTATCGATTATTTAGGCACAAACTGGATTTTATCTATTATAAGGAAATTCAAAATTTAAGACTCACTGGATTTTATGTGTTTATGTCATGTGCGTAAATGTAAATGGGAGAGCAATCAGAACACATGCACGTGTTGTTATTACTCTCCCATTTACATTTGAATAGTATTATTCTGTTTATAGACTATGTAGGTACGTAATCTAGCTAAGTACCTACCTATAAGTAAGCAAGTACTTCTGGCCAAAGCATTTTATATTATGGCGTCGAACAAAGATTATTGTTTAACTTGATGCTGAAGTTTATTGTTTGAAAGATTGTTCTGATGGAAAATAACCTCCGTCTTAACGGGATTCGCCTGCGAGTGACGGTTTAATCCGAAAAGGCCCCTGTCGACCATAAAACTGGGCACGTGACCGAAATAAAAATATTACATTTACTCAAATCTGCAACTTTCTAGCTTTATAGACATGTAATGCGATACTTATTCGTGTTTATTAAAGCGAGTTGTGTTATAACTGAATCATGAGACAAAGATATTGAAAGGTTTTTAACATAATCCCCTGCTTTGCAGCAGGTTGCGGGTTCAGTTCCCTAGTAAAAAATGTTGTAGGGTCTGAATATGTTCCAGGTCTTTACAACGTATATTAAAATGGTCTTTGTAATGTATCGTATTAAGTATACCTATCAGTCATACGATATCAATGTATGTAATGTATTAATTATGATCAATTATCTTAGTAATTAGTACCAAGAACACAGGCTTACTTTGGGGCTAGATGATAGAATGCTATGTTAATTGAAAATTCATCACACTAATATTATAAATGCGAAAGTTGGGACAGATAGATGGATATTTGTAACCTCTTCACGCCAAAAGTATGGACCGGATCTGCCCAAAATTTTGAATAGACCTAGCCTTTTATAAAATACTAGATGCGTCCCGCGGCCTCGCCCGCACACCAGAGTTTTTTTATACTTTCATAAATTTATTACACACCTCTTAGGCATTATTGTGTAAAAATAAAAACTACTTGTTTAATTATTCACTCCATAGTTTATTTATTCCGAGTTTTGAGTGAATCGAAACAAGGAATATTTTTTTTCCATACAAACTTTACTACCCCACTTAACCCCTTCAGAGGTTAAAATATTCAAAAAACTATTAGCCCATATGTGTTGTTCTAGGTACTTAACTATCTACAGCCCAAATTCATCTAAATAACTTAAGAAGTTACGGAGATTACCTATAACAAACATTCACACAGACTTTCCCATTTATTATAATAGTAAGATAGTCTTTTCATAAATTTTAACTCTGTTGAAGACGCGGGACGTAGCTAGTAATAAATACAATTTTTATTTATTTAGTAAAATTGAGACACACAGAAACATTTTAGTTCGTATTAAAAACTGCTAGCATTTTAGCTTTACCTCCCAGCTCTTCTAATTTATGAGGTAGAAGCGACCGACTGAACCGTTCGCATTTTGACAAAACGCAAGCACTTTTTCAATTTTACTATCTTCGTGCTCTTCTCTAAAAACAGGCTCTTTATTTCCACCCAGTGAACATCAAACAAAAAAGTAATTAAGTACGCTATCCGCTGCTACGAAATAAAAATAAATCGAAATTGCTGAACAATGAAAATCTCTCAATGGACGTCCGGCAGGTACTTCGTAGTTACACGTGCAGACGATTTTATATTTCGTAAAAAACTAACAAACCGTCTTTAAAATTTAAGCATTATTCAAATCTTCATCTAATTTGTATGGGACCATATGAGTAGATCCAGCTTTAAAAAAAATCATCGTCTAAATCGGTTCACGTAGAAAAACATATCGTGAAACAGAAAAAAATTTAGTATGAAAATGTATAAAGATATTCGGTTTGTTTGAGTATCTCTTTTTATTGAGGTACCGTACGTTGCGTAGTTTTGAAGATTAAGCATACAAAGGGATATAGGGACAGAGAAAGCGACTTTGTTTTATTCTATGTAGTGATTTGGAAGCTGGTGCTTTTCATGTCCCATATAATGTTTGTTCAAGAGTTCTGGGTGATTTCTATGTTTACAAAAAATCTATCCATGTAAATATATTGCATTAAGTAAAGTAAAGTATATCAGTCATCTAGATGACTATATGACATATATGACTCATATTTATATATATATATAACAATCTCTGCTTAGCTTTAGGGCTGTGTGGATTGTCCAGCGATATTTATTTATTATTAATTAGCTGTTCCCCACGACGCACCCGCGTTAAATTTTAATTTCATAATTTGAATCCCATGGGAATTCGATGTTTTATTCAGACAAAAGTAGCCAAAACATTTATCCTTTCAACTAAATCCATGCCAAAAATCAATACGATTGTTTGCTAATTAGGGCGAGAAGGAAGAGTAAATTTACTAATCGGACTACATTTGATGACGTTATTATTTTTGCTTTAAGTAATTCAAAGTAGGTTTATAGTTTTTAAACTTGCCAAATTACAAAGAATACACCTACTAAAGAAAATGACAGAACTAATGAGACTACAACCACAGGAAAATAATTATGCCAATGTCTCTAACAGAACTGTGATAATGCCGTGACCGTCATTATAGAGGTCAAAATTATAGCGAAAACGAGACACGTCTCAGAATAGAGCCCATTACTATTATTATGACCGTTGCTGCTAAGGGTACCTTTAACGTCTATTTAACACTGACTTAAGTAACAATTTCACATAATCTGTTTAAATATCATAATTATTAAAACAATCCATTTGTCTACACACTGGCCTGAAATATTTGCTATACGTTTTTTTTTTATTACATATTTTTTTTACATATGAAAAAAAGAGTGTTACTTAGTTTTGCCGAAGGTCCGCCTGCAATGCAGGAGGTTGCTGGTTCGATTCTCCTCCCTCGGGCAAAATATGTACGATCTGCAGATAATTGTATAAAGGCGGTGTTCTCTACGTATAATAAAATATCTTTGTAGTCTCACATATTTAATGAAAATACTAATCAGTTATTTAGTACCCATAACGCAAGGTCTGTTCATCTAGCACCGGATGATGCAAATTGCATCAGTATTATTTATGTATTTCAGTGCAGATAATTTAGCATTTCAAAATTATAACCAACTTGATTTTTATTAAACAAGCTGGTATTGATATGGATCAGTTGAGGTACCTCTATTTGGAACCGCCTGCAGTTAGCTTAATTGTTTTAATTGTTAATTTACATATTTTAAATTTGTTTCTATTCCTCGATTGTAATTTATATAACTTGTAGGGACGTCTAGAGCTTAGAAGTAAGACCCTACTTTAATATAAACATTGGAACTCAGTAGCTCTATGTTCAAGACATCGCTTAAACCAGGCGCTATCAATAATAAATATGTTAATAACGTTTTCGTATTCATTCGACGGTACTGCATAAAACATCCAGTAACCAAGACCTTACGCATAAAATAAATTATTGTTGGAAATCCGAGCCGGTCGATGTATCTGTGATGCTATCGCGTCGGTTATGACATTATTAAACTAGACCGTTCAGATCCCTTGACGCTAAAAAATACGTGACCGTTTTACACAATGTTGCCGCGCTGAAAAATAGCCTTCCACAAATTTAAGAACGCTGGTGATGGCCCGTATATATTATGTAAATGAAAGCTCGCGAGGCGCATCGGATTCACCCAGCGATCGGCTACCACCGCAGTTTTATTAATTTCCTTAATAACAGACTGTTGTGACTGATACTGCTATGTTTGCACAATGCGATTTTTGCATAATTGTAGGGTTATTGCTATTTGTAGTACCTATGTATACATGAACATAAGAATAAATAGTAAATAATAAGAATAACTGTAAAACATAGGAATAAATAGTATGGTACTGTAATGAATATTCTGCGGTTATTGATATCGTTCGTTTTATTTAGAGCTTTTAATAGCTTCACCTTATTTGAGTGTCTGTGTGTTTTTAGATAAATAGAAAATGCTTCATTGCATACTTCAATGAAATACAAATAATTTACAGTATATAGACAGAGAAGTGGAGACCGCGACTCGGTAAACGTAGCGTAGGACGCCCTCCGGCCAGGTGGGATGACTATCTGCGAAAGACTGCTGGCAGATGCTGGATGCGCCAAGCTGGACAGGGCGCTATGGCGCTCATTGGGGGAGGCCTATGTCCAGCAGTGGACTAATATAGGTTGATGATGATGATGATGAGACAGAAGTGACAATTAACGGTCTCATAGCTCAAGATTGATATCTACCAGACAAGATATTTGGATTTTTTATGTATGTACTATTTTATCCATTTATTTTATTTTCTTTTTTATATTTTTTTTATTAGTTTTATTTATAAAATCACTTAGGTTTATGATTGGTTCAGTTTTCCATTTTAAAAAGTAGCATACAGAACAGTTCAGAATTCAGAAAAGGGAAACAACGTATTTATACTCTGCCGTGATGAACTTTTCCTTTGAGAAAGGATAAAAAGTAAAAAGCGGGCTAAAATTCAAAAGCTTAGCTTACGAAAAGGAGAACTGGTAAACGTGTGACTTTTTACGAGAGTGGAAGGTGTTCCTCAAAGTAGTCATCACGATTATTTTGCATAAAGTAAACGCGGCTATTTCCCAAATGCAGTTTACACGCCAAATCCATTAGGTTTATGCTTTTGCTCCACTTTGCTCCTTTGTAAAATCATACTTTTTAGGTGCATGCTTTTTACAGATATTTGATTGCATAGGAAGGAGATGTTTTAAAACGTATTTTTCACACTAGCACACATATGCGTTCGTCCAACGCTTAATGTCTGTTATCTTAAACAGAACGGATACAACCAGAACACCAGGACAATTTTTTTCGTAATATCACTCTTACTATCACTACATTGTATAAAACAAAGTCGCTTTTTCTGTCCCTATGTCCTTATGTCCCTTTGAATGCTTAAATCTTTAAAACTACGCAACGGGTTTGATGCGGTTTTTTTAATAGTTAGAGTGATTCAAGAGGAAGGTTTACATACTTATAATAAAATCGTGCAAAGCCGGGGCGGGTCGCTAGTTTATAATAAATGGGAAAGTCTGTGTGAATGTTTGTTATAGGTAATCTTCGTAATTACTTATGTAATTTAGATGAAATTTGGTACTTAGATAGTTAAGGACCTAGAATAAGACATGGGCTAATACAATTTTCAAAAAAAATCCTCTAAGAGGTTAAAACAGGGTGGTAAAGTTTGTATGGAAATTATTTTCCTTGGTTCGATTTACTCAAAACTCGGTATAAATAAAAAATGAAATAAATAGTTATACACGTTTTTTAATTTTATAAAGTAACTTCTAGGGGATGTGTAATAAATTTCTGAAATTTGTATGGAAAAAAACTCTGGTTCGCGAGTGAAGCCGCGGGGCGCATCTAGTAATAAATAGTTAAGAAAATATAGTGAAGAGAAAATAACTCGAAACTTTATTTCTTATTTGATAGGTGAGACTTGAACGAAAAGGGTTTCTTTAATCTAATAGAACTGCAAGTCTGTGTAAGTTTAAAGTAAGTTGGGCCACATGTTACTAAAAAAACCCCAATAATGTTTGACCCCCATTTTACCCCTTTTTATGGGTATTTTGAAAATTCCTAAAAACTTATTCTCATTTACGATAGGTTAATCTCAGTAAATACTGAAATTTCCGGGTCATAAGGATCCTAATTTGAAAGGTTCATTTCTAATGGAGCTAAACTACGAATCTTGATCTTTAAAAATTTATTTTCATTTAATCCCATTCTCAGGAGTTTTTTGAAAAATCCTGAAATACGTGCTCGGCAATATTCTCGGCAAGCAAATCGGGCTACTGATTAAATAGTTACAAAAACACGAATAAAATTTCAAACCTGGGGAAGGTTTGAGATTTTATTCGTGTTTTTGTTCAGGGGTAGAATTTCCAAAATTCCTTCTTATCGGGTGTCTGTGTAGTAAAAGGTACCTCGTTAGGTAAACTACCGAAAATTAAAATTTGTAGGTTATGTAAGGTTTTACATAACCTACAAATTTCAGTTTTCGGTATGGGCTGGGCGTTGTCTCCGAAAAATCGCTTGTTCCTTTATATATTAATCAACGCAGCCTGCATTTTCCGACTGGTTGATTTGGATCCGTTGAACTACCCCTATATTGTTTGTAGCAGTCTGCATGTAGTCCTATTGATTTAATGTTTAATTTATTGAATTTGTTTCTATTCTTTAATTGTAATTTTCAATAAAGAATATTTGTTAATATTAATTTTGTTGTTTAATACATAATCTTTCTCGAAATAATTATGTTCGGATCGACTCATCCGTAGAACAAAGTCCTATCTGCAGAGTTGATGGTTTTCAGTAGACGTTAGAGAAGTTGTTGACTTGTGTAACTCTTAAACGGATAGACTTATCATTAAGACTTTTTGGTATGTTGTTACAATGCCCTAGCCTAGTTAAATGCTTTTTAGTGTATATTTATTTTCCTTTTATTTCTGGAGATAGTGAGTCCTATATAAACGTAGGACGTTTTACGGCGGAACAGCGGTGGTCTGTTGTGAAGATAGAACGTTGTTTTACGGAAACGTCTTAGCAAAATGACGTTTTATATTAATATGGGTCGTTTTTTGTTGGAGTTATCTATTCTGTAAGAGTCCTATGTGGATAACTACCTTAAAATATTTTAATTAAATTATAACTTCTAAGTACTAAAATCGTTAACTAAGATAAAAAAACATCAACATAAGTAATATAGCCAATATATGGCAAGATTTAGAACAACAAACACGTCATTTAAAATTCAGCTCATAGAATATTTGAACGGCTAATATCATCTCCCTATTAGGAAAAAGTTGAAGATGCGTACGAATAAATTTTAGACTAAGGTGCGAAATATTAATATCTTCATGTGGTGATAAATATTTACGTGGATTTATCAGTTTACCTAAGACTACGTACGCCGATAAGTTTATGACAAACTCTGTGGGGCAGCTGGCGAAGGTTTCCCTGCGACGCTCGTTGCGGGTTCAATTTCCACCTTGGGTCATATATGATATTTGTTCAGGCTATTTTCTATATATATAATATAGATAAAGTAATAAAATCTACCTATGTAAGTAGTATAATTCTTTGAGTATATCAGTTATCAAGTACCCATAATTACAAGCAATGCTTGGGGCTAGATGATTTTGTGTGAAGAATTGTCCATCTACATTTATTTTTAGACATGTTACCTGTTTCTGACCTGGTTACCATTTTATCATACGATATAGTATTTTAAGTTTTAACTATTACGCCAAGAAGTCAGTTTTCGGTTAACGTGTAGTTCAATTAAGTTTCAAAACAGGGCGAAACGATACTGATTCGTAATATTATAAATAATCTAAGTAAATATTTGACAAAACATGAAGATAGTTGAGTAAACTTCGCACTTTAGCTACTTAATTCAAAACACATACAAAAATAGCTAAACTTATATTATATTATTTAATAACTTATTTATACTGAAATATAATTTAGAAAAACAATTAAAAACCAAATTAAGCACTTACTACTATAATTGAACATTGTTTCGGAATTTAGATCATAAATTGATCAGCAAAACATAATATTGCTTGTTTGGTTAGGTCATCATCCCAGTCTTCTTTTCTTTGTGTTGATGAAATTCCGCTTCATGGATCAGTCTCATAGTTGCCAAAAAAAAATATAAAGCCAACCGCTGTTAGCTTTCAACACAGGGAATTTGTCAGCGGCATTTGTATGTTGGCCTGATGGTTTTCATCATCTACGACTTTTTAATTCTCCTAACAAATTTTTACCTTATTTCAAGGCATTAGCATTCAATGTCTGTCTGTTTTAGGAGTCACGTTGCGATCAGGATATCATTGTGAAGATGCAGGCGAATTCATGTTGTCAATCAAAGTAATTTATATTGGAACAAGTAGGTACATAGGTTAAAATGACTATTGGAATTCGATGATGCCCGCAGAAGTTTTTAGTAAAACTGTACCGCAAATGCTGGTGTAGTAATCACTGATTACTTCACAAGCATTTGCGCACTTTTTAATCACATTAATTATCCACATGATTAGGACGGAATACGCAGGCAGCAGACCGAATGGACATTAATATAAAACGGCATAAACATGTTGTTGGTAAGACCTTCTAGTTAAGAAAATTCATAATTAATACAGCTTGATGAGTTAAAATTTTATCACCACAGATCCACCCTGGTTAATTTTGAACTAGGGTACATCTGTGGTGAGAAACTTCTAACTCTTAATGCTATATTTATGGTGAATTTTCGTAACTAGAATGAATTTTCAAAGAAAATAAACCAGCTTCATTGATGTAAACGTTCATGGCTGAGGTATTAGACACAAAATTCGGTATTGAGCTATCGCAGGTAATTTCATCGGTTCACTATCTCATGCAGAATTTAATTCTGATCATATTAGCTAGTTTTTCCTGCACCTGGAAACAAAGGCGACGTTTTTTGGTATCATGCGGCTGTTATCAACATTCACAACTGGAATTGAAGAAAAAACTAATTATTTTTGTAGCTATGTATAAAATACGTTCATATTTTATATATACTGAAAAATAATGTACATAGCAATTTATTACACTAACAAGAAATAAAAAAAATCTCAATATTTAATGATGTTTTGTGATGAACAACGTCCTAAATGATTTCATTATCCCACAAACAACGTTCTATCTTAACATCGAACCGACAAATCGTCTAACAGATTCCGAAGGAAAACGTCCTATAGTCATATGAAATCCTAAGAAGCTCAATAGTGTTCGCATAAAATGGTCCTAACGTATCATATGACTTAAATTTTTTACTGTTAATTATTAAAGAAAAAATGATTATTCCTTTGAATATGCACTACGCCAAAGAATTTCTGTACAAAAAATGCGTTACACGAGCTCTCCATCAAAAAACGTCCTATTTAAACATTGAACGCCTGCTACCTAAAACCGAGATAAAAAAGCAATATTTATATTTGAATTTAATGTATATTAAACCTATAAGAAACACATCGAAAGAATTTCTCTTTTCCTATCTCCTACGAACAACGTCCGAACTGACGAACGGACCGAGCGCACGCGCCGTGCGCCGCACCCGCGCGCCGTTGCATGATCACTTAGAACGTTTTTGGGCGGAATTGATATCAGTTAGGACGTTGTTCGATTTTATATCTCCGAAACTAAGTAAGATACAAAAATTTTAAAAACGTACTTCTGTAGAGCTTGTTCTTCTTATATCGTTTCGCTATTAAAGTCATTTTTGGTCTATGATCACATAGAACTATGTTCTACGGATAAGTCGGAATGATCTTTCAAAACATTAGGTACATTTTTGTTACATTGTTTCAGGACACTTTTCATCGATGTATTTTAGGGAATTTTTATTTCCATGAAATACAATATTGCACGCGATATATACGATGGGGCGTCCACGGAATTGGTATTGACGTTGTAAAAGTAGCTTAGTGCTAGTCCATCATAAATACGCTGCAAGTTGGTAAGATAAGATACGTATCATAGAACCTATGTACTTGTCCAATACTGATTAAAATTGAGGTAATTTTTTTTTGTAAGAAGTAAGGGTTCTACCTACAGTGTTTTTAGTGATTCGACTGAATATTTTGTAACCCATTGAACTGGTTATAAGTATTGGACCAATGTTGGTTTTGACCAAAGTTGAAAGGGTAATCTACATCTCAAAGTGAGGGCATACTCCCAACACACCCGCTTACACTCTCACCATAATTAAGTTAAATATCTGCGAGGAATAACTGTGTAATGCCTACGCCAGTCAATCTGCCTCACATATTAAACGCGCCGTGATTGGCACCGCTACATTAAGCGCGCATTATTACATTCTCGTCACGTCCTATGTGCGCTTTTATCAAATAAATGTGTACGAAACATTCGGAATGTTACATGATTCTCACTATTACAGCGTTATCAGTAAAAATATTTTTAAACCGACGGTAAACGCCTTTTTTATAACACCAATAATTTAAATTTATAAATGCAAAAGTTTAGATAGATGGATGTTTATTACCTCTTCACGCCAAAACTACTGAAAGGATCGATCTGAAATTTCGAATAGACAAAATTCTAGTTCAGAAATAAAACTTTATTCCTTATTATTTTACTTTTTATAAATTTTCACTCATAATCATCAAAGGCAATCCGATGAATATCGAAATCGTAACTTTTGAGAAAGCTTTATAAGGGTATCGTATTAAGTATATCTACTACGGAAAAATAAGTTCAACTTAAATTATGTCTAGCTAGATGATGCTAAGTGAAGTTTCCAGCATTATTTGTTTATTCCTAAAAACTAAACATATCTAATTCATCCACCTAAATTCCCCAATATCATAACATGCTTGTGTATACGAGCAAGAGGGACTATGTGACAGTGAGTGGACAGGAATAAGCCACCAGTGCTGCTTCAAATTTAGCAGAGCTCTTTGCTGATGGCCGGCTCTCCATTTATTTATAGAAAACTGGTATCTGCGCGCGGTTTCGCACGCCTGTTTCTTTATGAAAACGTTTCAAGGCTAGTTTTTTCCCATGGAAACTGATTTATGGGATGGAAAGTATCAAAAAACCGATTACACTCTCATTCCGGTCTCATTCCCGGGCTTGAAGTACGACTATTCAAAATATCAACCCGATCTGTTCAACGCAAAAACTACTTTCGCGTGAATGAGTACTAACAAAAATCCATACATTTAAACTTTAGCGTTCATAATATTAGTAAGGAAGTTGTTTTTTTGAACTCAAACTGAACTCCAACGTAACTTTCATGCTGGTTTATTAATAACAGGTTAACGTTCGCCGGATTCGGAAATTGTTTGATACGGATATTTTTGACAAGAGTTATCCGTCCAATAAGACCTTTGCCTCTTTGTGAGTAGGTATATGATTTTCTACGAATTCATTCTGTGAGACCTAATCTTCATTCCATATTCAATGAAAATCTAACTTGCGTACCAATTCTAGAAGTTGCCGAGAACTTGCGCATTTTTATTTCCCTGCAGTAAGTGTAAACTTTGATAACGACTGCACCGACATTTTATAGAGTTTACTTAGAGCTAGTTAGTAACTTTTAAATACTTTGCTTCTGTTAATAGCTTGCAAAATTGAATAAATAATTGAAATAGGCAACTGAAGGGTCTAAAGCGGATATAGCTGTTAATTCGTAAACTTCACGCGACTTTGCAGCGCTGTAGAGTTGAAACGTTAATTAAAACACTTCAGCCAACTTTCAGTACTGAATTTCTAAAGTACTAAGTACTGCAATCACGTTAATGGGTCAATCAAGGATTGGAACAATACTATAATAAATATTATTATTGAAGCGAGTGTAATAAAAATATTAATATTGAAAGCAATTTTATGATAAAACTTTATTCAATATAACTAACACATCGTTATTGAAAACTCAATTTAGAGAAAAATCCTTGAAACGTTTCCACAGAAACAACGCGAAACCGAGGGCATTATACTATTATCCCTATATAGGACTTGAACCCGCAACCTTCTCTGTAAGCGAATGCACTACCAATTTCCGCTACGAAGTCAAGTAACTGACGAGATAAAAATAGGGTTTCCTACGGACTATAGCGCAGGTAGCTCATCCTACATGGGAAGCATTGAAGTTTGAATTCAAGTAGTGTGGATTCAAGTCCCGTCGAATTCGAAAATTGGGATATTATTTAATTTCTTAGAATTAATTACTTGATTATTTATCTAACAAAATTAATGTTTATAGTTTTATATTTTTTTATACTTAAGATTATAATTAATGCGTGCGAGAGCTTTCAAACTATGTATTATGACTAAACTTTGCCATCCCGGATACTCGTACCTACCGAGTTACATGCAGTTACATTACAAGTAACAGGCAGGTACAATCACGTGCAATTGCATTCTTACATTACATAAAAATGCAATTCATGTTCTATTTCGGTCAGCGAATTAGCATTGCCATTCAACGTGGCAAGCATTCCGGGCACTCTGCGGTGACAGGTTTAAATTTTCAGAAATTTGATAAAAGTGTGAATAGTTGCAATTTATTGATTTTGTTCCGTAAACACAAATCGATTTTGACCAACTCTGAGACAAAACTACCTAATCAAGGCTTGGCCAATACTTGGTGACTCAGGCACCCATGAAATGAGGTCAGACAGGGTAATTTAGGAACTTTTGTTTAGAACCCGTGTGAGTTACACCATACAAGTTGAACAATAACGACTAATTAGTGCGATTACTCTCATTCCTTGTGAAGTTGGTTAACTTGTGATTCGTGGTTCTCAGACTTACGCATCACAATAAACAAGATTAATTTTTTGCTTTCGCTTGTTTCTTCACACTAGTTTTTGAGATTGCAGATTGTAAAAACATGTCCAAAGGCGGGAATAGATCCCGCAACCTCCTGTTTAGCAGGCGGATCTTCGCTCGCCGCGCTTCATCGGTCGTCAATTTATTTATTTGGAGTTATCCTACTCAAGAATCAAACATGCTATTTAGAAATTCTATATGGTTTAACTAACCACACTAAATATTCCAAAATGCATTTGCTTTAAAACAAATCCTTATATATTTATTTGCATACGCAATTGTTTGAGGGATAATTAACCCACACACGACCAAATAGATTCCAAACCAAGAATTCACAATTGATTTCTATTGATAACAGTATTTTGTTATTAAATAGGTATCGTACTCGTAAAGTTTTGATATGCAACGTAATGAGTAGGTATCTATTACCTAAAATAAGCCGAAATTTACCACGCTCTAAATTTAGTATTTCTATTTAGTAGTGGTGTGAATGTCGACTGATTGTGTCTGTACCATTATTAAATTTAGGTACTGTGGGATTAAAGCAAAGCTATGGCCAGAGCTTGCATAATTTTACGCTATTTGTCGAAAAATTACAGTGGTACCCTGATATTTTCATTTTTTACGATATATTTGTGATTTGTTTATAATATATTGGTTATATTGGTTATTACACTTTTATACATTCAACACGTACATTCAATAACGTTGAGATTAACACCCCATACATGGTAATAAAGTAATTTTTCGATACCTAAATAGTGAAAAAATACATTATAAGCTCTGGTCATAGATTTTCTTCCATTTCATAATACCTAATAATGGCGCAGGTACAATCAGTGTGGCCATCCACAAACACAATACGAACTAACTAGCACTGTCCTTGTTCCTTTTTAATATAAATTTAACGCTCTGGTGGTGGTAATACGTGTCATTACGCAGCAACCATTCTCTATTTGTACTTGGTGGAGCTTACAGTGGTCAACCTAATAGTGATGGCAAAGATAGTGGATACTCGATAGTTTTGTAAACCTACAGTCAAGTTAGCAAACCACAAGCCCTGATAAAAGTTTTAAAGAAAACAATAATAATAGTTAGAAACAATAATAATCGTTAGAAGATATCTTAAATTCGTACTAAAATTTAATTAAATTGCTCTGTTATTTATTTTGTTTCCATGAACATTCCTATAGCTTAGGTCTTAATAACGAAAACCCATAGTAGTAAACTACAGGAATTTTGTTCTAGGTTATGGCAAAAATTTATCCAAGAGGAATTCTCTGTTTTTCATTGTTGATTTTGCTGGGAATTTCATTGAATATTTTTACTAACCTTTATTTAACTGTTACTGGCTAAGTGCAAGTAGGCTCTAGGTAAGTTTATCTTTTCGCCGTCTGTTATAATTTAATTTATCTATATATTGAGTAAACGATACAAATAAGCAGTGAGTTTTTCCTGCAGTTTGAACTATTGAAGCTCCACGTTGATCGTGTAGCATGGAGTGTGCATTTGTCTCTCTTTGTTCATTTAGTGCTGTTGAGATTTAATAAATATCGATAAGTATTCACCCCTTTGGCAGCACTTCACTGGTAATAATTTTCTGTGAGCAGTTTGCCGCGGCTAACTTCCACATTATTCTCACAATTATTGCAATGTCTTTGTCCACTTTTTATTTATTCTCTTTGAAGGGAAACAAAGCCGGAAATTACTTGAGAGTATTGTGGATCCAATGAACAAGTAGGTATAAGCTTTTTATTTATGAGCTTTGTGTTCTTTGCTTGCATCAAAATACCTTTCTGTAGAAAATTGTACTCGTAAGTTCACGCAGTAATATTGTACAGGTTCAGACTTTTCGACTTTAACCTGTATTTTGTTATGGGTTGCAGTTGCGACTTTAAAATGTTGGAGTTTTTTCTTCAGTGATTATAACTTTTGTCCGGGATTTTATTTGTACGGTCTCTCTAACAAGCTTCACTAGATTTACTAGAAAACGAAGCCGAGCTGTATACAGAGCGCTATTCTTCAGAGTATAGTATTTCATTCGTATTTTCATTTCAAAACACATTTTCAGATTTTCTTGTCTGACTCGTTTTATAAAATAAAATGGTAATATTATGATAAATTTAATTTTATGTGATTCCCGTAAATAAGATTCGAGAATCGTCCATTTTAGAAAATGGAACCTGCAACAATTTGAACCGTTCCGGAAAATTCTGCTTCATCGAAAAGAAAAAGATTAATGGGTTAAAAGGAACACAAAACTTTAAAAAGCTTAGGTTACCAGAACGCAGGTTGGTAAAATTGAAACTGGCCACTCAACGAAATTGGCTCAGACGCCTTTCATAAACTAGACGGCCTTTGTGACGTAGAGGACGATGGTCCGCCTGCGACGCAGAAGGATGCGGATTTGATTCCCACCTCGGGATAACTATTTGTAAGATCTTTCGTAGTTTTCTTGATGTTCTGGGAGCTTTCTCTGTGTAATATAAACTTCTATCTAAATACGTACAATTACATATCTAGATCATGCATGTATGTTAAATAGCATTTTAATCTTTTAGATCCTCATAAAATCTTTGATACCCTAATAACCAGATCATATTGAGCTATTACTCCGTACCCTTAGTAATGAATAGTAACAAATACCTAAATAGATTTTATTGCACTAAATATTAGCAGCATGGTTGGAAATTATTCATGACAACTATTGGTCTGGCTGGACTAATTTTTCAGGTAAGCAATTCTATCGTACCTATAAGTTACGTACCTACGATAGAAAGGGTTGGTACGGTGTCGGTCGCGCCGCCGCTGAATCAGCTTAAATCGTATGTATGGAACGAATAGCGAAAGTTTTGGTCTGTTTCAGGATGGACCGACCAAACATACCGTCTATTCTCTAATTAAGGCAGTAGGCGCTAATGAATGCATGTTTGATTACCTGTTCTCATGAATATGCTAAGTATCTTGCTGTAATGAGCAAATATTTATCATGATTGTCGTCTGAATTGTATAACCTATAGTTTATGTATAACAATGATTTGTATGAATGAAAATGAAGTGTATAGTGGGATGCTACGGGAATCTTTCTTAAAGATTTAAGTAAGAAAATTGGATATTATCAGTCCATATATTTCCAGCCCACATCTAACGGGAACAAAACAAGTAAATTCACAGAAATAATGGTAGCTGTCTGTGGTTTTACTTGCTGGTAGTGTAGTTTAACAAATGTTGACACTTAAGTTCGCTCCAAGTGAAAATAGTACGGAGAACAGCATTCAAATAAACTTTGCGAAACGTTTTTGCGTTTGCGTTTTTGTGACACCTTAATTTACTATGCAAAGCAGTAGTATAGCATCAACATTTGGCCGGAAGACAATGAAGACGGTAGTTGCAACGGCAAATTGCAATTACCGTTATTGCAGCAATTTTGAGGCGCCGCGCGGCCCTGCGCGGCCACAGTGATAAATCAAACCGGTCACCGGCGCTGGTTTTTTGCGTACCACCTCATCTGAACTTTCCTGCATAATGATGTCAAAGGGGCGTGTACATAGGCGCATTTTATGACACACACAACAACACCTCCAGTTTTATTAGACATTCAATAAAAATAAATAATGCTGGACAATACACACAATATCATCTAGCTTCAAGTTAAGCAGAGCTTGTGTTATGGGTACTAGATGACTAATATACCTACGTAATATACATTACATACAAACATCTAGAACCCCGTAAAATATATTAACAGATCGTACACACATTTGTCTCAAGGCGAAAATCGAATCCGCAAACTCCTGCGTATAACAAAAGCCTACTAACCTAGTGATCGGCGACTTTCACAACATTTCTTGCCATTCAATACAAGTATATTTATTTTAAGTTTTCTGGAACATCTTACGAAAAATCGATGTTGCGGGAAGTGCAATAACTGGCGGTAGCGTAGCAGTTTAGATTTGCATTTGTCATAAAAATACTGCTTTCCATGAAAATGCGTCCATAGCCTGCACTATGATCTTTAAATTGTTGCCATTTACAATTTAAAACATCCTGTATAGTGCGCATTCACTTTTATGCAGATGCTCTGTTGAAAAATAGTTCTGATATTCTTGGTTAGATTAGAAATGTAGGTACCTTCTCGTATTTCTTAAGATGCCTATTATAATTTTCTTGGGAACTCTACGACAATGTAATAGATTATTTTTATGACGACATTTAATAGAAATGGTATTTCGTGGCATAGGCAAGGTGTGTTGTATCAACAAACCTAGGTATCACTTCCTAAAACATTTCAAATAATGCAACAAAATAAACTGTAGAAATACAGAGAGGTAAAAGGCCAAACTACATCTAAAATACGATTCAAGCATGTGCGCTGCCACCTCAGACAATTATCTAAATCAGTATGTGTGAAAGAGCCCGCGGCTAAGCCTACCTCGCGACACAAGTATTTGTTATAATTAAATCTTACAAACCCATGAAATTGCGTTGCGCTAGCAGAGTAATGGGTAAAGTTTCATTGCGAGCTTTTATCTAATTTATTTTTATTGTTGTATGAGCCGTTTTATGCGGCGTTTTATAACCATGCAGTGAGTACGTACAAACGTATATGTTTTATAAATAAAGATATATGTGGTTCCGAGTTTCAATGTCCGTATTTATGGCTAAGAAGCTCTCTCCTTCTGTACAAATGAGAAAAAAACTTATATCGTCCTGTAATTAAAAACTAGTTGGTACTACACTTATTTCTCGGAGAGAAGTTTGAAAAGCTGTTTTATTCCGTGATATACAAATAAAATAGCTTTTAAAAAAGCCAAATCAATATTCAGGATGTTTAAAGGCAAAAAAAACCATGAAATGTACTGATAATCCTTTAGTGGTTCAAGTCAGATTAACCAATCTCTAATTGAACTGCACAATGCTAGGTAATGCAGTAGGCTTGGCCCTTACTCCGAAAACCTATATCGATTTGTTTGCAAACTACATACATACACAAACATATCTCTGCGAATGTCGAGTTGAGGTTCGTTCGAATGGATCGAAATCGTGACTCGGAGTTGGAACTCTGAATAATAAGAATGTATAGTTGGCGATTCGCAAGCTGGTCTAGAGCGAATATTATGATAAATGTATCTTTCTTCCGAGCTGGACATGGCAATTCATATGAGAATGGTGACTCAGAGGTGCAATGGCTTCTAGCCACTTCATTGTTTTTGACTTTTTTTATACTTAGGCTCATTTACTAATGAGTGGCCATCGGTGGTATAATCTACAATTCAAAGAAATTGAGATTCTGTTTTCTTTTGTTTCGCAGTGAAATATTAATTTTATCTCTAGGTATCAGTGGTTGAAAAATATGATGGATTTTGAAATTGGCATTAATCCCGAAAGGGAGAAATTCTGATTGAAAATCATCAAGTTAATTACTTCCGAGAGGTTTATAATTAACTGACGAAATGTTGCTAAGAATTTCGTAAATTTTAGAATTTAAACAGTTCCATCTTGGATTCACGAATGACATCTAAATTATTGTAATTTTTTTGGAAAAGTTATTTATTTGTCTACTTAAAATGGATGTGGCATCGAGATAGTTGCAAATACAATATATATTCCTACCTAGAGTTATAGTAATTCTCTTTCATTTATATCTTGCTTTATTTTGATGCTCAACTATATTATTCCCAACAGTATTGTGCAGTATTTGTGCCTGAATAGATATCAACCTTCAGTGTAGTCCAAAAAGTATTCGTATTGTGTTTTTATTAAAAATACAAATTGTTAACACGAGGGTAGAACGAGCACTAAAACGTTATGGTAACTATGGTGATTTTTGCACGAACTAAACTTATAAAATACGTAATCCACGAGGTAACCTTTCGACGGTCGATAAGGTATAAAGTACACAATGATGAATTTAAGATTATTCTTGGGACGAATTCCACTAATTTCAAAACAAAAGTCTCAATAGCCATTCTATAAAGATTATTAAAATGACGTTTGTGCATTTTGTATATTACAATTTTTTGATATACAAAATGCACAAACGTCATTTTGCTTGAAACGCTTGAAGATACTTTCATAATTAGAATGTCAAATTGGTGGTTATAAAGGTAATCGTCATAGCTATGAATGAACCTGAAAAAGTTTGTGCTAGTAGAATACCAAAAGGAGTTTTACACTGTCATTTTGACACAGTACTATTATAATGGTGAAGCGATTTATTTATTCGAGCCCTGGACCTTTGCTATTGTTAACGTGCCTCTCAGGCTTAACTTGTAACGTTAAATCAGTTTAATTATCGTCACCACTTGTAACGTTATTATACACTAATAAATTAATTTAGATTTCAAGTACTATAATTCCTTTACATTTTACAGGACTCTTGGATACGTCAGGATGTTCATAAATACAAGTAAAAACTAGGAAATAAAATGATCACTGTGATATAGGTATAGTACACACAACTAATACACTACAATCTTTATATGGTTAGTTAAAAAGCGAACAAGAAACCTTTAATTAATAAGGTTGTTAGTTTACAAGTTGGAGCAAATTTACGCAATAGTTTTTATTAAGTGGTGTGTTATTGTAATGTTTTAACAAAACGAAATTAAGAAAACAAACTTTTCCAGAACGAGTTACAATTTTGGAGAAAACTTTGCAATTTCTCGTTATGTTCATCTTGAATTAGTTTTAGTCGAACTTTGTTTTTATTAAGTTCTGTTTGAATGTTTTTACGAAGTTCTTTAAACACGTAGCGCAAAGAAAAATTCAAAAGCAATTTAATTTACAGTTTCCTTTAGGATGCGGTGCCTTTTCAGAAAGCAGTTCCCACGGTATTACAACTCTACATTACGTATAAAAATGCCAAGAAAAACTTAATAAAAATTCAGTTGGAGGAGCGTTGTCCTTTTTTGGTCGTCGAGGGCGACGAGACGGCCCGTTGTAAAAGAGTCCCGAATGAAACTTGTTTGAGGAAGTCGATTTAAGTTATGAAAAGACGAGGCTGTACTCCGTTGGAGAGATATTCGTTAAATTTATTATATTTATGGTGATATTTTAATAAAAATTTATAAAAGATTCTATGATATATTTCTTTAGGAATCAATGAGAACCAGTACGGATTTTAAATAAATCATGAATCTCTATCTCTATCTCTATCTCTATGCAATTTAAAGATATATATATATATATCTTTAAATTGCAATTCAATAGCGTTCGATGCTGAAAAACCTCACAACGACACCAATGCAATTTAGTTCACGATACGAAAGACAACTTTGTTCTCGTTGGTAGCAAATAAACAATATTTTTTCAAACAACGCGCTATTTCTGTTGAATAGAACCGTTTCCATAAAGGCGACAAGTCAACTAGTGACTTTGTTATCCCGATAACGAGTCCGGGACGATCATTATTATTTACTCCCAACAAAGTATTCTCACATAAAACGCGTCCATAAGCATAAACTGTGCGAATTATTCAATTCATTTCAAAGGAATCTTACTAAAAGGAACGCGAGACTAACTCAAAGCTTTTATATCTCGTTTTCAGGCGTCTTATTGTCTTCGACGGTATATGTAGGTATTAAAGACTTGCTTTCTTTGCGTAAATAGAATCCATCGGTGAAGTGGTGGGCGCAAGTGCAGGGGGTGGCAAATGCTAGGTGTAATGCCTCATGCGAGCCGATGTCGGGACAATGCAAAGTAGATTGAATCGGAAAAAAGACTCGAGTGGAATGGCGGCTTTCCGCACCCCGAGTGCGCTCGAAGGGTTAACAATGAAAGCACTGCCCGTAGATTGCTAACACTTTGTCGAGATGAAGCTCTTCTTCGTTTTGATGGTAATTTAGGTAGCTTGCGGAATTGGCTTTTATTGAAATGATTGCGTCGGATTCTATTAGATGTAAAATTTGATTTTATTGATAGTCATTTTCGTTGAATATTAAGGAGAACTCTAGCTTCTAAAATAAACTTGGCTTTGAGGCATTAATAGAAGGTTCTTGCTGGAATATTATCGAAAAAAAAATACAAAAAAACTGGCGTTTTGTAATACATACTTTGTTTATCAATTTATTTATATACTTAATATATTGTATATATACGCATTGTATTAAGTTTATCAGTCATCTATGTAGTACTCTAACACAATATCTGCTTTGCTTGGGACTAGACGTTGCTATGTGAATTGTCCAGCAATATTAATTATATAATACGGTAACTCACACCAACTACACTTACTTAAGAAAATAGATCCACATGAAGATTGATTAATAATGCACTTAGCTTGATGTAAGTTTCAATAGCAAAGTGCACCAAGAAGTTTAGTCGGTCTCGGTACCCACTTCATATTGAAGACGTCTACCAAAGGTCGTCTTTACAGGAGCCTAGATAACATTGTTATATTTAGTTTTCTTTGACTTGAGTATCAATTTAAAAAGCACTTTGTCGGATAGTTGATGCTGTTCTATAAAACTTGAGAAACCAGTTTGCTTTGGAAATTTGATAGCTTTGAGACTTCCTGTGCATCAATACCCAGCAATAGTATGGAACAATGCAAGCTAATAGGCATATTGTTTTTAGTGGTTTAACTTTGACGTTACAGTAACTTTTGATTTACCCGGTAGTATAATATCATTAGCTTGCTGTGGGTACGTGATATAACTTGACATATTTTACTCACCATATACTTAGTAACTAAGTCGAACTGTAATACTACCTTACTGGCTTTCCGCTCGTAACTTCGCTCGCGTAAACTTGCGATTCGTCATGCTTTTTAATCTAATATTACTACAAATCTTTAATATGTGCTTCTCATAGTATTATTAACTGAATTCTTACTTTATTTAAACAAACTTTATGAACCCGTTTTACATCATTTTCAGAAACATTTCGAAAAATCCAGAAACACGTGATCTGAATTTTTATATTCCTAGTATTCTGAGTAAGTTTCAAAAAAATTGAGCAACTGCAGGGGTTCAAGTAACTTTTATGGGATTTTGGGGTCTGTCTAGGAAGAAAGCAAGAAAGCTGAAATTTGGTTAGTACCTACCTTGTACTAACCAAATTTCAGCTTTCTTGGGCAGGGCGTTGTCTTCAAAAAATAGCTTGTTCCGTTACATAGCTATTGATTATAACATACCTTGTTACCAACCTAACTACTTAGGTATTCTACATACATACCTACCTCTTCTACATACATATGTACCTTGACCCTTCTGCTTGGTGTTCATAGTGTGTTGTTATATAATTGTATATGCACGATACAAGCTTGTGGTCAGAGCGGGAACGTTGGCACTTAATTAAATGAACAGGTATAATAATACCTACTATGCTCGAAACTAATAGCGCACATACGATCTATTTGTATATTACTAAACTAGTATCTGCCCGCGGCCTCAAACTAATATAATTCTATGGTTCTACGTTTCAAGGCTATTTCTATCTTCAATAGGATGCAAAGCCTATGTTTTATTCCAGGGCTAGAACTACTTTTGTTAAATTTTCTCCATCATATTAATTTCAGCCCTATCTGTTCATTAGCAAACGACACGATCTTTCACGTGAGTACTCAATTGAAAACCTAAGTTTGAATCGTAGCCAAAGAAAAGGTAAACATAAGGTAAGACGAGTGGCGCAGCAGGCACGATGTCAGCGGTTGCGGTTTCGATTCCCGCCTTGGAACAAATTTGTGTACGATGTGCAGAAGAAGTTTCTTCCGTTGGTCTGAGTGTTCTGTTCCGTTGGTCTGAGTGTTTTGACCTACTTATAGGTAAAAAAAAAAAAAAAAATTTGCGGGTTTCGATCGTCGTGCGTGACGTCTTTTATATTTTGTTACCTTGAATTTTTTAAGTCTTTTTAGTAGAAAATCAGAAATGTTATAGAGCAATTCTATTTTAATTATAAATTTCTCGATAATCCTCCAAGAACGTTGGCTGAGCATAATTTTAGCAAAGCTCATTTCCATAGTTTGGACTGTATCGTCTTGATCCAGGGCCCAGGGTAACTTAGCATCATAATTGGAATTGAACTAACAGGAAATTTGATTTTCACCCTCGAGAAATGACTGACCATATAATCTCCTCTAGGAAATTATTATTATTATGAGGGTTAAATTGATATTTTTAACTTACTTACGTTAAAAAAGGAGGAGTTTCTCAATGCTACTGTTTTCTTATGTCATCCTTCCTTTTCTACCTATACTAGCAGTTTGAATCGACAGGGAATCAGAATCAGAATAGCTCGTAAGCTAAATTCAAAATATTTTTTTACGAATCAATATGTACCCCAAATTGTAATATTACAATATGTTATATAACTACCACTATCCAATAAACCAGAAAAACGATCTTTTTAAAATAAATGTCCACAATCGTTCTAAGAATTACCGTGAATATTGTGGACAAGAGAAGTAGGATGTCATCCTACATACTTAAGAAGGCTAGGAACCTGTCCTAAATCTCAGCGGCCGATCCGTGTGTATTTGTTGCTGTTTCAAGTCGAATGAAATGGAGCGCGTTATGAGTGAGAAAGGGCGTCTAAACGAGTCAAAGTGATCGTGTCACGAAATACTTTCGTCATTAACGTCAAAATAATAGCCTTTACTCTGGGTTGGATGAATTCAGAAGTTCGTTTGACTAACGTCAAGAAATCTTGTCAGTAAATTAATGACGTAATCTTAATTTCAAACTACATCAAAAATTATGAATATGGATTTTATTCAGTTACTATCAAAACAACGTGGCTTCGTCCGCGTAGTTTTAGCCCCCATTTAACCCCCATTTTAAATATCAAAATCCTGAAATACGTATTCTTTCATTCTTAAAACTTCACTACTAATTGAACAATTCTCATACAAACTTTAACATAGGTATTATCTTATACCTCTTTTCAAGGTAGATCGAAAAATTATGAATTTTTCTACGTGTACTTTTATTTTGTATTTGAAATAATCTAGGTTCAATAAAGTCAGACTAGGTACGCATTAAAAAGTTTCATAACAATGTTTTCATTTCTTTTCACCCGCCTTAGTGCTTTTACTAGAAAAGAAAGCTTTTTTCCAATTTTCAACTTTTTATGTCGCTGCAGCGGTTTCGGCTCTTATGATGATGAATCAGTCAGTCAGATGGTTTTTATATATAGATAGAATATGACGACCCGTCGAGCTTGGTCGGCTCGGCCCGTTCGGCTGCGTTCGCCCTCTTTCGCGAATTGAAATATTTCCACCAATCGTTCGATGCAATAATTGACTGGGTCTATCAGGTGTCAATCGGTGAACGCTATATTTGATTGAGCCTGTCAGCTGCATGTCGGTGAATGGCTGAGCGGACTGACGATGACGATTCGTCGTCGGTCGGCTCGGCCCGTTCGGCTGAGCTCGCCTTATTTCGGAAATCGTAACATTTTCCACCTCCTCTGCGTCTTACCGCCCCCCTCGCGTGAGCGAGCGGTGGCAAAAACGACAATGATTTTAAAAAAATTTAATATTTTTTCGTTGCTTTGGATTTATTTTGAATTATCGATTGTTTTCTCAAATATTATTGTTTATCCCTAAAGTTAAATATATTTACGATGGGTGCACCGTGACAGATTTTCGAATACAGGTGTTTATCATGCATAAAAAATCCCTTGAAAATGACTCGATTTAGTGTGAAAATATGGCAAATTAGTTTCGCTCTCATTTAATGCTAATTACGTTTTTTGAAAATCTAAAACGGTGCACCCGTAGCTTTTTGTTATCCGATTATGTATGCAAAATTTCATTGAAATCGAGCCGGTACTTTCCAAATGAAACGAAAGCAACGTTTGTATGGGGGCTCGGGTGTTCACACCAACCTGATTAAAACGCCGCTTTCAAGCATCATCAGATATGTAGATAGATTATTTTTCTATGTGAATCGATTTTTGATAAATAAATAAATAATAAATTGATGGTTTTTTCTTGATCATGATCTGACCAGTAGTTTTTGAGTTATATTTAATTGAAAGAATAAAGAATTGCTGCTTTGGGATTTCTCTATTTTATAAATGACATCGAATATATTGATATGCACTTTACTAACTATGTAAGTATGTCAGTAGGCATCAAGTTTTAAATTTACCTATAAGATTTATGTAGTTATTTTCTTAGAAACTGTTTTACATAAAAAGGCTTTATCGACAACGAAAATTACAGTAGAAAATCAGAATAATCAATTTATTGGTAAGAGTTTTACAGGTCGGTCATTAAATTACAATAAATTAAATTTACAAAACAACACATTAAATTAATTACAAATTATTGTAAAAATTTGTCAACATTGTAGAACGCTTTCTCGACGAGCCACAATTTAAGCTTCCGCTTAAAGGAAGAGAGACTAGGTGCATTGATTTGATTACCTGCTACGGTAGTTTATCACTACATAGTATAAAACAAAGTCGCTTTCTCTGTCCCTATGACATTATGTCCCTTTGACTGCTTAAATCTTTAAAACTACGCAACGGATTTTGATGCGGTTTTTTTAATAGATAAAGTGATTCAAGAGGAGTGATTTCAGAGGGTTTATATACTTATAATAAAACCGTGCGAAGCCGGGGCGGGTCGCTAGTTGTAGTATAAAGAAGGCCCCAGCACGTGCGTCAGTTTGTCTGACTTAGACAGAAATAAAATAAAACTAGTATATGCAATTGAAAAAATTGAGCTGAATTGAATCTATATCAATTCAATAAAATTGAAAGAAACTGTTTAAATTTTTATCTAAGAAAATATTCAGAAAGCTTACCTTTACCTTACTAAAACCGAATATCCATCTATTGTTCTATAAGCTTTAGAGCTATCTATGTACCTAAATAATTTCAAGTTAAGGAAGTTTCCTTACAAATTGTTTCAATGAAGAACTTTAGCTAACAGAATAAATACATAGCTAATCCTAAATACTACGGCACTACTATTAGCGAACTATTCTTGGATCCCACTAGTTTGTTTAATAAACTACTTCCTTTTTAGAAACGTTAGCTGAGCACTTTTCTGTATAGAACGAGTAAGTTTACTGCATACCTAGTTATTCAACCATTTTAAAGCCATGAAATTGGTTTTAATAATAATTTTAAAATAAGAAAAAGAAGTAATCAGTGATAAGTACTCTTTAAGTCAAGTCAATTGTGTTCAAGCTGACACAACATGCTTGTCCAGCAAACTTGATGTTATCACGACTATACATATTGAGGCAAGGCCAGCATAAAGCTAGGTTCATATTGCTGTGTCGGGGTGTGTTGTGGCGCGACAGAACGCTTTCGGTCTCATAGATTTAGTATGACTATATTCACATTAGCGACAGATCGCGCCACACCCCAACACAAGCTACTAATGTGAATCTAGTCATACAAAATCTATGAGATCGATAACGTTCTGTCGCGCCACAACACACCCCGACACAGCAATATGAACCTCGCTTAATTCTATTACCTTTATACTCTACCACGGTCCACATTGCAAACTCGACTCACCTTTCCCTTCTCTACCTCTTTCATGTCGAAACACAATGAGTTGGTTGTGTTCAACCCGCCATAACAAAGTTGGTGCTGGCACACTTGATGCTATCACCAGTATATCGTAAGGTAAAACCAGCATAACCTTTATTCTGCTAACGGGACTCTGCTAACTTGATTTACCTATCATCTCTGGCATATTTCTGCCAGAAGTTTGGTCGTTTGTGCTCACACTGCCATAATTATATACGGTCGGTGCTGGCACACTTGATGCTTTCACCACTAGATCTTGTTGCAACACCAGCATGACGAATATCCCTTTATTCTACCATGATGCACGCTGCAAACTTGACTTACCTTTTTTCTCTCTGCCCCCTTCATGTCGAAACACGATGGGCCGGTTATGCTCGCGCCGCCACAACACGGTTGGCGCTGGCACTCCGGTTGCACTGCACGCGAGCCGGATGCTGCCTCCTTCCTGAGACGAGCTCCCTTCACTCACGCTGTCCACGATGTCTGGTGGAATCACCACTGAGAGGTGGCCCATCTAGAAAATAAAAACAAGATAAGTACCTACGTTGTTTCTGCAATAGGATTGACTTCAAAGTCTGCGTAACTTTTGGACAAAAAATGCCTTATTTTTCTACCCGATCACTATTCTACTGCAAGACGAAACTCGATGGCCATCTAACTATCTTCATATTTAATTGACTTTGACAAATCTAAACCATATACAGTACAATATAGCTACAGAGAAAACGTAATATTTCTTTCATAGCGTCTCAAGAATTTCATTACAAGCGTCGTCGTGACAATGTCTTCACGCGTCCACTTGAGTTTCCTCAGATCTTGGCTTCCTACCATTTCATTCTGATTTCATTAGGGAATTGCTTAGCACAGCAAAGCATTTCGTATGACTCAGATTACGGCTGTACTCACACAATGCGAGGCTTTAGTGGAGCAAAGGTTTACCAAGAAAGCTACATTATAGTCCGCACTTTGCATTCAAAACGAACTTCATTAGTTAGAATGGGAATGCAAAAGCTACCTCATGAGCTACACAAAAGAACACTAATTTCAGACCGACCGTAAGCTGCAATTTAAAAATATATTTGGCAACGTTACTTTCCGCAGTGCTGTGACACTTAAAATTTATGCACTGTAGACTCTATCTCTTTCTTTAAAAGCGTGTTTGGTTAATTGATCTTTTATTTAAAAAAAATAAGAAAGTCTTCTTCAAAGTGGTCCAGTTCTGATTTAGTTCTGCTGGAGTTTAACGCGCGTTTATACTACCAGGAATATTATTATTTTAGAAAGTGTATCTTGACAGAGACATTTTTTTTGTTTTTTTTATTATATCTCTTGCAAATTTTATGTGAAACTCTATGTGATATTGGAATAAAGCTCTTTTTATTTTATTTTATCTTGACAGAGACAACAATAAAAAATATTTAAATTTTACCTGGCTTTTCATAGGGTCCGTATTGACCTGGCACATGTAAGTGCCAGAATCATTTGCCTGCACGTTGCTGACGTGGAGCTTCCACGTGTTGTGGTTATTGTAAGTGACGGAGAGGCGAGGGTTCAGAGCCACCATGTTCGTGTGGATAGCTAGGATTGCCTTCGAGTCAGATTTTATCCAGGCCACCTGAGAACAAAGGTTACAATCTTATTTTAGAATATATGATAATCCTGGACAACATGGATGAAGGCGGTTCAATACCTTTTTGTGGCATAGTCTGGATGCGGCATGATACTTGGGCTCTGGGTGTTTACTATGTATAATAAAAACATATATCTATGTAACGAATTGTATTAAGTATACAATTCAGCTGACTGACATTTAATACCCATAACACAAGCCCTGCTGAGTTTGACCCTAGATGATGATATGTGGATTGTCCAGCATTATTTATTTTATTATTTATCATTTTACTATAAACAAACACAAAGAATAATACACAAGAATAACTGATATTGATTTGAGCACCAGAAATTTAAAAAGTTTCAAATAAGGAGAAACACCGTCGTCACCAAGTGAGAAAAAAACTCTAAGCTAAAAATTGGCTGATGACATTGAAGAGGATGCAGAGAGTCATCATGGATGGATGTGACTCAGTACAACTTTTTTTGGCATATTACGGATGAGGCTAGCAAAGCGGCCTGCCATAGGGTATCTCGACGAGTGTGAACTGCTGGTTTTACATATCTGAAGGATACTATAACCCAAAGAAAGAAAAAACGCAGGAAATACTAGAAGTAGGTACTGATTTGTGCGCAAAGGAAGTTTCAGAGTCAGGAAAACACCGTTGACTTTAACATTGTGCCGAATGTAAAACTGAGAGAACGACACGTGAAAATTGTGGCCGCATTCACGTAGAACTCGTGAAGATTTTGTTGATGAGTTATACGTGCAACTAAAGCTCATTTTGAGTACTTTCACACTGAGATTTCTTCGTAACTTAGATAACAGAGCTATGCACGTATCCTTACACTGGGTACTATCTAGACTTCATCTTAGTTTTTATTAAAGTACCAATAATTTTGAGCTTATTGGTACTTTAAGTTATCAAATTAATCAATTTGTTGACAACAGGATGATTCAATCATATTTTTAATAAATAACTTGACTGAATCAGCAAAATCATTTAATCACGTTATAGCGAAACATGCTGCATAAGGGGTCCAACAATAACTTTAAGATATCAAACATGCACCTTGCTATGCAACAACACTGCAACATTTTCTTAGTGATTATAGGTATTTAAATACCTTATTTGGCACTCATTAGGGGAGGCCTATATCCAGCAGTACACTAATATAGGCTGATTATGATGATAATACCTAAGCAATTTTCAGCTTTACTTACCTTAGCTATGCTATCACATCGCTTATCAAATAAGAAGTGGTGAAAATCTAGTAAATAGCTACCCAGCTTCCTTTCAAAATGCAGTCTGAACTGGAATGCAACGCGTCTCGTCTGCGCCCTCCTCGGGTATTTTTCATGTGACATCTCGCTTTGTTGCGGTTGGAAAATAAATTAGTAACAATTTCATTGTTTGTGAGAATTATTTCCGTCGTTTGTGAATGTTACTCGCATTCTGTTGGCTAGTGAGCGCTCTTTGCTTACGTATTATATGGCTACCCTACGTAGTTCGTCTATTTTAAAAGGTTAAACTTACCTATATAACCGTTCAAATGTTAATATTATTTTTTAAATGTTTCTATCTTTGTTTGTTGAAAAATGACTGTTTTAGTTTAATATGTATTTTTTCATACAGATTTTAGCTCTACGTCAATGATTATAAGGTGATAAATAATTCCCCAATCTTCTTAAATTAAAATCATCGACATTACCACAAACTATATACGATACGTCTTCTTGCCTGTTAGCAAATCTATATCAATATGATATCTTCAATTGCCATCACATGAATTGACTAAAACATCTAGCAATGGTTGCCATAATACTATATCCTAACAATGAGACCTGTCAACGCACATATGCCAGTGCAATTGGAACGTTCTAGTACAGTGGAATATTGCCTTATGGTATAATGTGCTACTCAGGCAGACCGTTACTATTTGGCCCGAGACTCCGTTTTCGTATGCACGAGATGTTACGGTTGTGTTTGTGGCATCTATCTTAGGCTTGAGTATCTAATAATTTGTAAGGAAATATTGCACAGGATCATTTCGTTTACAAATGATTAGATACCTACTGATATAATGTAAGATAATGATGATAGTCTAAGAAAATTATGATATCAATCCTTGTCCATATAATAGGTACTTTTTTGTCGATAACACATCAAAAGGACTAAGGTCAATCTGCCTATAAATTATGTTCTTCAGTTTTTACTAATGATGTTGAAATCTATTCAAAATGTTTAAAGTTCTTTTTTGCAGAATTGTTCAAAAGTTTAAAAGTGCAGCTCAAATTCCCATAAACTTTGTTAAACATTAAATTCTAAGCACAAAAGAACTCCGTGTTAACTTTTCACGCGCCAGTTCCCAGCAATTTTCTGTTATCAATGCAAGTTTTTTCGCTGTGATTTTTATTTGTTATGAGGTTTAAAATAGTTATCGGTTTAGTAAAAAAAATGACAACCTTACACTTACAAGACATATTTTTATCGTAAACTCTACTGCTAACTACTTATTTGGTTCTTAGCTCAAAATGGATTTTGACAATCTCATATGACTTCTTGTGCATTTCAAAATCGTGTACATTTACACATACACACAACTTTGTGGTATCTAGAATGCAATTTTCCATCAAACCAGCTCATCCTTCTAATATTATAAACGCGAAAGTTTGTAAGTATGGGTGGATAGATGGATGAATGATTGGATGGATGTTTGAGACTCTTTCACGCAAAAACTACTGAACGGATCTGGATGAAATTTAGCACAGAGATAGATTATAGTCTGGAATAAAACATAGGCTATAGATATTTTATCCCAGAATTTTCGTGGGAACGCGCGTTTCACCCGCGTAGTTCCACGCGGGTGAAACCGCGTGTATACTAATCCTGCGCAGACAAAGTCGCGGGCACCAGCTAGTATAACATACTAATAAAAATGCCATAAGAACAATACTCTAGCTAGAATAATAATTTCTACTATCATTGTCGTGTTATTCAATCTACCATCTATTGTTTCAACTCGAAACTCAAACATTCAGAATTGCTTTTTATTTGATTCTTTGTTCCGTGGTGTTATGTTGTAGGCTTAGTTGTAGGTATGTTCAAAACATTGCTCTCTACAAGCGCATATTTTTATTGAAACAAATTTCGGTCTACAAAAGATACGTTTTGTAACTGGAAAAAATTACAGGAATAAAATAATATTTTACCATTTTCTGTATATGAAGGTATCTTGCTGGTAAATGAATGAATGAATAATTGAAATACCTACATGACTGACAGGAATCTACATTGAAAATAACTAAAGTACCTTAATTTTTATAGATTTCATGATATTTGGAATAGAACATTTTGATTCGTAATCTAAGAACGGAAAAAGCCAAACTTGCTGCCAAAATCAATTTTATTTTGAAACTAGGTCATCCCATTCTAGTTGTGAGATTGAACAGTTTTTCTACAGATAATGAGTCAATCCACAGAGTCAATCGTTTCCTTTTTACAGCAAAACTATTTGATTCTGTCAACTATTTTATCTTTTAACAACGTACGCGAACGAAAAACACGAACAGATAACGCAAAGAAGATTCATTTGTATTCAACTGCTCACTAGAAGAAACTAAATAAGAAAAACGATATTTTAGACAAATAACTTACTACATTCAGTTGCTTGGCTAGTTTTTTTTACAACATTACAACTTAGTTTAACGTATAGTTTACTACTACAGTTCAAGTTTTTAGGAACCAGTTAATAACATCAACTGTTTTTTTACTAGTTGACCGTTTAAAGATAACGTAAAAAAAACAACGACCCTGGTAATTATTATAAATTGAGAGGTTGCTCACCCTATAGTTAGAGAGATGGTTGACAATGCACGTGAAGAATACATCCCGGCCCTGTGTCACAGTGAAGTTCTCTAGCTTCTGAAGAAACTCTGGTTCTTGTTCTGCTTGGATCGGCATTTCACCTACAACAAGAAAAACATAAATAAATGCATCGCCTTGATATTATTTATGTAAGGATGGAAGGATAGAAGTGATTTTTTCACTTGATAGGGTTGAAATCCTACTAATATTATAAACGCGAAAGTTTAAGCGTAGTAGTAAGCATGGATGGATGTTTGTTACTCTTTCACGCAAAAACTACTGAACGGATATGAATGAAATTTGGCACATAGATAGATTATAGTCTGGAATAACACTTTAGATATATTTTACCCCAGAATTCCCACGGAAACGTTAATTACGCGGGCGAAACCGCGACGCACTGCTAGTTATATATAAATCTAAGTTCCTGGAATAACGCGTAGGCTTCTTTTAATAATAAATCGTTCCAATGAGATATAAATATACTTTAAATCTTAGAAACAACGCGTGCAAAGCTTGAGTCTAAAACTGTTGTAAAATAAAGCAGTGGAATCCACTCAATATTGTTTTAGGTACACCTACTTCATATTTTGCCGAGGAGGCTTTAACTTGTCGATGAAGCGAATGAAAGCGCAATTTAGGGGAGTCAACTTTTTCTTTATACAAATTCCTTGATTTATTGTTTTTGTTTTGGATACTTTGTTAATATAAAATTGGATGAAGGATTATAATTACCTAAGTGGAGTTAAATAATGAATGAATGCATAAACACTGTTTATTATACTTAAACCTACCACACAAATAAAGAAAATAATACATAAAATATAGCAAACTAAGACTAAGTATAAAGGGCGGCCTTATCGCTAAAAGCGATCTCTTGTAGGCAACCTTTGGATAAACCTTTAAATATTGTTGAGCTTTAAATTAAATAGAATGTTTCCCTGTTGTTGGATGAAATCTCGCCTGCGATATTTGCGATATGATATTTTCAATAAACTATCGAAGAATGAAAATACAATGAGACGACTGGGAGCACTGAATCTCAGAAATAGGTAAAACAAACAATACAAGAAAGCCAGATCCTCTATAAATATTTGCAGATCATGCAAACAATTTGTTCCGAAATACTTTCTTTGAAATAAAAATAGAATTTAATGAATTTGTACCGTTATTTATCAGCAACTTTGTAGCTCGGATTTTTCTTTCACATTAGCGCAATTTTGATATTTGATATTTTGCGAATAGGTAAACCAAAATGTTAGGTATTATCGTATATATACAGACCGAATTTTTGTATGTACTAGTAGGCTTTATTGTGGTTTTATTATATTATTATTAAAACCAACCGTGTTTTTGTATAGCTCAAAAATGAGTCAACCGCTCAATGTAGTTATCTATGTTGGTAAAAGTATGCCTCATAGATTCATACCACTTTTGATTCTATTAAGATATCCCAAGACGTAGCGTCATTTGTTTTTTAGGAAAGCATAATATTCCCTCAAATTTAACCAGAGATAGATCTACTTATTCAAATATTCCTTCGTCGTTACGGATTATGTACAAGTAACTTAGCTACCCGATACCCCCCTTGGATCTTGGGGGAGCCTTTTAGCTTTAACGAGGTGTCTACGAACGAGGTGGTTATCTCAATATTCAAGTTTTACACTTGGAAAGTACGTTTGAGTAACTTGCAGTATTTGTATGTATCAGTTATATAGACAGCATATAAATGGTAATGCTGACCAGGTTCTTTGAAACCACTTGTACATTTAAGGTTATAGATTAGAGATGGCGCGAAACTATAGAGCGTTGTAAAATAAAATAAACCTGAACTTAATAAACTGTGCGGTTCAATGATGAACACTTGCGTAAAATTTATTTACAATGGTCCACCGTTTCTAGGAACCCACATTTCAACACACTTTGACAGGACTTTATAAAGCCTGGTCCTCCAAAAGTAGGTACTACTTTTCAAGGAATTTTCATTTTATATTTCATAACTAGACTATATCCAAAAAAGACGTTCCTTTCGAGTCTTTCATTTTTTTCAGCCACGCCATGCAGAGCTCTACACGTAAACAGGGTGGTGGTGACACCGCTGTGTTTGAATGCAACCCTGCGCTATGCGTGTTACGCTAGCATAACTACCTAGTTTTAGAGAACCTTAGTATCTAGATAAACCTAACAGGATTTAAGATACTACTAACCAAAATATTTATTTTTCTTGAATCAATAAATGCTATCTATCTATTTCATGGAGTAAATTTTGCTGGCAATCCCATTGTTGACGGTTGTAGTAATATATGTATAAGATTACAATGATAAATTATAATTTTACCTGTTACAAAGACACTGAAGAATGTGGCGAGCCACCAAGCGGCTCTGGTGGGTGGCGGGTACATGTGACGATGCATGATTCTGAAAAAAAAAACAATACCAGTTAACAGTGTTGATGTAACATAGGCTTAGGTTGAACGTAGTGAAAAAATTATAGGTACCTAACTATATGGTTGATAATTGACATGAAGCACATCGCTTTGCAACGTAGCGTATATATCCATCCTTACTAATATTGTAAACGCGAAAGTTTGTCTGGATGTATAGATTTATGGATGGATGTTTGTTCCTCTTTCACGAAAAAACTACTGAACGGTTCTGGCTGAAATTTTGAACAGACGTGGTTCTAGCGCTCTACAAACTTTGCCACCCTAGTAAACCTCCCACAGGGGAAAAAATGAAATGTAAAAAGCCGATAAAAATTAATTAATAAATACATTATGTGTTATTCTAAATCATAAACGATCTACACAACAATTTTCATCTAAATAAGTTTAGTATTTATTGAGATACGTGAAAACAAGCATTCAAACAGACTTTCACATTTATTATTAGTAGGATTGTTTCATTAAAATTTGTAAATAGAAGAAATTCTATTTTAGATCTGTAATCAGTTTTTTTTCTATTTATTTTCTTTTTAATTTTCTTCGGAACAATAAATAACGAGATGGTTCTCAAATGTATTTGGTTATCTCATATTTTATGAAATTTCGTATTTCTTACAGACATAGCCATACCTAATTCAAGCCGTTATCCTTCAATATATTTTAAATATTTTCAAGAATTTATAACAAAAAGAGGTTCATTATTTTCTACACAAAACTTGTGGAGCATGAGCCTTAATAATATCTAGCGAAATAAGGAGAAACGGATCAACAAAGACGTTTCCTCAAAGGAAATGAGGCTTGATCCTGACTTTGATAATTTGAGTTTGATAGAACCGGATGGGTTGAAAAAATATTTTTCGTATCTTGCATTTCACTGAAATCGATTCCAAGTTAAAGCTTAGCTAGATATCATCCAACTTGACTCCTAGAAATACTCGCTAGTAGCTCCATTACTCCAGTCATCCCTTGACTACGAAGTGTGTAAACTTGGTGAAACGTTGGGGTAAAATAGGTAAATAATCATGCTGTACCCATAAATCTTATATTACATAAATACTAATATATCTTACTATTACATATAATATAAGACATATAAAACCTAATAAATAGAAATATCATAAGAACCTTCTTGTCATAGAGTACACCACGGATCTACAGTTACCTACAATAATCCCATCTATTGAAGTGAGCTCTACCATTTTTCATAAGCATTCGTCGGCTGCCGCACCCGCAAGATTCAATTACGGCCTGCTGACGCGGTGTCAGAACTTTAACCGCGTCCAGGTTCCAATGGTGGACCAATAACTTCGAGAAGGTTCCGATGGACCAATAAACTAGAGAAATGCGCCTTCTGTCCACCAATGTAGGTCGGTATTCCTTACGTTATTGCTAGCTGTTGACTCGTTGCATTTCATGAAAGGTTAACTATATTAACTGATGCTGCTATAATCTATTACATAGATACTTTGACTTTATCACAATAGAATTTAATGCCCAAAATCAGATTTAGGTAGGTACACGTAAGGTGAAATATCTAGAACATTCATGTGGCTCAAACCTACAAAAAACAGAATTCGAAATCTATTGTTTATCCAATTTAGAATTTTATAATTCATTCTAAAACAATGATACGAGTTCCACGAAGCTTTGTGGAAATTGTAGGTTTATTTGGTGGTTATGCTAATAAAAATAATTTCGTATCTATACCACCTATCTTATACTGGTGCACCATTAGTTTTTTCATTTGTCATTCAAATGAAATTTAACTCAGTGACGATACTTCTTTACTTTAGGATGATAAAGATAAAGAGATCTGTAGCATAGTTTTGCACAATGTTTATTAAATGTAGGTTTTTTGGTGTTTCTGCTAACACATAAATTCACATCCCTAACACCTACTTATAGGATACATAGATAGTATTTTTCATTGGTAAGATATAAAATGAACTTTAACCCAGTGAAGATACTTCTTACTTCAAGATGATAAATTATAGTTTTCCGATAGATTTATCACGCAAGGCATGACGGAGACAGGTGGAAAATTGTCGCGTTGAATAATGTCGGTGAGAGCGACAGGTATCACCCAACAAGTGTCGGAGCGGCAGTGTCACAACTTGACCCTCTTAACATGACCCTCGGCTAAACATGACACTTTATTTTATCCCCGAATTTTGGCGGTGTCTAGATATAGCGGTATGTACATACCGTGTGCAATTTTATTAGTTTTTTTTTGGGGGTTTGTATCTAAGTTAATTTAGACCAAAATATTTTTTGTAAGATATTTGGGAATTCACTGAGATATATATACGCTTTGTTCCTGGTTCATCATATACCAATAAGTTATCTTAAGTAATACCTATAATTATTTGGCATGTTGTATTTTATTTTTGTTATTAGCAAAGACACAAGTTACTAACAAGAAATAATGTAGGTAGCTGACCTGTCTGAAACAATTAGAAAGAAAGAAAGAAAGAAAAAGTATTTATTGTCTTAAAATCTTAGAATTACATATAAAAACAAAAAAAACTTACCATACTAACTTAAATAAAAATAAAAACTAAGACTAAGACAAGGAGTAAATTCAGCCTTTGCTGCATGCAGTGTTCATATGCATGCAGCGCTGTTTTTAAATTTACCCCTCTCGGGTGGATGGTCACCGAAGGGTTAAGTGATTGCGGTGAAAAATTACTACTATTTATTGAGAAATGATCAGCTCTATATACTTAACATATATTATATTTAACAACTTATTAACAACGGAAATTACCATCAAGAAATAGAAAAAAAGGGTTCACTATCTAACTATAAATTAACTGTTTAAGATACTATTATGTTGTGTGGTGTGAATGTGGGTCATGTTTGTGTGTAATGAATGAATGAGTGGTTCTCCCGAGGCAGAGCAACGGGAGACCGTGTGAGTGTAAGTGAATAATAATATGTGTGTTGTGTGGTGTGAGTATGAGTAAATTTTGATTTTCCCGAGACACCAGTCTCATAAGAGTCTGGGCAACGGTAAAACCAAGTTAAGGCACGCACGAGGGATTCCTTAGTTACCTTCATTTTGTTGTCCATTTGAGAGTTTAAAGGTTGTTTCTACCAAATGTTTTTGTTGCGAGTAAAGTAATGATTTAAGAGGCGGTTCACAAATCTACGTTATGCTGATTTAGGTATTTCGACACCGAGTGGGCGGGGCATCGTGCTACGCAAGCGAGTATTGATATAAAATCTTGATCCACCAGTAATTTTTACAAAGTTTTCTTAGGACTGATTTCGGTAGATGATTTTTTTATGTGAATCAAATATCGCTTCCATAGATTTATAAATAATTTAATAGTATCTGTTTGTATTATAGTTTTTATGTAGGTAATTTTATTTATACTTACTATGTTACTATTACATTAAAAGTGAAAGTCTGTGTGAATGTTTGTTATAATTATTGCAGTAACTACTAATTTATTTTACCTAGAATAACATATGTGAAGTATTATTTTGAAAAATAACCTGTGAAGGGGTTAAATAGGGTGGTAAATTTTGTACACAGTGCAAATAAATTTTGAAGTGAATAATTAAATACGTATTTTTATGTTTTACAATATAACCCCTAGGGCTTTTGCAATAAATTTTTAGGAAAAGAAAAATAACTTCCTTTTTCTCTCATTCACTCAAAACATGATACCATTACCTGAAAACCATTACGTATGTAAATAATAGATAAGCGCATCCGCTCTCCGCGTCGGCTCTAAATTCCAAAACGTGGCCTACCCACCAAAGAATAAAACGTAGTGATTATTCTCAGCCTTGGACATCGATATAGTTCTCAATTTGACAAATAAATTTACAAGCGGGCGAAGCCGTGGGGCGCAATTAGTAATATTATAATGTGAAAGATTTGTATGTATGTAACGAATAAACTCACAAAGTGACCGATTTCGAAGACTCTTTCACCATTAGAATGCTACTTATCCTTCAGCAACATAGACTATATTTATAAGTAAAAAAAAGGATCCCTACTAAAACTTAAATTATCTAAAACAAGGTGTAAAAAGTTAGTCACAAAATGTCTTTCGGCACGTGCGCTACGAAAACTATTGATGATAGAACAAAACAATGTACTACAACTTTGCAGAACACATTATTATCTACAAAAAATATCGCTACAATATATGTCTAACTATTACAGTGACGTCATAATAAATATTCATTTAAAAAACGCAATCATTAACGCCGTCGTCGCAAGAAAAGGCTCTTTATTTGTACCCTGGTATAATAATAATAAAATAATAATAATAATGCAGGACAATCCACACAGCACCATCTAGTCCCAAAATTAGCTAGTCAAAGCTTGTGTTATGGGAACTAGAAACTATTATAATTATATAGGTAATACAATATGTATATGGATAGATTTTTTTTATTACAATAAAAAACGTATCATCATCATCATCATCATCAGCCTACATTAGTCCACTGCTGGACATAGGCCTCCCCTAAAAAACGTATGCGACTAATTATTATTTTTTTAAAAATGTATTGAATGAAATACATGTTGAATTGATTAATTGATTCCAAACAATAAACTTGTTTTAATTTAAATATTGTTATTAATAAAATAAGTGAAACGATACCAAAGATTAATCTTAGGGACATGAACAAGGCGTATTGGATTAAAAATAATTAAGTAATTTATATCCTCAGTTTATACGAAAATAAAAAAAACGCCTTAAATGAAAAATAAACATGGAAAAATTAAAAACACCTCAAATTCGTAGCAACATACCCTGGGTTTAGTCGGAAACGATCACGTGATCGAAAGTTAGCTGCAAGCAGCTCGCGTCGGTTGTGTAGGCTGTTTTTTTTAATTTAGAACCCCTTTTCGTAACCTACACTCCTGAATTGGTCGAAATCGAAACCCATGACAATATTGTGCGATAAAAAATGTCGAGGAGGGGCTCGATTTTTTTTCTTCCTATTAAAGATTATACCCTCTATACGATCCCGCCATCCGAAATTATCTATCGGTACGCTATCCGGTAGCAATTCAAAAGCGGGGGGTCTTGGGGGTCAAAAAAATTTCACCCCCCACAACGATTTGGAACCTTCCACACGACCCCACAAAAATCTGACCCACCCCCCTACACTGTCGAAGAACCCCAGGGGGGGGGGGTGGGGGTTGTCCTGGGGGTCGTGGGGGGAACGCAGCTCAGCGAGCGAAGCGAGCCGTACTGGTCCCGGTGTCGCATCTCGGCTCGCTTCGCTCGCCTCGATGCTCCACCTTAAAAAAACCTCAAAAATGGGGCAAAAAATAGTTTTTTAAAAAAACGGGGGTCTGGGGGTGCAAATGGGTCTATTTTTTTTGGTTTCCGCAACTATTCGTCCTCCTCTACGTGGCTACGAAAAGATTTTTTTTCCATCGCGAGCCGTTCGGGAGATATGAAAGGGGGTTCTAAAAAGGGGTCATGGGGGGGGGGTCGATTTTTTTTTTCCTTCCTATTAAGGACTTAACCCTCTATACGATCCCGCCATCCGAAATCCTCTATCGGTACGCTATCCGGTAGCAAGTCAAAAGCGGGGGGTGTTGGGGGTCTTGGGGGTCAAAAAAATTTCACCCCCCAAAACAAATTCTAACCCTCCATACGACCCCACAAAAAAATCTGACCCACCCCCCCACACGGCCGAAGAACCCCCGGGGGGTCCTAAAGGGGGTTCGAAATTTAAAAAAGTGGAAATTTTCCCAAACTGACCCCCACCCCCCCTACACATTTCCGAAAAAAAAACATACCTCCCCCTCCACCAACAGGGAAAACAATCATGTCAGTCAGTGAGTAAGTGAGTCAGTGAGTGGTAAACCAATTTTATATAAAGGGTAAAATAAAATAATACCATACCTTGCTTTCTTCAACGATAGAATGTTTAGTTTTTTTTTGTTTAGTAACGCATTTGTATTTATTTTTCCCCATTTCGGCTTGTGATAAACCTCAGTTATAATAAAAATAACTATCTGGTAAAATATGTAATAATCATGTTACGAATTTAAAAATTATTTAAATGCGAATGTATATGTTTACAACGATCAAAACGTTCCAACTCGCTCATAAACGCTGCATTTTTTGGGCGTTTCGTCCGACGGAGAGTGCGAGCAAAAGTGACATAGGTCCACCTTCGACAAGCGCTCGCGCGGTACTGAGGGCAGATTGCCAGCACAATGAAATATATACCTTTTTTAATAAATTCATTAAAAAAAATTAGTTGGGATTTAAAACGTAAAATTAATATTGTAGTTTAAGAAAACAATGAAGATTATTTTGGTATAAATTTTATGTCAAAATGATGTAGAACTTTGGAGATATTAGGGTTTGTTTCGAAGCCTTTTCGATCGATAGTTAACCTCGGTTCCGATTTTTTTCCCTTCATATAAAGGCATATAACGAAAATGTATTTAATTATTATCGAAGAATGGGATATTTGTTACCTTAAAAAAAATAGTTTTATGATCTATATTCAATGGAATCTTCAAATTAGAGCTCCCAAAACAGGTCTCCGAGCGTTTTTGCCTAAACTAGCATCGGGAGAATGATTATAACTAAATAAACAAATAAGTTTTCTAAAATCTGGTTAATTATTACTGAAGTTGAGGAAACAATCTACTATTAACAAGAAATTGTTATTCAAGCAACGAACGATAGCTATAGAATTTGGACGACGAATAAGTGCATTTTCGCCTTTTTTCGTAATAGGGGCCTTAACTCTTTTTTTAAATGTTTTTGAGCCAATTTTTATTCTTAATGGTGGTGGTAGAGTGTTCCATATCTTCGCCGCTTGGTATTTTAAACAACCTCTAAACCCTGTGGTTTTGTGTTTTGGGATCTGAAGGCAGTTCGCATGTTTGGAGCGGGTGTTACGGTCATGAGAATCTTTCGCCCAAGCCATTCTCTCAAATAGGTATTCTGGTTTCTTATTCCAGAGAACTCTTTGAACAACGCATGCAATGTGAAGTTCCCGCCTGTTCTTCATGTTAAGAATACCTTTTTTTATTAAGTATGGACTGACGTGTGCTCTCCTAGGTATCCTATAGCAAAACCTCATGCATGCATTCTGCACTCGTTGGATAGCGCCTTCCGTCTTACTCCACAGTCGCGGACCATAAACTGCGCTACAGTAATTGAATGGAGAAAGCACAAGAAGGTCACAAAGTAAAAGCCTAACCTCTTCTGAAAGATAGTCTCGGAGATTGTAGAGTACTTTGAGCTTGTAAAATGCGTTTCTTATTTTTTCGTTAACATGTTTAACATACCTCATTTCGCTATCTATAACTAAGCCCAAGTTTCTTGCATCATTTTCTATAGGAATAACTATATCATTGATCTTAAGTGTGGGACTGGCATTTAAAGCTTTTTGTATTTGTGTTTTAGTACCGAGAAACATCACCTTGACTTCGCGGGATTTAAAATGAGTGAATTATTTGTGGCCCATGAGAAAATGTTATTTAAATCTGTGTTTACTAGAGCCATCGCTTCTTTGGTATTGGCCGGGTCAAAGCTGTGATAAACCTGAGTGTCATCGGCGTAGAGATGATATTTGCAGATTTCAATATGATTAGGCAGTACAATTCAAGGCAATTACAAGGCAAGGCAATTACATAAGTAGGTACGTACGGTGAGTAAGGTTTTAGGCTCATATCTTTTTGGGGTTCCGCACACGAAGGATAAAAACGGACAGGCTCCGCGGTCCGTCCTTCCATCCGTCCGTCTGTCAGGTCGGGCTGTATCTCATGAACTGTAAATGGTAGATGGTTGAAATTTTTACTGAAGGTGTAACTTTCTTGCCACCATTACAACAAATAATTAAAACCTATAAGTATCTAAATAGAAAGTTATAGGCTCTTTTTGTTCTATTTTTATGAAATATTTAGTACTTACGTTAATCACGTAGAAAATGTATGACACATTTCACATTCTAAGAGTTAGTAAAGACTTTAACTTGAATAACAAAATGCAAATAATACAATTTTAAAAATGGAAGGAGCCAATTTCCATTCCGCGTTGAGTACCTACCCCTCGAAGCCACAGAATAGAAGCTAAGCAATGTAGCAATGTCAGTACTTTTTGGGTAACCATAACCACATGAGGTAGGCTTTTAAATCCATTTTTTTCGGTCCAACAAATTACAATCCGTAGATATATTTTGTTTCTTACGAAATAGTTTTGTTCGCTGGTACGGAACCCTTCGTTTGCGAGTCGCCTCGTTAGGGCTTGATTTTATAAATCCCATCTAAATGGTAATCATTAAAATTTGACATTATGTTAATCATACACCTATTTTTGGCATTTTGAATTTATTCTTCCGAACCTCCTACCAAAATTATTACTTTTCAACCCCAAATAATAACTCATTATCGTTCTCAAATCCAAGTTTCGTGTTGTTCGAACGATTTATTTAACAATTTATGGCGGCCAGCGAATCTGACTCGAACTGGATTTATTATGGGACCTACCTATGGCTTTAACAATTTATTATGCCGCTTATGCTCTGAGTATTGAGTGAAGAAATCGAGCTTGAACAAGGTATTTTATGTTCTCGTAAAATAGCTATTATTGGTTTGGTCTAAGGGTTTGTAGGCAAAAGTTGAACTTTACCCTATAGGGTTAGAAATATGTTTTTAAGACTACCTACTTATCGTTTTATTTTTATTTTTATACGTTAATAGATTCTTGTTTTGTACCCATGCATAAAATAATAATAATTGTGTTTATGGAGGGCGATACTGAACGCGATATAGTTTCTGCTTTTAGCTTCAGTATCATTGCATTGAAAAGTTTTTAAAATGTTGAGCAAACAATAAACTACGTAATTTAAATTTGAATTTTGTTTGTAATGTCCAGCAGTGGACTAATATAGGCTGATGATGATGATGATTATATGTTAATGTAGACTACTTACCATAACTTATCAACAATTTAAACATAAGAATCTGTTTAATTCTTTGCCGTTTTTGGTCAAATAAATGTAATCTTTAATTTTATTCAGAGTTAAATATGTTTGTACTAGATGCAGTACAGGCGCATTTGGTAAATATCATAGCCCTGAGTCCAGTAAACGAAAGTAACGAAACGTGATTGAGACCTCACATTTTTGTAAAGAATTTTCGTAGTTTTCTGGGAGCTAGATCATCATCATCATCATTATCATCAGCCTATATTAGTCCACTGCTGGACATAGGCCTCCCCTAATGAGCGCCATAGAGCTAGATGCGCTGTACCAAATAAACAAATAATAGTCCACGTTTATAGTCGACACATAATTTTTCAAAAATATTTGAAGGCAAGTTAACCTGGGTATTTCTTATATTGTAAGTAGGTTCCTACACAACATCACAGGAAACATTCCTTCATGTCAAAAACGCCTTTTTTGATACAAATATATTGTTCTTTAGAACAATCTGCTTTATATTAAAACCATTGAAGGTTGTAAAGTTTCAGAGCTTTCAAAAATCGTAAGTCAGTTCAGAAAAATATGGATCGAGCCGGTGGAAGTTTTAATCATAGTTTATTGAACAAAGTTTTAATTACTGCTTTGCGAGGGGTAGGGGGCGTGGTGATCGCAACCTGGCTTTGAATCTGGTTTAAATGAAATGGTGGAAACTTTAATAGATATGGTGTTAATCGAGAACAAGCTTTATTTCCAACTAAAATCATGCCTTAGTTCAATGTCAAAATTGACTTTCCCCCTACGAACGCCTTGGCTTCTCACGGTTTTATTTTACGTTTATACGCAACGGATTTTGATGTAGTTTTTTAGATAGAGTACTCTTGAATTACTCTATCTAAAAAACCACATCAAAATCCGTTGCGTAGTTATACATAGGGACAGAGAAAGCGACTTTGTTTTATACTATGTACTGTAGTGAGTAGTGATTATATTATAGTAAAAATCTGTAAGATTTATTATTTTCAAATTGTTCATAGCTTTACTCTGAACGTTCTTGTCTATAGTCTAGATTATTCCAGGAAATAATTCAAGCAATCCATGCATATCAGAAAATGCTAAAATCCGTGAAGTGAATAAAGCAATACAAAAGCGTTTTGCGGATACGAGAGCGGGATAATATACATTGATCCGCGTGTAGTGGCCATCAATACGGGTAGGGCTGCAATTAGTTCCCGGGGGATCCCCAAGGGATTTATATCTGGGCCCATGTTTACTGATTGCTCTTCCCGTCAGGCTTGATAGATTTTTCATTTTATCTTCAGTTTATACTCGGAAATCCTTTAGCTTTAGCGACATTGCGCCTTGAAATTTCGCTGTGTTTGTCTAGCAATTATTTGTAAATAAACCAACCGTAGTGCTTCGATTGTTATCTACTTTTACTAGTATACTAATCACAATAATGTTGTAAACGTGTAAGTTTGAATAGACGGAATAATGTATGGATCGATTTTTGTTACATTTTCACGCCATAACTAATGAACGGATCGTGTTGAAATTTTGAATAGACGTAGTTCTAGGCATGGAAAAAACACAGGCTACTTTTCATAAATTAACACGCTATTATTAGTTTATCAGTCCGCTTCGAAAGCGTTGTTTATATGTAAACGTTTCAAGTACATTTATATCCCATGGGAACTGTTTCATGGGATGAAAAGTAGTCAATAGATGTTTTACACCTCTTTAAGTCAATAATACTCAACAGATCGGTCTAATCTTACTGAAGGTGAAACAACGCGTGTCTCGGACAAAAAATAGGAAAATATAAAAATAAGTTTTACAGGGCTGAAAGTCACTGTTACTGGTGTACATTCTTCTTTATCACCGATATAAAATAGGGAGGACCTTCGGGATTTAATGCAAACGTGAGCTAGTCCGGGGCCTCTCCCCTTGAAATGTGTTATCTTATAAATGCACTGTTTGCATTGCAAGATGGAGATTATGAAGTGTACAGTGGTGCCGTTACTTAGAAGTGGAAGTGTGATTTGTGAAAATGAGTAGGGTGGAAGAAAATGGTAGCGATAGGCTATCAAATTATTATACGCAAAAGATACCAGGTTTTCTCTTTCATCCATTTATTTTGTAATATGCTTTGAAAATATTATCAGTAATGCCATCTATATTTGAGAGGTTGCGAAATTTATTTCACACTGAGAGAGTGTCAAAATGTTTAATTAAAAATTACTTCTTGAGCTCAGAGGTTTCACAAAGCTCAAAGATAATATCATGACTTGTGAAATCCTAAATTACAATTTTAACCCCAAACCTAGACAGTCACTCAATTTAATGGCTATCTAGAGGTCATAGGTTTACGTCACACTTCCATCAATTAAATACCTTATGAAAATTATAATGTTGGTAATTTAAATGACGTAAATTATTATGTACGTAATACCAGGCTTCATGTTCAGTTATCTATACATCATGTCGGTTATCTAGCTACCCATACATAAACTCTATCTAGTTTATGACTAAATTATTCTGTGTAAAAAGTCCAGAACAAGGTAAGTATTTTATTTATTTTTGCTGTGCTTTTAAAACTGGTTCTGTATATGTTTGCTACCATGTTAACTGTTAACTATATTTGTGATTAATAATATTCAAGTTTCAAAGATTATTTGTTGCATCAAACATGGGATAAAGTTGGTATAACTAACTATTGCACTCATGTCTCACTATATGCTAGCACTCAATAATTATAACCAATTAGGGACCTAGGATGTAGCATTTAAAAATCATGAATATCATAAAAAATACTGTCATCGTTCAGCCACCTTACCAATTTTACTTTCAATTAAAAAAATATTCAATAATGTAATTTAGTTTATTATCTTATTACTCTGTTGCAGCAATCCTTTGCGACATTTAAAAGATTTTTTCTACGGTGGCATTACTTTCATGCTATGTGTATGTTGTAACCGCAAGCAAACAACAACGGATGCGGACGACAACACTACGGTCAGTTAGGACAGGGGACTGAGTATACGTACTTGCTAACATAACATGTTACATAGTAGATAGACTGCTAAGTATTTAGCAATAAGCACATTGTTCCTATGCATAAATTTGATGTCTATTTCGCGTAATTCTACTCTATAAGAATAGATTTAGTTTCGGTAATCCGACGTTCATAAGTATCCATCCGAAATATTTGCGGTTTTGAGCCGTATGTGTGAGTAATAGAATACATGTGGTGGATATATTTTTTGTTGAAAGTGCATTTGCGCAGGCTATATTCCACATGGACACACCCTGTTATTACACTTTGCCGGCTCGTCGCGCGTCTATTGTGTCAAAGCACGAAGTCAATGCGAATCAAACGCGAACATGAGATTTTTCGTGCGCGAATTTGTATTCACTCTTCCATGTTTTAAAAATTCCAGCTCAACAAAAGTTTCACAATAAACGATTTGATATAGACCCTCGAAAACAACTAAGTCCAATTATGTTTTAAACTTTTCCGAGCAATTTTACAAACTTGCCGATACTTTCGGATTTGGATATTAGAAAATTAATTTCCTAATTTTGGAAGAAATCCTAATACCTAAAGTTGCGGGGACAACTAAAGAGGCTTGCATCGTACCATGAACAAGTATCCTACCCTCGTAAGCGTTGTTACTTTATTAAAAAGTTTGGACGTGGATTCAGATTACTTAGAAACTTTTAATACTGTGTAGGAAAGGACGGAATGGATTTAAAGTTGAACTTTTATTCAATTAGGTAGGGTCTTACTAAATTTTACTAAATTGAAAATATTAACATTTAACCCAGATATTACTGAAACTATTTTTTATCTTCGATCATAGTGATTTTTTAATATGTTGTTTAAAATGCCCTAATAGAGTTAGGGAAAGAAGTAAAAAAAATCTTACTTTTCTAAGAAAGTCCGAAAATGGTGGCCTTTTAAAAGGCCTGTAGTAACATGGGGGGTCGATTATATGCAATCCTAAAAGTCAAAGAAAACATCGAAATTTCAATTTTTATTTATCAAATTAGCTTGAAACACTAAAAAAATGGTTTTTTTAATCCTTAACACGGTTTGCAAAAAAAAACAGTGCTTAGGGTGTAAATTATGTATGTCACATTATTTGCAAATAAAATTGCACCTTAGCTGCGATGCTCTGTATTCTATAAGATGATTCGTTCCATCATATCGAGATACTTCCTGATGTGATCTAGCTGAACGAACAAAGCCTCTCCTACTTCTTCCTCTTGCTAAAGCTCTTCGAAAACCAAGAAGATCATACGGTCTTCCACCTCGTTTGTATACAACTGATGCGTTGTGTTCAGTCATATCTAGACTGACAGACAAGCATTAGCAAACTAGTTTATGTTCCGGTACATTAGATTTTTGTACTGATAGGTACCTCTGTCTGTCTTTCTGAAGTCCTAGTTTGACGGGAGTGAATGCTCATCTTTCATTGCTAAATAACTTTGGTTTCTCACAACTGTTGTCTGAATGAAACTCGAACCAACTCGGACTTTACAGTTTCAGGAGAAGCAGCTGTCGATGTCCACTACTTCGCTATTATCAGTAATTGTACCTGTTGTCCGTCTCTTATAGCGTAGCTTGATAAAGAATCATAATCTTCAAACTGTCACCAAAATTTAACTGAGCTAGATCTCTAAGTTGCAACTCTGACTTTAGGAAAGTAATAAATTCTTCGTTGCCAGCATCTTTATCTGTTACTAAAGAGGCAGAAGAAAAATTGTTATATAGCTTGGGAATAAACTTTCTTCATCAGCACGCTCCAACTCGCCAAGAATCTCATTGAGAATGCGTGTGCCAGTCTACAACAAAAGTGCCTTGATACATTCTACAGGGCTTTTAAAAGGCCATCAACTTAAATTGTAAAAATAGTTCAAAAAAGTTAACTAAAGAATCGAAATAATGACCAAATCCTAGAAATAAGACATCCAAAATCAAATACTAAAGTGAAATATTCTCAAATTCTTCTTACAAATATAAAAAAATCTTACCTTTTTACAGCCACAGCGATAAAATATCACAGGCATGTTTTGAAACATCAAAATCTTAAAAAAAATGCATCTGATTGTCAATACTACTATCACTAATCAAGTATCAATATGTACTGGTTAACATGACTATTAAAAAAATCATGTCCACATAGAAAAAAACAGAGATAAATGCGGGTACATTTAATTCATTTTTTGGGCCTTTTAAAAGGCCGGACGCTTTATCTGGGTTAATGTTTGAACTAAGTTTTTATTCTTGGTTTATTATTTGCTATAGAAACACAGGACCAATTTTGAGGAATACTTTTTTTTTGTATATTTTCGTCGAACCACTATCTCACCTGATAAAAAGTAAGGCTGATAGTTTATTACTCAGATCTAAAAGTTACCTATTCACTCTTGGCTTGAAGAGACCCAAGTTATATATTTAACTTGCAACAAAATTATTTGTAGGTCATCATTATCACCCTATATTGGTCCGCTGCTGGACATTGTGGATAAATTCATACAATTTGAGGAGCCTTTCCAGGTAAATAAAATAACCTACTAATGGGCTTGTTTAAATGCATGTCACCCCAGGGAACCAGACACTCATAACGGACCGGCCACCAATAGAACGAATAGATAACAGTAAAAATCCCTAAACAAAATATTTTGTACCGAGCTGTGTACGAACAAACTAAAACTTAAGCTTCCAGAGAGAGAGCACAATTATGGGTGCTTTTAGGTGCTTTGTAACACATTGGAAAATACCTACCGACCGCAAGAGGAGCTTGGGCATGATATAGCGAACACGAAATAACTGGCTCGGTAAATGGTTGTTTAATGTTACATCGTTTTCAGATTTAAACCTTTTCTCAAATAAAAATGCATTCTGGTCCAGATGTCAGTCTTTCTTTTTCCAATCCAGTTGCCTTTGAAAGAACAGTATGGGCAAGGATTTCTTTGTGCAAGGGGAAACTTTGTGGATTGAATAGATATTATTTATAGAGTAGGTATCGCATTATCATCATTACTAATATTATAAACGCGAATTTTTGTGTGTATGGACGTTTGTGAATCTATCATGCAATAACTATAGAACGGATAGTTCTGAAATATTGAATATCTAGACGTATTGCAATAAATCATTAGCTAGTTTTCAACCTAAAAACCTTTTCACATGTGATAGAAATAGCCATGATACGTTTCCAGAGGGACAACGCCTGCGAAGCCGCGGGCAGATACTAGTCTTATATATATATTTACAAATAGCAAAGCTTTCATATATGATTGGATTAGCTACCTAAGTACCTACTCAGAGTTTGTTGTTTTATAGGTCTGCCGTTTGAGCATTAAAATCAAAAGAAAGTATTTCTTTTGGTTTTTTTAATCACTTGCCTTTACCGTTACTTGTGAAAAACAAATTTACTGTCATTTTACAATAATGGTCGGATTCTTTAACCTTCTCGCCTGGAGTTTTTGTTTCTATTTACATTATTCATATGGATCAATCTTTGTTTGTATGGTTTAAGTATATCAGCAATCAAGTAGGTACTCAAGCTCTGCTTAGCTTGGCTCTAGATGATGCTGTGTGGATTGTCGAGCATTATTTATTTTTTCAAATATAAATATCCAGTGGGGCACCACTTAGGAATTAACGTTTTTCCCTAATACAACAGGCTGTTCATTAACACTCTACGTTTCCTACCTAAATAACGAATTAATGTAGAGAATGACTAGCTATTTCGCCAACATCTTGAATTGCTTTAAATATATGACCATAGTAGAATTTATATAGGACGAAACCTCTCCTTTTTATTACGTATCACATACGTCATATTAAAATTTATGTTTACCGAAAATGCCTGAGACCCAACGGGCAATTTTCATTTTAACACCAAAAAAGGTTGTGGGTTAAAGACAAAGCGAAACGAGAGTAAAAAGATGGAAGAAGATAAAAACCCATTTTGATCACCCGTCGCGTCTCGGTTTGCAGAATAGGTATAATTTAAATGAAATTCTATTTCAAAGTTTTGTTCATATTCATCAAAGTTTTCGCAAAGGGTTACCAAAAATATTAATTAACAATCTGAAACAGGCACTCAATAAGCCGATACAATAAACTAATTTTGAGCTTTTCTCTATTAGCTATAACTCCATGGAATATTTGTTTGATAGTTTTAATATTATTTTAGCTTAACCTGTGGGATGTTCGAAACAAATTAGGTCTACCAATAAGTCTCGAGCATGAAGAGTTACGAAATATTCATAATTTGACTGAAACTGTATTGAAATGGTTATTTTGAAATAGATTGTTAAAAAATTACAATAGAATAGAAACAAATTAAAACTAGTATATGCAATTTACAAAATTGAACTAAGCGTCCCCAAGACGCTGGCTGCATTACCATGCTGTAGGTTTGGCAATGCTGATGCGCTGCGCCGGATACTCACCAGCTCTCTCTGATTATTCGAATGTAAAAAAGATGTAAGTGTTCCATAAAAATTAAAAGCCAATTCTAAATAAAAAAATGATATAGCTCTACCTAGTCATCCGATTTATGAATAAAATGTTCGTACCCCATGGTTTTGGGTCATCCCTCGCGTCCGTATGTCGCGCTGTCTCCCATTCACTGCGCATTAGCCACTCTGACAGTTCATTTATCTTATTTACTGGTCGGTTAATTAAGTCCCCCCACAGAGGTGTCGTAATTTCATTGTTCATTTGTTGATTTACGTGACACTGCCGGTAAATACTTTGCATTGGAAGACTTTTGACTGGCCTTGTTAACAGTTTGAATGTTCGACCAATATCTTGATATTTTGAAAATATCTAGATCGTAAAAACTAATTTGTTTTAGTACTAGCTGTGTCCGCGGCTTGGTCCGCGAGGAACAGTCACATAAACCTTTTTCTAAATTTTTCCATATTTCTATACCAAATTGTACGTCTTTGTGTATGCAAGTGTAGGGCTATTTACGGCAAGTCAAATAGAAAAGGTCAGGAAGTAAGCCAAGACCGTAAATATTTGCTTCTCGTCAGGCGAGCTTGCGGTCGAGCGCGCTTTACTGCCGGACTGTTTGGATATCCTTAAATAGATGCACATTTATAATGGCCACAATTCACTGCTTTTCGGCACATTATCTACCGAAGGCTAATAAGTCAATTTACGTTTTGGTTGCAATTTATTTATGGCAATATTTAATGGATTTCGTTTCGCGGGTAATAATGGTTACCTACCAATGCAAACAGTTGGTGGTTTGTGTGATGGTTTACTAGTCAATGATCGCAGAGAGTCATTGATCCGTTCATTGACAACCGATGTGAAGCGGCGGCGGACGAAGGTCCTGCGACGCAGAAGGTTGCGGGTTCGATTTTCGATTTGCATTACATTTGTGGTGTGTTGGGGTTCTGTATGTAAAGTTTTCAATGTATAAAAGTGAAAGTCAATTTAATATCATTTATTGTATTGAGTATATCAGTCACCCTTAACACAAACTGTACTTAGCTTGGAGGTAGATGATGTTGTGTTAATTGCCCAGCATTATATTTTATTTATTATAGAGATGGACAAAGTGTGAACAAAATCGTAAGCATTAAAGCATTGCTTGGATATTGTTTCACGCTGTTTTAAAAAGAAATGCACGACTTACGTCTCTTTAAGTAAATAATATAGTCTAAAAGTCATTAATCACAGAACCTGCTTTTATGATTCATAAAGCCGTTATCATGTCTCACCTCCATAACATTTTTGCATTAATTAATCAATGCCAGCAGCATTATTGAGCGATTGTCCAAAAGACTGCGTCGATACGGGCGTCTGTATTTACGTATGTAATGGTCGTAATGGGTTGCATCAACAATGGTCTCAATTAGTTGACATAACATTTGTATACAGAGTCACAAAATCACAATGGAACCACTAAATAAGCAATCATAGAGCAGTTAGGACCAACTAAACAAAAATATCTGATCAATTTAGGGTTTGTTTTGACGACATTTGTGATGTGTTCGATTTACGAGTCCAATTCTCACCGCGGGAACAACTTCGTTTATCTACAGGTATTGGTTCCAAGGTGGGAAAATACAAGCTCTTTGCTCTTTGGGGCCAGATGATGCTTAGTGAAATATTAAATAAGACAGTTTTTCTTCCTATGATTATGAGAGAGGCATTTGAGAGGGAGGCCTTAAAAATGGATGGAGTGTGTGAAATTATGACTGACAGAATAAAAAGAAAAAAGAAAAATCAGTTGTGTAGACTCAACCTTCGGGGGAAAAAGGCAAGAAAAACATTAACAAGTGTATTGAGCGGCAAACAAGTAAGTATTTCTTCGTTTCTAAGCGACAAAAACACTTTCTAGTTTTACCTTACTGAATTCCTAAATTATTAAAACCCCGCTTTTAGCAAGCAAGATGCATTGTTGAATTAATCTCATTATTTAATAATAATTTATTTATTCCAGAGTTTCAGGTCTGGAGCGCACAGCTTGGTGTAAAATGGCAGAAGGAAATTCAAATAAATGCCACCAACAAAACGAATACCTTGGAGAAAGGATTTACATTTGTACAGAGGAATGGAACAAAAAGCTGTTGGTTCTGTTCATTTTATTGCATGACAAGTAAATACCAACAAAATATATCATCTTATCACTACATAGTAAAAAACAAAGTAGCTTTTTCTGTCCCTTTGTCCCTATATCCCTTGGAATGCTTAAATCTTTAAAATTACGCAACGGATTTCGATGCGTTTTTTTAATAGATAGAGTGATTCAAGAAAAACGTTTATACGTATAATAAAACCGCGCGAAGCCGGGGCGGGTCGCTAGTAATATATAAAAGAATGTCGTGTTAGTTACACCATTTTATAACTCGAGAACGGCTGAACCGATTTTTATGATTCGTGTGTTTTTGGATTTGTCTTCTTCGGGAATAGGATAATAAGTATAAAAATATGATATTTGACAAATAAATAAATTTCCACGCGGGCGACGCTGCGGGGCGCAGCTAGTATAATCTAATATCTGATAAAAAATGCTTATATTATAAACGATTTTGTCCAGCAGTGAAAAACTTATGGGTAGCTGTTATTAACTACTTAATGACCACACTACATATATAAGGTTTTTTTAAATATACATAGAAAAAACCCAGAACCCGGAACATGTATTTGCAGATCCTTTAGTCCCAATGCGGGAATCAAACCCACAATCTCCTGCCTCGCAGGCAGACCTTCGCCTAACGCACCAAATCGGACCTCATATATTGCTTAGATATATTGTATTGAATTTTGATTATAATCACATTTGATTGTAATATGTAATATGGTAGGTATCTAGGTACCAATGAAAATCATTCCTAATCAAGGACCCTCATGCGTATAGGGATCAATGGGTAATTGCAACGCTAAGACGGAATTAACTCTCATGATTAGGATCCAACGCAGCTCAATTAGCCGCTGAATGCACGTCGAAATGAGCAAAACTGCCTGTGCGATTCCTATCCTTTACAGTTTTGGAATACTATTGAATATTTCGGTATGGAATACTGCAAATTTCTGTGAATATGAACGATGATTGATTGATGGAATAGCAGAACCGTATTGGCTTATTTGAAATTTTAAAATGATATTTCAGGTTTTATGAATCAGGTTAATCGAAAATGTTTAAATGTGCGTTGGCCGAGGGCGGGATAACGAGATTTTGAATACATCGTGGGTATAAATCTGTAAACCTTGTATTCTTAATATTTGTTTTTGTATCTATATTTAAATATATTGATAATGAATTTGGTCTAAAGAACAAATTTCATAATAAATTTTATACATAAACGTGCGAGTAAAATGCCACAAAAAATTTCAAATACAGACGGACAGACAGATATGACGAAACTATAAAAGAAGGTGGACAATAAAACAGATATGGGTGATTCTCCCGGGGTGGAAAAAATCATGTCCGGCTCGAAAAATCATACAAAAAGTATCCCTAGCCCTTTGATTTTTTTTATGATAATAGATTAGACAAAGATAATAGGGGAGGCCTTTTTTAGTTTTTTAATAATCTTATTTTAAATAAGTAAAAATAAATAAAATCCTTGGAAATTCTGACTTCCGTGGTGCGTCCGGACCTCATGTTCCTGTGTTAATAAATTTTTATATCATTTTCTGAAAACACTAGTACTAATTTACATAGGTTCACAATAACCCAGATAGTTACTTGCTTATTTGACGCTATTACTACGCAAAACTAAGCTTTATTTGACAAGTTATAACGAGATAACTTCGCGTCCGTCGTTTAGCTCTGATTCCCCTGGTGCGCACTAATTCATTCATAAATGCTGTACTTTAACATCTGCGTAAATTGTTGTTAGATCGAGAGAAACTATCAGTCACGCCCCATCAGTGGTGTGTACAACAAGTGTGTAAGTCTCCACGTCACTCTGTTATTTCAGTACGTAATCACTTTCCGTGGCTTGGTATCTAGAAATTCTGATTACCATGTTGACTATAAATTTTTTTATGCTAATCCTATTGTTTTATTAATAATGATAATTCATGCCTTTTGTGTTCCTAATTTCGACTGCATATTTCAATGTAAAATAAACCAGCAAGTTAAGAAAATTTCTAAGATTTTGTTATATTTTTTGATTTCCGTGGTGTGATTTCCGTGGATTTTGCGGGTTCATTAACATATCAATAATATTTTTTTACAGTTTTATGATGTTTTTTAGGATTAAAGTTTATAATAAATACAAAATGAATAATTATAATATTTTTAATACAAAGATAAACATTGTTAGTGTGATTTTTGTAAAAAGTTACTTGTATTTACAGTAATGATTTGAAGGTGTTTTTGTAAAAACTGATTAAAACAACAAACGTCAAGTAATTGGTCCTTAGCTTAACCCGTAAGAAGGCGCGCCAAATGTTGTTACACGGATAGGCGCGCGTGAGCAAATTGCTCACACGACATTAAATGCTTATATTTCTACAAAATAAGTATTTTTTGGCTATAAATGGGTTTATAATAAATAAAACAGCATTTATTAAATACGTTAACAAGAGTTTTAATTCAAACAATAAAACATAAATGCAACTTTTACCGCAAATAACAAATTAACTTATTTTGGATCTACTGTCTTTGGAAGTCTTCAAAGAAATCACCATAATTTTTTTTTATATTATAATACTTAAAAAATTCACTCTTCCATGAGATAAGGAAAAGTGTGCCTCTCGAAACATGTTATACACATATACGTTATGTGCTCGGTGTAGAGTAATTGCTTGCTTAAAGTTCATTCTTTTTTTTATCGTCTGTTCATACTTTTAGGACATATATCACAATTTTTTTTAGGTGTGTTTTAACTGAAAACAAAATAAAATTGCATTAAAATAATGGTTTAAAAGTACTTACGTAATTAATAATCAATTTAATAGAATAAAACACAAGAAAAACATAATAATATTCTTTTGTCGCATAAAAAAACACTTACGTGGATTGGCGCGCGATGAGCAAATTGCCGCGCGGCGGTGCGGGGCCTCCAAAAATGCTTCACTACGTGGACGCAGCGGGCCTGAGCAGTGTTTGAATTACGCGAAGGGAGAGGGGTTGAATAGTTAGGAAGGTACCTGGGCACTCAGGATTCTATGAAGTCAGAATCACCAAAAACTCCCGCAATCAATTTTAGTGTGAGCAAATTGCTCATAGCGCGCCTTCTCACGGGTTAATAATCTACTTACTACCGAAAACACACATTTTTATCGATAAATCAACCCATATTTGATTTTGGTGATATAAATTCTGATATCCATGGACACCATATTTTTAAAATTGAATAACTCCGTAACCATAAAGCCAATAAAGTTCCCTTCACTACCAAAAAATTCAAAATTAAATCTTTATTTAGAATATAATATCATGATGTGCAATTTCAACAAAAAAAAATGTGCCACAGAAGTCAGACAAAAAACGAGATTTCGTAGAATCACCCATATAATGTTTATACTAAATGAAATACTTTTTTCACCTGGATGAATAAAGTTTACTGAAAATATAAACTCTTTTATGTATAAAAAAGACAGGTACTAACTGAATGATAGGGATAAAGATAAGGGTAAGACTATTAAATAGTTAACTTAATTCACCTGGTTGAATTAAAATTAGATAAGTCGGCGCGCACAAAATAAATAAGTATTTTAAAGATACACTTTATGGGAGTCTACGGGTGATGCCCTCCTGGCAGGGCGGTGTTACTAGTCATATTGTCTATAATAATAATGCTGGACAACCCACACAGCATCATCTAACCCTAAGCTAAGCAAAGCTTGTGTTATGGGTACTAGATGACTGATATACTTAACATAATATTTACATAGATAGATATTTTTTTTATTATACATAGAAAAAAACCCAGAACCCCAGAAGTCATTTGCGCAGGACAATGCACAGATTTATTAACTCAATCTTGCGCACATACTTCAATGCAATGCAACAATTCAATTTATTTATTTCAGTTATTCACCATAATTGTTAGTATAACTACCTATATACTATGTTATAAACCATAAAAATAGATTTCAAAATTATTCAAGTCATATTTCAGAAAAAATTCAATAAATTCTAATTTAAATATATTTAATTTCAACAATTAAATAAATAAATACCTAGTAATCTACTGACTGATAATTTACTTTTTATCGCATTGAATTACAATGCAACGATATCGTTGCATTGCATAACATACAAGCAAACATAATTTACAGTAGATAACACAATCCATGCCTCTCGAAACCGTCAATCTACACTAATCCTATGCACGCGTTTCCAATTATTCCAAACCAAATCCTATAATGAACTGAAATCATTGAAACTACACATATTGTTTAGTTGGTTTTGTGGGTTCCACTTGGTGCCTTGTTACTAAATAATATTAAATTAAAATTTAATTGAATTATATATTACATTTTTGACTTTCAAATATTTTAATAAATAAGGAACTTTATCTTTCAATACCTACGTATTGAAAGAAAAATCATTCAGCATGTTATTAATACCAGAGTTTAGTTGAAAATATATCATTTAAATTAGATAAGGTAATTAAAATAATTTTGTATTTTGTACGAAAAAAAAGTCTTTTGTTTTGAAGTTTTCGGTCTCTTATTTACATTTCACATAAGTGTGCTATCTACTTTTGTTTGATGGGACATTTTACATTGTTTAACTTTTTTATGATTTGATTTTTAAGTGATTTTTTGATAGAAAATTAAATAAGTGATTTAATATTTTATGTTAATATTCCGACAGAAATATATATGTTTCATATTAAATTAAATGTAACTGAATCATGGAAATGACCATTTAACACGATTATAGGTAGACTTTGGTATTTATAGTTGCTAAAAAAATATCTGAGCGTCTGGTCGATGCGACGCGTGATCCGAGAGCTCAGGATAGTTCTATAGTCTGAGTCGGAGAGCTGGTGAGTATCTGGCTCAGCGCATCAGCATTATCATACAGCGTGGTGATACAGCCAGTGTCTTAGGGATGCTTTCGACTAGCATTGACATGGATCAGTTGAGCTACCTTTAGACTGCAATCGTGTGCAGTTTGCTCAATTTTTTTAGTGTAGTATATTTTACATAGCATCAGTCATCTAGTACCCATAACACAAGCTCTGCTTAGCTTGGGGCTAGATGATGCTGTGTGGACTGTCCGGAATTATTTATTATTATTTATTTAGCCCCAAGCTAAGTAGAGCTTGTTTTGATTGTATATCTAGTAGGTATATACAATTGAAACAATTGAGCTAACTTCAGATTAAATTTAAATTTTTTAAGTTTTTAAGCTTTTGTTTTGTATTTTTTAAGATTTTAAGCTTTTGTTTTTAAAAAATTTAAGCTTTTAATTTTTTCTATTTTCGATTGTAATATTCGTTGTAACAAAGATCAAAGATCAAGATCAAGATCTATCAAGTACCTAAGTAAGTAAAATTAATTACTAAGTCATCCAACACCAGACAACATAATAACTCAAGCGGCAAATGAGACGAGTCATCTCAAACCGTCAAATAAGTTTCAATCCAGTTACTCCATACAAAACCCGCACGGTGCCAGCCGGCGAAGCAGCCACAGAATACGACAGCAGCAGTGGCCGTCACGCAATATCATCGTGATTGATGATGGCGTTGCGCTTCGGTGACCGCGGATCTGCTGGTGACTTCGTTTGTTATGTTTAAAATAGATCTCAGGACCTTGGGACAAAGGTTTATAATGTTCTGCAGGTATTTCTTCCGATGAGGGTTTGTCAGGTCTAGGTCCCGTCAAGGTACCCGAAATACAAAATCTGCTTACTTTGTGTCTAGATGATGAGGTGTGAACACTATAAATAGGTCACAATAAATAGCGGGGCTATTTCACACTTTACGAATCAGGGACGGACCTTTTTTCCGGATTATGTCAGTTCTAATTTTTTATTTTATTTGTGTATCAGTGTTGGTACGCGTAAAGCTTTAGATATATATATTTTTCGAATGAGCATTTTCTAACCAATGAGGTATGAAATGAAAAGGTTTAGGAAGGAAATTTCGTAGTGATTAATGACGGCCAATTGCTGGAAAAATTTGGTAAAATGTAGGTCATACGTTTCAAGCAACTATTTATAACTGCTTTAAATTAGTTAAGACACATATTTCATATTTTAGTTGGAGGTGGTATACGGAATGAGTAAGTAAGTAAAGTAAGTAAATCATTTATTTGTCACAAAACAAAACACACATACATAATTGGTTAATGGTAGAGAAAAGGCATAATGAAAACATAGCTTAAATTAGGTGGCTATAAAGAAACGGATAACACATGTACATGCCTACATTAAAAAGCATTATTGATACTATATAATCTACCCAAAAATTCGTGTGTGTAGCAGTGGCAAATAGGTGATAGCTCAGTGATAATATTGCTCTATGAGCAAACACTGGTTTTCAGCCATCACCTTCAGGGTGACGAGGCGAGGCGAGCACAGCGACACACGATCGTCCGTAATGAACATCCTGCCTACCAACAGTTGGTAAAATCTTGGAAATTAGTTTAGTACCTACTCTATACACAAAAGTTGAGTAAGTTTCTTTTGACAATATCTAAGAAAGTACAGCGCAAGATCCTGCTAGGCGCCTACAGTCTTATCTGGGGTTAAATAAATAAACTAGAAGTTAAGTATTATAAAGACGTACTAATAATAAGCAGTTATTCTTCCGTCCTCGTGTCAAGCTCCGATATCGCCTAGTTCTGCCTCACGCTAACGTTTGGAAACCACTGTCTTTAATTGCAGGGTATATGGGGTAACACAATCCCTATTTAAGTATTTATGATATGCTATAATTTTCTATTGGATACTCACTAAAGTTGTTTTAAAAATTACTTGACGCAAGAAATGTGTTAAATGTTAATTCAAGTCATCGAAAGCTTACCCCTTAATATTTTCTATGTCAATAAAATAAATAATGCTGGACAATCCACACAGCATCATCTAGCTCCAAGCTAAGTAGAGCTTGACTGATTTGCACACATGTATTTTTACTATTCATAGAAAATACCCAGAACCCTGAAAAAAATATTAGCAGACCGTTCAAACATTCGTCCCATGGCGGAAATCGAGCCTACAACCAACCAGTCAAAGCAATAAAAACAGCTTGTTTTCTTCATTTTAACGGCAGTATAAAAAAATTTGAGCATGATACAGGGGTTTAAAAGAATCAAAACATTTTTTTTATTTAGTTGTAATTTTTTCCAGTCATGCCTTTCTGGCATCTTCTATCTTTTGTACTACTACAACAATTTTGTATTACAACACTACACAAACCGTGTTGTGAAAAGATTAAGCACCGAAACACAAGCACAAGCTTAAGTCAACACGTCAGAGGCGAGAGAACAAAAACTACGTCTGGAATCGCACATTCTGCAATCCCACATTGTAGTATTGTAGCGCACCTGGTCTCTTGTTCGCAAGTAGAACACACCCGCGTCTTTCCATTGCAATTGTGTTACGGACTTTTGTCTCCTTTATTTATTCAAGCTCTAGATTTCCCTTTTAGAACTCGTTTGCAGCCGAAATTAGCTCTTACTTCTAGACTTGTATCTTTCAAAATAAATAAAACAGCTAGAGCTAAAAATTAAAAATAGAAAGAGCTTTTTTTACATCTTTCGCTTTCAGTTTTCAATCACGCACAGTTCTAGTTAGAATATCACTATCAAACGATGAGAATCTAAAACAAATTTGAATTTGTATGAAATCCCAATAAAATGTATCTAACGCTATATGTGAGCGAGTATCCGGCACATAGCTGGGCATCTGCCCATCTATCATCCCGATATTGCGTCACGGGTCAAATCTACAGCCGGTTTTTGCGTTGGGTAGAAAACTAGGGTTTTTATAAACCTTTTTCTACAGAAACGTGATTTTTATGCCAACGTATAAAAAGATCATTAGTTTGATTCTATTGCAAAATCAATAATTTAAACATATTCAAGGCCTTTTTTTTAAAAATACTTGAAATGTTCAGTTTGTTTGATTACAAATTGCGCATTGTAATTTAGGTTGAGTGCCTCAAAAGAATTCTTCTATTCTTATTCGTTTCTTTCTCGTCAGAACGGTCCGTGGTCAATATGACGAGTTATTGTAGGAATGAGCCAACATCACTCGCGTCATGATATGTCGCCATCTCTGCCTGTTGGTGGTCATTTTGGAGCATTCATGTAGGGGGACACCTACGGTTGATTTTATCTGGTCCACCTCATAGGCGTTCTACACCTCGGTCTTGTACATTCCACCTTCCTCTTTTCCCTTTCGAAAGAAATAATAAATCACTAATTAAAAAAGTAGACATGTTAAATGGGTGACCACCCTATTATTTTTTATTTGAGAGATAAAATCTTTTAAAGTTATTCATGAAAATAATAATTATGTTAAATTATTAAAATAATCATCATTTGACTGCTTATTTGCATATATTGTAGTAGTTTGTAATACTCGTAGTTCATTAGCAAAAAGCAAAATAAATCTAAATTTCAAAATCAATCAATGATCTGTTAATGTTCCAATATACATTACAAACAAAGGACTAATTAACACTAGTAAGGTCAAATCACATCTGAAGTAGTAATTTCACAAAGTTTAGAGCTAAAATATGGTTTTATCGAAATAACTCGTGGGGCTAAGAGGTTCTCAAAATATCGTTTCTAATAACTTAAGCGCTTCTTGGAACCAAAACTAAAATGGTTTACATTTTAACAGAATTTCTACACCGTTGGATTTCAAAACTTATGGAGTCGCAGGTTAAAAGGTTGTGTTGTGTACACAATCAGTCGTATTTACATTGATGCAAAAAATCTATATGCGAAACTGAAGTAATTACTCCAATTCTTCTTACTTTTTGCATTTTTTTGAATCGCATTGTTTTTAAATAGTGCTATTTTTTTCACGCGTTCGTTTAGCGAACATATAGGTTAGGTAGGAAAATTCGTATTTTGTACTTTAATTATGACTGAATAGATAGGGCAAACCATATCTGGAGAAGAACCTACAACCGCTGAGGTAAACGTGTTCTTGAGTGGAGATCGCAACTAAGCAAACGTAGTTCTCCAATAGGTGGGATGACGAACTGCGGGTAAATGCTGGATGCGGCAAGCTAGAGGAGCCCTATATCCAGCAGTTAACTAATATAGGTTGATGAAGATGATGAATAGATAAGTTCAATAAAAGCAGCACTCTTAACTCCAAGGAAAACTCATAATTTTCCGTTTCAACCGTATTATTCTAACAAAGAAAGAGTAGGGCATCTATGCTGGATAACTAGACCGGGCAGCATAACGGCTGTCAATCAGCAGTCGCAATCACTCTTTGTGCTGGCTGGAAGTATGAATGAATGTACATGTTGCATTCAGACTAACAGTCAGCACTACATACATATTAGTAGAATAGGTAGGGTTGCAAAGTTTGAGGACAGTATTGGTTGAATTTCGAGATTGAGAAACTTTGTGTTTGAACGCAGCTGAGCTCTGTCGAATCGCGGAATATAAGGACTCGTCTGTTTATTTTACGCAGTAGGTATTGTCAGCAACGAAAATAACTGAGCACGAATTGATTTTAATTTAATCAAAAATAAAATATTTTCCGTACATTTACACATGAAAACCTAAATTTTAATGGAAATTTGGACTAATCGATTTGTTTCATTAAATTGAAAAAGAAACAATAATTTACAGTACTAAACAAATCTTTACTAAAATCAATTTTACGAACTACTTCGAAGAAAATTTCTCAGTTTGACTTATGTCTAATATTTTATTTATATATCAAATTTTACGTCATACTTTTATTAGATTTGTATCAAAACAAACAATATCAAATCCAAGCTCCTAATAACTAACTCAATAAACAAGAATGGTTCAGACTTCAAACCACAGATTTATGTCTTAATAAATAACAGTCAAACTAACATTGACCTACATTAGTAGAACAAAGTATGCAAAACACACCCATTCCTATTTTAACAAAATACTGGGCCTATCGAGTTATTTTTTAAGTGATGATCAGCTCTGATGCGCGGTAGGCAAAGGTCCACCTGCGACGCAGAAGGTTGTGGGTTCGACTCCTGTCTGGGACCAATGTTTGTACGTCTGCAGATATTTTTCTGGATATTATGGGTATTTTCTATGTACGAGTATAATAGAAATATATGTTTGTGTATTGTAAAAAGTATTGCAGTAATCTACTAATAGGCAGCTAAATGATGCAGTGATCATTTTGTTCAGCATTGTTTATTTATTTCTCTTTGTTGGGCACTTGTTAAACTAAATATTATAGTTTGTTATAAACAAAGAGACCTCGCACACGAAGCCGTTAAGCCTCGAATAACATTTGGATGTACTAATACTGTATGTAAATTTTTTGAACCTAAACATGCTGATTCAGTTAAATATTCAAGCTTAGTACATGCGCGTTTGGCACTTTATTAGAAAGAGCAAACAGTTTGCAAGCTAGCAGTCCCCTTAGTTGAAACTCTAAGGAACTTCGTACAAATTCGTGGCTATCTCCTTAAATCGTCACGTCTTCAATCGCCAACTTGTCTTCGACTTGGTTTCAAAGTGATTGCTTCCCTCTACGCTGTCTAAATAACAAGATTGGACGGTGTCTGAGAATCTTGGCTCTATCGCTAATAATGCACAAGGTACTTTACGGTAGGAAATTGGCAGGAGCGGTTGCTTTGACAAAGTAAATTTATACTTCCTATGCGCCCGTGGAAAGCCTGAATTGTATAAAATATAGATATTGTTTGTGTAATAAAAGTTATGGTTTTGGAGAGTTATAAAAAGTGACTTGCATATGCCCGCGGCTTTGCACACGTTGGTTCTATGGAAACGTCTCAAGGCGATTCTTATCTCTTGGGAACTGATTTATGGGATGAAAAGTAGCCTATGTTTAATTCAAGAGAGCTACGTCTATTTCAAATTTTATTATATTCATAATTTCAGCCTGATCCGTTTAGTACTTTTTGCGTAAAAGAGGAACAAACATACCTCCATACAACATACATGTATACGAACTTTCGCGTTAATAATATTAGTAAGAAGTAAGTATTATCAAAAAACGCCAGTTGTCAGCGTGTCAAACTTTTATTTTAATAATTGAATCGTTTTCCGAAAGGTAAACGCTACGATAACACGTTTTGTTTATGCCAGAGCTTTGTTTAATCCCGAAGGTGCTGCATAAATAGATTTAAATTGGGATGCGAAAGTCCTTCACGTAGTGGACGCCATGTCCTTAGGGTGAATGAACGTGTGAGACAAAGTTGAAACTTGAAAGTTAGCAATGTCGGTTCAGACCCAACCACAACGATTTCGCCAGAATTCTCATTGGGATACGAGTCGAGGTAGACGAGCGACCAAGCACTAAGAGCGATAACAATTCAGATGGGTATAAAGTATACCTGACTTGAATTTGTAACACAGAGAGGCAAGTAATTTAGTGCATTACATAACTGTCTAACTAGAAGCCCGTTTGCATCGACTTTAAATTGAAAATTATGACTGCGCTACACGTAAATCACAATGCCACCTAACGTATGCATAATTGTAGGCAACGTCCGGCATAGTGATGACTCAATTTTCATGAATAAGGTTTTAAGCATTAGCTTTCCATGTGTGCAAATCGTGCAAGGGACCTATCGCGCCATACAAAAAAACAAGACGGTAACACCGATGTCTTTGTGTGTTTACAACTTGAATAAGTATTATGTTATTATATTCTTATTCTTAGAAAACGTAGGCAGTTGTTTCGTTAAAAAAATTATGTAGAATTTAAGAAACTATGAACGAAACAACATGTAATCATTCTGTCAATAAATAATATCTATCGTGGGGTAATAGAGTTAAAAAAGCATAATTATTACAATCTACCAAGAAGTTCTACAAAGTCTTATGAGTCTTACCATCCACTTGAATATTTTTAAACTTTACCTCTTGCAGAGAAACAGATGGACACAGTTTTAAAACTGTTCTCGATTTTAGATTGTACGCTGCCAGAACAAACTTTATCTAACAGTTGATTGCAACTCTCTTTAGAGAAAGAACCGTTACAATTGTTATCTGAAATCGTTTTAAACGACCAGTAGGCCAACTCTTGAGACTCGATTTCAATCGTAATTTGAAATTGGGATCGAAATCATGCCATTTGGTACTTTTGACCCCGCAACTAGCGCACGATTGGAATCGAAATTGGTGAAATTTTATGGAACTAAATGAAATCGACTCTTCTCGAAACTAACCTCAACAACTCAACTATTTTGGCACTCTTGACGCGATTTTGACGTTTCGTATTGAGAACGGAATCGAGTTTGCGATAGAAATTTCACAGTTGCCAAAAGTAAACTTTTTAGCGAATGTACGAGGATATTAGTGATTTACGAATTGATTTTAAACGAGAAAATGGCACATTTGGCTCTTATAAGTGATATTTTAACCAATGCTCATCGAGAAGACATAAGGCAAAGGCGATAAAAAAAGACTATTTTATATTTATTAACGGTAGGCTTGCGCCATCTATTAGTCTGCCCATTTCAACTTTGCTGGTAGTTTCTGACGCGATTTTAGCCAATGGGCGCCCCTTAAGCCGGTACGCATCGTCTTAGAGTAACTAGACATAGAGTGATAATTTCAAACAAAATTCCGCTCTAACTTGAAGCCATAAAATATTTTTTCAATATTTTATTGTAATGGCGTATGCTTTTTTTACGATTTATTTTTGTGCCTAAACTAATGCTTTACTCAAGAATAAAAGATTCCAGGGTGTTATAACCCGTGAAATGGAATCTTCGACTGTTTTTGATGATTATGTGAAGAGTTGTGACACCCTTTCACTGCACAATAAGTTCTTAAGTCATTTTTATTAGAAATTCAGCGAGTTCTTCCCCGTAGAACTTGATATAATGCACTGACGAGTCGAGCGATGTACGTAGCCTTTAAAGGCTAACTTGAAATGGCTTCACTTCGCGTGAGCCTTCTGCGGTTCTAACGCATCGTGATTTTTCATTTTGACATTGTTATATACAATGTGAAGTCGATCTCATACTCGATTCTAATTTCAATCTCGACTTTGTTCCAGAGTGCCAATTTTACGTTTGGTGAGATTGGAACTGATTCGGATTAGAATTGGATTGAGATTGGGATTGGATTCAAGGGTAGGCCCGCAGCTCTCGAAATATGACCTCTTAAATTTGGAGTGAAGAAAAAAAAATTATTACGCCTCGTTATCAAATTAAGACTCATAAAGAGAGGTTTTCTTTTCCATTGATTTTATATAGTTACCATTTTAAACTTTCGATTTGTTAAAATAATAAAGGTTATTTATATGTGACACACTGTGAACATTTTTGATTCTTAAGAAATATTTAGGGTAGTCTTAGATAACTACGATCATAAATTTTTAATTTAACTCCAAAAGCACCCTGACTCTGAATCGTAAGTGAAATAATAATACAAAAAACGCTATAAGAGCGATTTATATTTCTATGAGTGTACCACAAGTTTTCATAAATAATCGGCATGGTACTGGCACAATTCTTTTTTTTTTAATGTATCACGTAGAATTCTCATGTTTCGATATAACCTACTAGAATAAGACTAGAATAAGTTACAATAATGTAAGATTTACAGCTTTAGTATGAATAACATCTGCATATTTAAAACTAACCTTTTAGAACTTTCTATGTCAACTGTAAAGTTTGCAATGTTTGTATCGATACAATATTGTGTCATTTGAGACTAGAAATGAAGTAAGTATATAATTAAAGCAATAATGTCAACTGGTATTTACGAATAAAATTACAGGCATAAGGTCGCATGATGCCAATTTCATGAAAAATCGATTATTTGATTTTTTTGAACAGTGCTACAGTATTATTGATTGTAAAAAATAAAGGTATAGTACCCTGTTAAACCCAAAAAAATACGAAAATTCTAGCCTTGATACAATAGGAATTATGGCCAAATTAATGTGGCATTTTTGTTTTGGCTCTCCTGAAAAATCACAAAATCATACATCCGGCCTTATGCATCTGGAGCCGAGAAATATTTTTTTATATTTACTCCGTTTATTTTAAAACGGCATCAAAAATTTGAAAAATATTTCGTGAGTTTTAAATGTCTGTTAAAAAAAATATGGTTTATATGAATATTATGTTTCAGATTTTAAATCAGACCAGCATCTACCTACTTTTCAACTCAATTCTCTTTTGTTTCAGCAGTGATATACAAAACTATATCACTACATAGTATAAAATAAAGTCGCTTTCTCTGTCCCTATGTCATTATGTCCCTTTGAACGCTTAAATCTTTAAAACTACGCAACGGATTTTGATGCGTTTTTTTTTAGTAGATAGAGTGATTCAAGAGGAATGTTTTTACGTATAATAAAATCGTGCGAAGCCGGGGCGGGTCGCTAGTCTACTTTTAAACGCTTACTGTGCTGTTAAACTAACTTTTTGTATTTTGTTGAAATAGGTGGATAATTTTCTGGTGCATGCGGAAGATTGCGTACTTGAGCTTACGAGGTTTTCGTCCACCCCGGTGCCTTTGAAATCGAATTGACAGAAAAAAGTTATAATGTAGGACGTAACGAGCGTAATGTACGACGTAAGTTGACACATTTTGACAGGATGATGAAGTTGACACATTTGGACATTAGTAAAATTACACTATTAATATAATAATATTAATAATAAACTAAACCATAGTATAATTACAATAATATTACATCTTGGTATAGTATAATTTGTTATGGACCCATTTTAATTTCTCAAAATTCCCCAACTTAAAAATAAAGTTTCAAAAGGCAAGGAATCACATAAAAACTCGTGTTGCTAAAAAAGTTTAGTTTAAAGTTTCTTAACCTCTTTCAACAACAATACGTCCTTATTCGTGTCTACGAGTAGGTATAATATTTTAGAATATTCTAAACAGGCGACAATATTATAGCAATATTTATTTGACACCTTACTCGGGGCGTAGGCAGGCACGTCGTAGATTACGCTGTATGAAATTCTGCGGTGTATATTATAACAAGAAATGACATTATTGCCAGTTTATGTTGATATTATACACACCAGCGCTAGAAACGTCCAGATTCATTATTTGATTAAATTATTGATAAAAATAAATACACAACACTACTTTCTTTTATAAATATAATATTGCATATACCTTTCCGCAAGGCAAGGGTTATGAAGGTGTTTAAATGTAGAGGTATACTTTTACTTTCTTTTGATGATAATTTCAATGTTTTTACAAAACCTTACAACTGAATTTAAATTTCACGCATTTAAAACCGAGATCTTGATCAAATATATAAATAACTAACCTCGCGGTCTCACCCGCGTAATTTCCGTTCTCGTGGGAATTCCTGGATAAAATATAGCCCATGAGTTACTCCAGACTATAATCTATCTCTATGCCAAATTTCATCCAGACCCGTTGAGTAGTTTTTGCGTGAAAGAGTAACAAACATCCATACTTACAAACTTTCGCGTTTATAATATTAGTAGGATAAATAGGACGTGCGATGAGAACTACCTCACTTTTTTATTAAAAGAAGTAAATTAAGCATTTTTTGACATAAAATACTGAACACTAACTCTCCATGTAGTTCCGTTCCGACCATTAACTAATCCACAAAGAAGGAACGTATTTATTTCCGGCGACTAAACGTAATCGCGTAGACGTGCTACGCCGTAGCGGATGCTACGAGACGTGCTACGGATCACGCGGTTACTTCCCCAACTCAAATTGAACCTAATTTATTATATAGTTTTTTAGAGGGAAGTTTATTAGAGGAAAATATTACCTAGTTTTGTGGAAAATACTAAACAATATTAAAATACATTTAGTAAGTATTTAATCCTGACAAATTTTACGCGATTAACAAGATAAAAAGGCAATTACACATTGCTTGAAAGGTTTTTGACAAACTTTCTAAGATTGGAAATTTAAATTAGCTAACCCTTGTACAAGACGGTATTAATAATAATGCTAGACAATCCACACAGCATCACATAGTCCCAAGATAGGAAGAGCTCGTGTTAAAGGTACTAGCGATGACTGAAATACTAAGTACAATACGTTACATTAATTATACTTAGAAAACACCCCTAAAAAAATTGAAGTAGGAGTTTGTAGGATACAAACATTTGGCCCGTGGCGGAAATTGAACCCGCTACCACTATGGTCGCACGCAGACGTTCACCCGCCTCGCCTCATTGGCTGTCGTATTTTCGTACATTGCAATATTTATCGCATGACTATCGTAAAATTTTATTAGAAATCACGTAATTTTAAAAAATAAACATGAATACCTATTCTTTGAATGCTACACAACATATTTACACGCACATGAATCTGTACCGCAAATGTTTCTGTGTTCACCCAAAGGACTGTTCAATCAAACGCTGAAATATTCCCAGGAGCCCAACATTGCTCAATGCAATATTCGATAAATCGTTCAATAATTCCAAAAGGCTTGAAGCGAGCGTCGATGGCGCGTAAAAGCGAGATCCCGGGGCGCCGCGGCGAGCGACATGTTCCCGGCTCGTCTGTGATTGGCTGTTGCATTATAATTATGGATTTCGTTGTTTTGCTTAATTATCATTGGTGGATTTATTTACTTAACGTACGAGATAAAAAAATTATAACAGTTGAAACCATTGCTATCTACAAGGAATAAAACTAATGTAAGCGTATTTTGCTGATAATTTTAAACCCTTTCCGAAACTTTGTTGATACATACTTCATTTGAATGACATTTTTTAGCATTTGAGAAAGTGTTTATTTTTAATCAAAAGTCTCAAGCTAGGTAAGTTACTTTCTAAATGTTTTATTGTTTGTAGAGCATTAATTTAAATTAAAAGTAGCAAAAAATGTGAAAATCCCGCGCGATCCAACTCAAAAGCATTCATGCTATTTGATGGTCCGGAAATTGAAAAGTTGAAATAAAAAGTATTGAAACAGTAAGCAACATGTATCGTTATTATCCTATGACGTGTTTCTCAGATAATTTGCTTATTAAAATGTATAAATAATTTCCGGTAAAGTTACTGTGTTATATAAGTAGATAATTACTGTTATTCTTATCAGGTTTTGATAAGTTTCATTAATAAATGTCAATGTTTACAAAAAATATCTATAATTCTAAATCAGAGTATATCTATGGAATGTATTAATGTAATGTATATTAGTCATCTTGCACCTAAAAATGAGCACTGCTTAGCTCGGGGCTAGATAATGTGTGGATCGACCGGCATTTTTTTTTTATGCAAATACCGAAAATAGCAGGAGTACAATCAATGGGTGCTTTATCGCTACCAGCGACCTCATCCAGACAACCTCAGATGATGATGATATAGACAGAAATATATATACGGAGGCATTAATACTCTAAGGTATGATTTTAATCGTACAAATAGCAATAATGCTGCTTGACGACTCGAGATTGGGAGCAATGAATAAATTAAAAGATTTTCGTAGAAACGTACTCATGTTATTCTGATGGGTAAAGATCGGACGAATCCCGAGCTATTTTATTCTCTAGTGAAAATGATATTTCTCCACTATAATTTCTTTCAAATCAAAGTCGCTCTGTAATTGTTTTTACTAACTTTTGCACGCAGTTCCACGTGTTTGTGTGTCATCATCATCAGAAGGTTAGTTTTGGTATAAATTGCTTTTGATACATACTTACTTGTCTCTATAACAAAGAGCTCAACAAAGCAGATCAGCAGAGATTACTAGTATTTATTTTAATTAGTTCTGTTAGTATCACTAGGTAATATATATTCAGGGAAACGTTTTGTAATAAAAGTGTAAATTAATATATAAAATAATCTATAGTCTGATTGTCTTTTGATTGTTCTTTAAATTGTTTCTTGACTTGAGATTTTTATTTTACTTTATCTGTGTAAAAACCTTGGGTTCTAGAACCGAGAATAAATATCACGTATTTTAATTTGAAAGCATTTCTTTTTTTATTCTTAAGTTTATCACCATTGAGCGTGCAATGACGTTTATTAGGGAAAGCCTTTGTCCAGCTGTGGATGGACTGGTCAGCTATGGAGTTAATGATCATATCATTATAACAGGTTTTTATATTGAAACAAATTCTTCCTGTAAAAGTCCCCTGAGCAGCGCGACAAAGGGCGCATTTAGATCATACGTGTGATTGGCTCGTGCATTAATTATCTGCAATTGCTAACGGGAGTTCCCCCGGGGCGAAGTTACCCAGATTATAGCCGTGACAATATTACAGCCGAGATAATGCTTTATTTTACCTTTTTCTGATTTTCGGGTCATGGTTGTTATGATATTTTAGGGTTTTGTTTATGTAATTTTTAGTATTTGACATATAACATAAACCCAGGCTGTGACATGTTTGCAAATTAATGGAAGAGTTTTATGTTGATATGTTTGATGTTACAGCGAGAATGATACTTGTTTGTTTTGTTAATATATATATAACATCCTTGTCGAATACTTTATCTTTCAAATTCTCACTAGTTTTCTAATGCTTCATTTTTAAAATCTAATTATTATGGCAATTAATTCAACTCTCTCTTTTCATTGTTTAAAAAAAATAGATTCTTATAAATGACTAGCATCTGACCGCGGCTTCGCTCGCGTTGTTTCTATGGCAACGTCTCGAGGCTAATTCCAACCCATTGTAACTGATTTATGGGATGAACTTATGTGTTATTCCAGGGCTTGAACTACTGCTTTTCTATATTTCAGCTTTATCTGTTCAGTAGTTTTTGCGTGAAAGAGGAACAAACATCCATACATTGATACAACCATACAAACAAACTTTTGCATTTATAATATTAGTAAGGATATTTGTAATTCCTAACATTTTAAGTTACTGGTGTAATTCATTATTTTGTAAAAATCGCTATAAGTATATAAAAAAAATATGTACGTGTATATCTTATGTAAATAAAAGAAAGTCGTGTTTGTTACAACACTTATAACTCGAGAACGGCTGGACCGATTTTATGATTTTTGTGTTTTTGGATTTGTCTTCGTCGGGAATAGCATATTATGTATAAAAATTATGATATTTGACAAATAAATAAATTTCCCCGCGGGCGACGCTGCGGGGCGCAGCTAGTAAGATATAAAAGATGCAGTCAAATTGAGAACCGCCTGAAATCAGTTTACCTTTTACACATTTTTCTGGTAGTTAAGAAAGTGACTCGAGCAGTTTTCCTTTTCCTTGTAATAAGCAATTACTTACTTAAAAAAATGAGTGAGTTAATATTCTCAGCATTATAATAGTTTGTTTAAAAATTAATGAGTCTGTTACCAGTAACTAACCAAAAAATAAATAGAAAAATGAATAATTGTATACAACACCTAAAACTGAAACAATGTTTTCCTTAATAATAATATCTTATGTATAACACATTCACGTTGCAACAGGGTAAAAAAACTATTAAAAAAAATATTATCATAAATAAATAATTTTAATTAAAACGGTAGTTACTTCAAAAATGATTGTTTGTTTACTTTAAAAGGCATCTTATGGTACCTACCGTTTAAAAAAGTTAAATATAGAAATCATAACTTAAATTTTTGAAGTATTGTAAAATATCTTCTTTATTCTTTTTTCTGTACGATGATAATATTATGTAAAAAGAAAACTAAATTGTTAACAGACTGCAAGGTTGTACTCAAAGATCTTAGGTAAACATTTTAAAAAATCACATTCCACCATTCCAAAAATCCATTACGTATTTAAGGAACAGACAAAAAATCAAATATACCTCCATTACTATTTCAATTGAAATTTAAAAAAGTTACAAAAATTAGATACTTACGTTTTCATACAAACGCAGACTGTAAACAAAGCGGCACGTCACATTCATGAGTTCAAAATGTCATTAATTTCTACTTCTGCACCCTTGGCTCGAGGCACAGGCACTAGGTCCAATAAACAATCAAAATGTCCCATGTTGTGTCATTAAAAAGTTAACAATGGAGCCACGTGTGCGGGCGCGGGAAAACGGCTCCGCCCCCCGAGACTACCTTCTCTCGCCGAGCTCCACAATACACTGACAACTGTCATTCGCTCCGGCCGGCATTTCGCTCGCTTTTACTACCAACGCTTTTCCTCTTTTCCTCTATCTTGCTCCAATACGGACCTATACACATACAACTAAGTACACACATGGACGACTACTGAGTTCGTAGCTCCGCTTTCACTTATAGTGTGCTCTTATCTGTGTGCAATTGCAAATGTAAGGGTGTTAGAAGACGCATCTTCACAGCGAGCCGTTGCGTTATTGCACAATAACATCTGGCCGGCGCTAATAAGCATTTTAATCAAATGGTATAAAGCTGAGTTTTGTATGGTGTTCCGGAGTTTGTACATTCAAAAATTTGTTTAAAGCTGAAATGCGCATGCTCGTGATTAATCTAGTGATTGTGAACTACGAGAACTATTGCTATCTTTATTCCTCTTAAACTTTAAATCTATGGAAGAATATTTTTAATTTATCGATGTTATTTAAGCGGATTACTAACACTTTCTTTTTAGAAAGTATAAAATATGTTTTTGTTGGCAAACTCTAAACAAAGAACATTTTATGAGTCGTAAAGTTGGGTTTTTATACAGCAGCCGTAGAAAACTTTTAAATAAATTATGTCGAAATAATTAGTTTTAAAGCATAAAGTTTCTTTTTTTACCATAAATTGAAACTGTAACCAACGTCATAAAAGACCATTAAGTCTTAGAAAGCAAACTAAACCAAAAGAAATGACGATTTAAAGAACAGTTTAAAAACAGACTCGTAGAGAAAACGTTTAACAAATACACAGAGAACTTTTTAATTGTGACGTGCTGATTCTTTATTTTCCGAAACTACGAGTAATTTTCAAACAACTTCGAATAAAGAGTAGGTTTTCAATTATTCTATTATATTTTCTACAGATTTTAAAGAATTTTACACGTATAATCTATTTTGATTAATTTTTTATTTGATAGCTGGTGCTAGTCTATCTGACCTATGTAGGTTTTGAGTTTACCATAATAATGCGTATTTTATTGACTTTGAAGATATTTTATTTTAATAATTTGAAGTCAGTTTGTTTAGGAACGCGCCGAATTATTTTGTGACCAATTATTAATTATATCTCTAAAATATGACAAAATAAAAACTTAGTTTATCTGAATAAATGAGTACCTATAAGAAATTGAAACAATGAATGAATACCTCGTTGAAAGTTTCATATCAATCCAAAGTTACCATCTCGAACTAGTCCCAGACAAAGTGGAGCTCGAGGAAAAATGATTTCCTTACAACTGGATGGTATTAACCGAGAGATAAGAGGTAAGGGTATGAGTGAAGTACTCTTTCCGAGCGAGCGGGCGTTTATACAAAGCTATGAATAACAATTTAGTAAAGAGCCAGGAGCACAAACACTTGAGTGTAGAAGTTTGTTTCGAAGTGCCCAAACACGCGAACAATAGTCACTCGGAGCTACGAAAACTTGGACGGATGTGAACTTTGAACTCGACGCGTTATCCACTTTTCTTTTATAACTTTTGGTTTTATTCTGCTTTGGTTTTATTTCTTAAATGATATTTTTGTATTGTGAATACCTTTTGTATTTTAAAAACAGTTATGCTAAGCCAGTTTTCACAATGTAAATAACTATTTATTATAATACCTATATACTTTGAATAAGTTATTTTTGTGGTTTTTATAGTTAATTTAGACCCGTCTCTTGATCATATATGACTTATATGATATACCGATCAAAGACGTCATATATGGTCAAGATCTTCAAAAAAAAATGTATACTTACAAAAAACAACATATTTTTTAGAAGAATTACTTATTATGTTTTGTTTATTTTTTCCGGGATGACTGTTGATTCGTAGCTGCAAGGGCGCAGCATTCGCGTATTTTGCCGCTTCAACCGCCTTTATAGATGTCACTTTGTCACACTCGCGAACTCAACCCCAGATAACGACTTCATACTCATTCTCATTATTATTCTGTTTATTGTCATCACTTTACTGCAGATTAAAGTAATTTTAGAATCCAGGCGTACGTCTTTGTAATTTCGCACAAAAGATAAAATCAGTAGAAATTGATCCAAGTATATCAATCGTGCACGGAACATTTAGAAAATCTTATTGAAAGGAAAGAAAATACGCTTATCGTATCCAATTTTGCATACGATCCAAATCGGCTAGCTGGATTTAAACCTACGCGAATCTTTGCGCGCCGCAAAAATATTGGATCACTCTTTCCAGCTCATATTTTGAAACGGAGCGCTCACTAAACCGTTTACATTCTATTTATCGCACCCAAAGCTGAAGGCTAGAGGGTTGTTGTATCAGCGGAAAACTTGTTAAACTCCCTTCCTAGTAAAGAGTTATGAAAACGCTAACTTTCGGGTCCACAGAAAAAACTGTAGCCACTTCGAGCAAGTTTGGTCTTCAACGGGATTTTATAAATATTAAAATCTAAGCGAGATACTTTCAAAGCGGAAACTATTCTTTTTCGCCTCTTCAAAAGGCATTCGAGTTTCTGGAAAGTTTATTCCTATTGAAACTGGCCGGATATAACTACAAAATAAATATTTTCATTTAGCGAAATCGTAGTTTTTCCTTTCTCTATTTTTTCAGATTTCTCATTTGAAGATTGAATTAATGTAGCATCAGATATTTCAAGTCTCAAATCGAGAAAAAGACTAGATTTCTTTTGTATGACTAGTTTCTGCCTGCGGCTTGCACGTATTGATTCTTTGGCAGCGTTTAAGGTTTTTTTTATACCATAAGAACTTTATATGGGATAAAAGATAAAAGTAGCTTGAGTGTTATTACAGAATTAGATCTGTAATAACACATGTTGGTCATACATGTTGGTCTAGACCAACATGTATGCAAAAGAGTGTTGGGGAATTCAGAATTTTGGGGATGACCTACGGAACGTAGTCATACTAAATTCTTTGGGGATGACTAAGTAGGTCTCATTCAGGTTGGACTTGTCATTCCACGTCAACTTTTTCTAAGCCTGGTAAATATTTTCTGGGCTCGCTTAGTATTTCCCGAGCTCAGTAAATAAGGATATACTCGTGAGTAAAATCAATTCTTGTCAATTATCAGCGCTCTATTAACTCAGTGGTAGATGGCTCTTGTAAAGTTATGCATAATAATTGCTCGCTCTTCACTTCCAATTAAAGGCACTTGAATAATGACGAACTTCTTGGGGCGGGTCAACCACTCCTGACTGTAAGCAACTTCCCGACTTCGATAGAGCGGAACGTGCACACAATTGGATTAGCTAGTGCTTTGTTTTATGGCTGACTAACTTTTTCTTTCGAACTATCTAGTAGTCGATAGAAGAGATAAAAGTATTGATAGGTTTTGTTATAAGATACTCTTTTTTGGAAGATGGAAGGAAAAAATGGATGATGAGAAAGATATTGACGATTGACGACCGATGTGACGTGGCGTGGATATGTGTGGCAGGAGGTTGCGAGTTTGATTCCCGCCTTCCCTACCATTGTCTAAAAAAATGCAAAAGTTATGCCTGTTGTATGGGAGCCAATTTAAGTATGGTTTTTTTCGGTCTTTTAGTTTTTATAGTATTTGTTGTTATAGCTGCAATAGAAACACCTCAACTGTAAAAATTTCAGCTGTCTAACTATCACGGTTTATGAGATACATCCTGGTGACAGACGGATAGACGACGGACGGACAGCGAAGTTTTACTAAGGTCCCTTTTACCCTTTAGTTACGAAACCCTAAAAATTAATATCATATTAATTTGGGCAAGCTACTTGCGAAATGTTTCATCAACATTATCATTACACTAGCCATTGCGACGGCAATACCCTCGTAAGCTGTGACGTTGAATGCTAATGATATTGCGAGAAGTAGGGTTAAGTTATCTTAAGCTAGGTTCAGTCATAACTCTAACTACCTCGGTCCTAATAGGTACTAGGTATCTAATCTAATCTAAATAATAATCTAATCTAAATATCAAATAAATAAGTGATAATAATGGACAATTCAAATAGCATCATCTAGCCCCCATGGAAATATCTGGGAAGAAATAAGAAACTAACCCGAGGTAAGTAGAGTTTGTGTTTTGGTATTATATAGCTGAAATCTACAGATCGCCCTAACATTTACACTGTAGCTTCGTCCCTATGCTGAAAGGTAAAACAATCAGGATATCGACGTAAAACAAAATGTGATAGTAGTATAATAAACAATGCTAGACACTCTGAATAGCATCATCTAGCCCCAAGCTAAGCAGAACTTGTGTTATGGGTACTAGACGGCTGATATACTTAATACAATACTTATATAGACTGATTTTCTTATTTGGTAGTTATGTCTACAAAGAAAAAACCTAATATTTACTTACAGATAGTAAAAAACAAACATTTGTAGACTTTGAATTACTTTAATAGAATGTTCTTCACTTGTTTTTTTTAACTAAACAAGTTTAAGATATTTTCAATAACAGAGAGCTTAAACAGGAAGCTAATTTAAACACAGTATAGTTTTAACATATGCAGCTTTATTAATAATGGTGGAACCGCGTTCCTAGCGGTAACCGCACTTTAAAGCTACATACACATAAGCTGGGTAAAAACAAAAAGCTTCGCTATTTTTGAGTACTAAGTATTACTCAAAAAGGGCGAAGCTTGCTAGTGAAATTTGACACAGGTCTCAGTATGTATACGATTATGAAAAGCTAGGAAAAGGAGTAAAAATATATTAAATATATTTTACTCATTTATATATTTAATATTAATAAAAATATCCCAAGTATATTATTATTATGAGAACTGTTTTTAATTAATAGTATGCTTATTCATATTAATAAATAACTGAAACTGAATACGACCTCTATTTGTCAGAGCGGCTGCATTAGTTGTTTACCATAAATAAATTTATAGTTCAGTAGACAACTAAGGTACGCTTCAATATTAAAAACTATTTAGTAGGCTTTAATATATATGCTTTGTATTCGACGGCAAAATAAGTGAGTGAGAGAGAAAGAGCTTGCTTGACTTTGCTGCGCTTGCATTTCGTGTATAGTTAGGGCGACTCATGTTTTGTTAGTGTAGTAGTGTTCCCTACTCCTAGAAATGTGTTATGTGTAACCAGACCTTTAACCACAGGCTCGTTCACACAGATCCAGCAATGAATACGGCTAATCCATAATTACTTGTCGCGCGGTAATTTATTCTATCGATTTAATTAATCCGGTGTTGGTTCCGATTAATTTACCGGTAATTATTCGGTTGGGATTATTTCACATTTCGATGGCATTTCTCTGAATCAATACGAATAATATTTATTATTACGTAAGTACACATTATTCTAAAGCTAGAACCGAACTGAGCTCACACCCGCAATTTACGCGAGGCATTATAAGATCTGGACTCTTGAATTTGAATTAAAAATAGTGGCCTAGAGACACACTTATACGTTTGCCACACCGTCAGTCGTTTCCTGCATTTCGTCGCGTGCATTCAATCGCGTAGCTAAGTCTGTTTCTACCTTTATTGACGATTTATTTCGTATCTGGAAACCTTTTAGTACTCAGCCGACTTTGTGTACTTACAGTAATAGTTTTTTGTATTTGTAACTAGTCGCTTCTTCATCATCATCATCAGCTTTTATCAGTGCAGAGCTGGACATAGGCCTCCCATACTGAGAGCCACTGCGCCTTATCTTCAGCTACTCGTTTAACTTACGCAAAACCTTATCGATGTATGTAATACATAAATTAATATATAAACAAGACTTATGAGAAAACTGTTTTTGATCGGTCCTCATGTATCATTATTATAACCAATTTGTTTTCGAAAAATACTAACCCTAAAATGCTGTGAAATAACTCTGGTCCCTTTCTCAAGAAGTTATGGCAAAGCCTTTGCGTTATGGCTCTCTTTTGTTGATAGACGGCCGAGATCATAAATGACGTTAATGCGCAGCAGTGAACACTATTTTTAGCTCTACGTCAAATAAAAACTTATATAGGTATTATTGTGATTACTCCCTTCCACGTTTTTTATTCGTTGAGAATTCTATCCTTCAGAAACATTCCGACGATAGCTCATTGGTGCCAAATGTGCCAATACTACCCACACAGTATTTTATTGGAAAGTCTTTGGCTGCGTGTGAAAGGTGGTCGTATATTTTTTGTAGAGTTCGCTTATTTACCATGTTGTTTTCATGTACTAGGTTTTGCATGGGTAAATGTTCCTGTATATAATGTTCTAAATTTTTATTCATCATTTTGGGAGTAAATGCGAAAATCCCTACCTCGCCGCGCGGAGTAATTATAAAAAGAATGTATATATACAGATAAAAACAGTAATAGACACCAAAATATTTATTTGGATAAGGATTAATTAGAAATTATAGATATAATGGTCTGATTCGTATGAAATCTTAGATATACATTATGTATGTAGCTATATTTCAGTTTGAGATACATATCTGTTGGGTTTACCATCTGCAAAAACACGCCATCTGAAACTAGCTCAGTACAAACAAGGCTTGTACCGTGCGGAGGCTTCTGATATTATGAGAGAAGGAGTTATTTGCTCCCCGCTCGTTAAGACGGCATCCTGCATGTAATGACACGCCGACTAACTCTTGAATATCATAATATTAACTTACCTTCAGATTTCAAAACATTTTCTAGCTAGTTAACAAAATGGATGAAAATGTTTTATATTTTAATAGCGAATCGCCCGGCGTAGCACGGGTTTATTATAAAATATGTAAACTCTTCTTGAATCAATGTATCTATTACAAAAAATAGCATCAAAATCAATTGCGTAGATTTTATAATCTAACCATACATATGGACAGACAGACAGACAGAGGGAAGCGAATTTGTTTTATACTATGTTGTGATGTAATTTCAAATATTTTCTAGATGGCTCTTTAGCGAGTATTGTAATCACCCGATAACCTGAACATCATTTTATTTGGTTACGTGTCTGACTTACAGTATTTATAAGTACATATAACAGTATTTTTCAGTAACCTATAGATTGTTTACAAAAGTCTTCAGTAGGCTTACATAACTGTTTCAATTGTTAAAAGCAATTGTTCAATTGTTAATTCTAATTTGTTGATGTAATTGTAATAATTGATGATTCTTTTTTTTAGATAATCACGAATGAAAATAAAACAGTGCAAATGTGAATCGGACTTGCGCACGAAGCGTTCCGTCAGATTATTTATAATAATTCAACGGCCTTATTATCACAGTTATCAGAGGGACGAACAGCGCGGTCTCTTAGTAATAGAGTTCTGTTTAACCTTAAAAAACGACAATTTACTAATTTCAGCAACCTGTCGAACAAATTTCAATTTCATCATTCAACATTAACATTACTAATTGATATTGACGCCTGAAAAATAATAGTCGTCGTCGGTGTAATATTAATTTTAAGGATGCACATTATACCAGCTCGGTTGGGGCAAATGCGAAGTAATAATCCACTTTGTTTGCATTTCTACATATTCCAAAATTCAATTTAAATATGATGGCGCAGAGCACAAACATGAGATCAGCGGAATTAAATGACGGGCGCCATTTGTCGAGGTTTCACGCCACCACGCCGCAGCCGCCCGGCCAATTCCCAAATTAATTGCTTTCCAATAGTGTTTTTTACATAAAATTCATTCTAACGTGTAAACCCGGCCTCATATGGCGATTTATTGATTAAATCACACGTTCTGTATTGACATTTGGCATGCAAGTTATTTTGGTACATTGAAAAATTATAACAGTTAAGTTAAATATTAATTAATTGGTTTCATTAAAATTTTACTTTAGCTCAATACCCATACTAGTACCTACGTCTACTTTCTGGGCCGGAATGGAGAATGGGGATCAAGGGAATAAGCTATATTGGGATTTATTATAACGAACATTAAATTTGATTTTATGTTAATTACAAATTATTATTTTAATAATCGAATATTGTCGAAAGTAAAAATAGGTAAATGTAATTATAATAGACTGTAATTTTAATCAAAATTATGCAATATTGAAGAAAATACTCAGCCAGGCATCTTTTAATACCTTTAGACTAAGATGGCGCCTTAAAGCAAATAAATTAAATTATGGAATTCATAAGCTCTGGATAGCGCTAGTACCAGCAACAAGGCAGCTTAATCCATCTTTCAAAACTTTACAACAACTTTCTCTCAAACAGCTTAAATTCACTGCAAGAAAGAATCTGAAGAATTAGGTAGTCTATGAAAGACAAATCCAATCTAAGTAAACAGACGCTCGGAAAGCGCGCTGCAGTGAAACTGAAACAATGAATAAAGTTTGAGTAGAGAATCCCGGGGCATGGATTAAGGAAGATGCCACGGCTAGACCGGCAAATAAACTAGCTTTTTTCTAAGAAAAACTAGTTAAGATAATGTTCCTATATAACTTTAGCTAACAATTACCTACAGAGTAAATGATTCGTCATCTTACTTTTATAGTAGATTAATTTATAAATGCTACTTTTATATGCAAAAAAAACTATAATAATTGATAATATTGAACTCATTTTTAATGGTACCTATTTGTCATTGGTTTATATCCCGTTATAAATGACTTTAGAATAAAATAGTCTTGAAAACCTCAAATGAATAGGTCAAAAACAAGCTGTTATAACTAAAATTACTCTCGTGGCTCATTTTAGAGTACTATTGGTTCGAAGCACTACTGGGTTAAGTTAAATCCCATTGAAAGCTAAATTTTGGAATTCGTAGAATATGTTTATATTTGATGAACTCTACACAGCCTGACACAGCCCAGCGGGTTAGTAAAACATTTCATTATTAGATGAATATTGCTTATGTTGCCGACAGAGTTTTGTCTACTCACTACTCAGGTGTATACTAGATTCCATTACATTATTACCAAAACCTAAAGTTTTGAACTTTTTGACGCTGACCTAACAAACTACTTTTGAAAATCATCTCTAAAACGAACTCTGTTAAAATTGCATGTTGGTCACGCCTTAGCGAGAAATGTTTAGAAACGCCTGGATTATTCTCCACTGGGTGCTTTTTAACCAACTTTAGAAATAGGAGGAGATTCAGGCAGAGATTTCTTGTTGGTTTGGTCACCGATTCTTCGTTGATTTATTGACCGATTTTGATGAATTCGAATTATCCAATTTTTGCTTTGTATTTGTGTAGATAATGATCTTGTGCTTCCCATAAAAGAATTTTCCCGAGTAGTTAATTATTGTCCCGTAAAATGTTAAAGAACTGTTTTTTTTTTAATTTTAATGAAGTTTTTGAAGGCGGTTTTAGGTTTTTTCAAAAGAATTCCTTGTCGGATACATCATTTTTATTCCTGATCGTCAATATTCTTGAAGCAGTAAATTCTATATAATAGTTTCTTAGCAGCTTCTCCAACGCGACAAACTACCTCTGCCTTTGTCGAGCAGGATTTACTACGAGCAGACTTTATCTTTTGTTTGCTTAAATCGAAACAAGGTTTGCTCAAGATACGAACAATGTATGCTAGAAATTCATACTCGTATTTCATGACAAGAAACGATACGATAGTAGGTATTATATATCCGGAACAATACCTGGACGTAGGGTAAAGTAGGGTAGTCGCCTCAGTGGTCAACGGCGCCTCTGCAAAACAACTTTAGAATTTATAGAAGTATTGAAAGGCTTAAATGTTTATCTATTCTCCAAGCTCCATATAAAACTTGAAAACAATTTCAGAAGTTGCCATTTTCGACAGAGGGGAATTAACCAGCGCTGGATAGATACACCAGTGCTTATCCAGCATAACGTTGAGTGGAACCCATGCAATAAATTCAATTCAAGTACATGTACCTATATTTATAGTCTTATTTGGCACGAGAAATTTTTGTTCAGTTTTATAAGATAAATACAACTATTCTCAATTATCCTTCCTGGAACATCAATCCGGACTTTACCCTACACGCGTAGTGTTAGAAGCGGGTAGACGGACAGTCTCTAGTCCAGACAAAGACGGTGGTTTCCTTAATGAGCGCGTGGTCCGCTCGTGTCTCGTGACCGCTAACCTGCCGCACACTCACTTGATGGACATGCTTACTCGGGTACAGATTACGTGCCGGTGAGCGGTTATCCCTGTACACCTGTACTATTGAATGGAGTTCACCAGCGCATTAGGGTATACGCTTTGATCGATATAGGTGAAATCCCAGCTAATATTGTAAATGTGAAAGTTTGTATGTGTTTATGGATGTTTGATACTGTTTCACGCAAAAAACTTAGGAATGGATTGCGCTGAAATTTTGATACACGTAGTTCTAGCCCTGGAATATTAGAGTATTTTCATCCCATGAATCAGTTCCCATGGGATAGAAATAGCCTTGAAACGTTTCCATAGAAAAAAAGCCTGCAAATCCGCGGTGTGATACCAGTATTGTCATGATCTATGTGCTGTCATGCAGTTGATTAGATTTGAATGGAATATGTGATCATTTTTTAAATCACTACGTTGAGATAACCTAGAGGATTTGCAGTTAAGCCGTGTACAGACTGCTGTAACGTAACATGCAATGTAACATGACAGGAGCATTTCATAAGTGTGGACGCAGCGCGCGCACAAACTGAGCATGTCATGTACATGCTCAGTTCGTTCGCATCTTTTCCGGCATGCGTGCGGCGAACATAGCTCAGTCTGCTGAGAACACTGGAGAGAATTTATTAAATAATTATTACTGGCTACGATGATTGTCGATGCTTCAATGATTATCATCAATCATGGGAAAAAAAACGTAACTTAAACGGCTCTGCTGTAGCTGTGTTTTCTTCCATTCTTCCAACGTTCGCGCGCGTTCGAGTAAACAACCCGTACACACTGGCGCTCCGCGCACACTGCGCGCCCCTTTGTGTTCGGCGAAAAAACCGACAAATGGCGGATCGCGGCGCGCACGAGTTGAATTGAAATGCTCTGTTCGTGCGCGTAGTGTGCGCGGTTCGTGCGCGCAAGGCGTCCACACTATGGGCTTTCTGTTACATTGCATGATACGTTTCGGCAGTGTGGACGGTAAATTATTTCATTGCGTGTTACATTGCATGTTACGTTACAGCAGTCTGTACGCGGCTTAAACTCAATTGATAAAAATACATTATTTAGTTTTAATTTAATTTAAACCACTACGTGAGCCAGAACAATTTAAATTCTAAAGACTAGTCATTTTAAAAACACCGTTTAAATTTTATCATTCTAATAAAATTAATTTTAAAATATTCAAAGCCAGCATAATCACATTTTAAAATCTTTTTTTATTCAGAGCTAACATTTTCGTTTCGTTTAGATATGTGTTGCATGTGATCTACACTCATAAATTTATAATAACTTCTTGTACCTTTGGACATGCTCTCTGTTATCCTACAACACAGGCTACAAAGACCTAGTGTAGGAAGCAAACGGGTTTCTCTATTGGTGCAATAAGATTGTCATAGTGCAACTCAACCTAACTAATATAGTTATCTTTAAATGTATTTTTATAGTTTAATAATTGTACTTAGAATTTAAGAACCTAAGAAATAAATTTATCTTAAATTTAAATTTAATTTAGCGTACATATTTTTAGCACAGCAGCCGCCAAACATCTAATTATTATAACGTTGTCGCCACATACAACGCAAGTGTTCCACCGCATTAAAATTAATTAAATACGTCCCACGCAGAGTTCGTACGAATGCGTGTTGACGACTACACTTCATCTTTGTAGGTACTGGAGCTTACCTTATTTATATGTATTATAATTTAGCACGTTTTAAAAATCATATCGAACAGGCTTCATATTATTTAAAGCCAAAATGAAAAAATAATCAAAGTAACATTATCGATGCAATAAAATACGCATTACAAACTGTCAGATCTGTATCAAATTCAATTTTATAGGACCACATGAGAAATACTAGCTAAAATATTAATAATCATTATCATCATTATCGGATCATATAGAAAAAAACATCTGAGAAACAGTTGAATCAAGAATTTCAGTCGGTTGAAAATGGAATTAACCGTAGCAATCATTATTAGCCTACAACAGTCCAGCGCTGGACATAAATGTCTTTGGCTTCCCCAATAAGCGCCATTGCGCTCTGCCTTCAGCTTGCCGCTTCGTTTACTGGCCATTATTTCACGAGACCGGAGAGCATCCTGCACCATCGTAGAAATGACAAGACCATAGGCTTAAAACCAAATTATTTTCTTATAAGTCATCAGTTGAAATATTAATCACTCAAAACAGAAGACCCTGTTTACCTACTTCGTTTTACAAGCTGTGCAATTTCGTGTTAGTAAAATAACATTTTGAAAACTTAAGATTTAAAAGCATGTTTATAACAGTAAGTAAATAACAAAACATAGATTAGCTATAAAACAACCTCAGCTATATTTGAGACAAGATGAATGTATGTGAATTGTCAAGCATTTTACATTTTAAAATTGCTAATAATCTGTGTGATGTTAAAAACCGCAAAAATATTATATTTCTCATAAATATTCATCTTCACATAATCAGTAGGTGACTAATAATTCAAACACAAGCAGTTCAAATCAGATAATTGGAAAGTTACTATAGAGTTAACTTACTAGATACATACCCGTCACAACGTCTCAAAGTTATTTACGAGTTAAGTTTATGTATTCAAGATGTTAATAGAATGTTCCTCCCGGTGATTTGGCCTTTTGGTTCCCTGAGATTAGACCGGTATTATTGCTGAATCATGGCTGTAATAATATTCTATTAATATTATGGAATTTATTATTGTTTTATTACATTTATTAACATTGAAATATGTGGAAAGGATACCACGACTAGTACTGTAGGATTTCTTTCTTATTTATATTTTTAGTATTGTAAAGTGTTAGAGTAATAGGATGTATTTTTTCTGAAATTTAGTCAAGTAAAATACAAAAAATAATTCATAACTCTTGTACAACAAAATGATTGAATGAGAAAAAAAATAAGTGACAAGCGTTGAATAGTGATGAATTGCATTATTGATTAGGGATTGACTGAGAAAGAAAGAAATATAGAAATCTAAAAATGTACAAGCGTTCTACACCAACTTTGAAAACTTTGCTAAGTTGGCATGTAAAGAAAGGAAGAAGACAGGAAAGAAAGTAAGAGTCAGCTTTAAAATTGTTTATGAAGGTTAACTGTTTCTATGTCGATGAAGCTGAAAAGCTACCTACTATACATGTATCAAACTTCAATAGTTTGGAGGATTTACAAACTTGTTTAGATACATAGTGAAAAACGCGCTAGTAGTTTATTTTTCACTTCCACAAGTTGAATAAATTGAAGTAAAGATAATCAATCGACACTTTATTTCTTATTTGACAATAATTTCTTTATATTTAAAAATTTACAGTAACTTTCCTTTTTAGTTCCGACGTCCTTATAAAACGTATGAGGTTATCTTCTTCAATTCCAGTATAAGTTAGTGAAAGACGTTACTACGTGTTGCGGTGTCCATCCGAATCTGAAGTGTCCTATCTGCAATCCTATTAGGTACTGGTGTTACTCGAAGCGTGTTTCGAGTTGTTCGAGGTTCACATAGAGGGCTGGACCTTGGCGTTAACGCTAGTTACGCTGACGGATAGTTGAAACATTTACAATTAGAATAAGCCTACTGTATCCCACTGCTGGACAAAGGTCTTTTTCTGGTCCCTCCTCGTATCTCGTTTCTGAGCCAGCTGGACCCGAGCTTCATCGTAGGTGTCCAGTTCGTCACGCGATCGCTTTCTTGGTCTCTGACACTGTTGAGGCTTCAGTGGGTCTTGGCTTACAAGTCTTTAGTAATTTTGTTCAAATACATGAAAGATTTCATTTGGTTGTCTGTCAGTAGTCGTCACATTTGAAATGAAATGACATACCAGCCTCTAATTTTTACTATAATTTTTTTATCATTTTTACCAAGTAGCATAGCTAGTTGCTTCACTAAGAATAAGTGAAAATAGTTTTTAAAAGCAGGCGAAGTCGCACAGACGCATGACGTTGCCGTGCGCAAGACTCAGAAATGACTTGCTATAATCACAGCGTATGAGGGTGATTCTACGAAAACTCGTTTTTTGTCTAACTTCTGTGGCACATTTTTTTTTGTTGAAATTGCACATCATGATAGTATATTCTAAATAAAGATTTAATTTTGAATTTTTCGGTAGTGAAGGAAACTTTATTGGCTTTATGGTTACGGAGTTATTCAATTTTAAAAATATGGTGTCCACGGAAATCAGAATTTATATCACCAAAATCAAATATGGGTTGGTTTATCGATAAAAATATGTGTTTTCGGTAGTAAGTAGATTATTAAGCTAAATACCAATTATTTGACGTTTGTAGTTTTAATCAGTTTTTACAAAAACACCTTTAAATCATTACTGTAAATACAAGTAACTTTTTACAAAAATCACACTAACAATGTTTATCTTTGTATTAAAAATATTATAATTATTCATTTTGTATTTATTATAATTTTTTATCCTAAAAAACATCATAAAAACTGTAAAAAAATATTATTGAGATGTTAATGAACCCGCAAAATCCACGGAAATCACACCACGGAAATCAAAAAAAATAAACAAAATCTTAGAAATTTTCTTAATTTGCTGGTTTATTTTACATTGAAATATGCAGTCGAAATTAGGAACACAAAAGGCATGAATTATCATCATTAATAAAACAATAGGATTAGCATAAACAAATTTATAGTCAACATGGTAATCAGAATTTCTAGATACCAAGCCACGGAAAGTGATTACGTACCGAAATAACAGAGTGACGTAAAGACATACACCTTTGTTGTACACACCACTGATGGGGCGTGACTGATAGTTTCTCTCAATGTAACAACTATTTACGCAGATATTAAAGTACAGTTTTTATGAATAATTTAGTGCGCACCAGGGAAATCAGAGCTAAACGACGGACGCGAAGTTATCTCGTTGTAACTTGTCAACTAAAGCTTAGTTTTGCGTAGTAATAGCGTCAAATAAGCAAGTAACTATTTGGATTATTGTGAACCTATGTAAATTAGTACCAGAGTTTTTAGGAAATGATATAAAAAATTATTAACACCGGAACATGAGGTCCGGACGCACCACGGAAGTCATAATTTCCAAGGATTTTATTTATTTTTACTTATTTAAAATAAGAATATTAAAAAACTAAAAAAGGCCTCCCCTATTATTTTTGTCTAATCTACTATCATAAAAAAAATCAAAGGGCTAGGGATACTTTTTGTATGATTTTTCGAGCCGGACATTTATTTTTGAAGCCCGGGAGAATCACCCATGAATGAAAGCAGTTTTACATACTTCCGATTATCTTTACCGCCCGCGGTGTAATTGCGACTGAGACTGTGACGCGGTTCGGACATGTTCAAATGCAAAGAAGTTGCTCCAGTAAACTTGCTCGGTTCTTGAGTTTGGTTACGTGATGGGACCCCAACATGTTTCGGAACTTTGTGCCTGAACACAACGCCCACTGCTTTCTGCGTTACGAAGTAAATTTACTTCAATACGTCAATGAACAAGTACTTACAAAAATGTTGTGATATAATCTATAAAAGTAAATTTTACTTAAGTATATTATAAACGTGAAAGTTTGTATGGATGTATAAATGGATGTTTGTTCCTCTTTCACGCACAAACTATGGATGCAATGAACGGATCATACAAAACATTTGAATGAACGTAGTTCTAGCGCTAGAGTAACACAAAGGTAAGCTCCTTTTAATCCCATAAATCAGTTTGGAATAAAACTAGTGTTGAAACGTTTCCACAGGAATAACGCGTGCGAAGCCGCGGGCAGATGCTATTAAAGTCACGGCTTTCATCAATGATAGTGACGTTATTAATTTTAACGAGTTTAAACCACGCATATGTAAGTTGGTCGATAAATGCTTTAATGAGACAGGTAATGTCGGTTGATAATGTGTTGTTGGCGCCCGGAAAACGCGGAAAACTAGACTTGTTACGTCACGATCGCTAGTATATAAATAAACAGTAAAAGACACAGTCATGTCGACATTTACCTACACTTAGCGACTGCGCTCACTATAGTCAAGACTGTCTTGAGTCAGTTTTGTCTCACATAGACAAGTCTGACTTACGATACAAACAAAACTGTTTTGTCTACCACACTGCGCACACCTAAAACAAAACTGTTTTACAACGCGCACCGTCTGCGTCCAGTGATGCCATATTAGGCGAATTATCGCCACTAATACCTACTACCCTAAGGGATCAAATGGATACCAAAAATTTTAATATTTTGAAAGGCTTCTTCCATGGTCTAAGTCGATATCTCCTTCATTTAACTAGATCTCATTATATATTGATTTTAATAGTATGGGCTATGATGCCAGAGATAAAAAGCTGTGTTCTTTGTAAAAAAAGCTACAATCCAAAATAGTACAAATTAAGTTAAACTATCTACAAAAATCTTTAAAATAGCCGAAAGTCTTATAAGGGTTAAAAGAACTGCCAAGAGTATAGTTACCTACATTTTCGTAAACTAACACTTGACTTTAGAACCATTTGGTCTCATATCCATTTTTGCGACTTTTCAGGAGAACTTAATTAAACTTTCATGACATCGAGAATATTTTGTTCAATGCTTTTTATCATTTCCGAGTAAGTACCTACAAAGCTTTTATACGAACACATTTATATAAAATTAGAAAATACACATTGTTAAGCCTATTCCCCTAATAGAACACTAATAGAATTCCCCTAAGAGAACATAATGCACGAGTATTTAATGTACCTATAATCTTGTGAAATATTTTTAGAAAGTGCTTATTACTCTATTATTATTAATTCAATGGTGCCTATCGATGTAAGTAACTACTGTAAAAAAATTTGCAAAGTTTTACTGAAGTTCATCATAGATAAAGCAACTCAATAAAAAAGGAAGACCATATATCCCCGTTACGGCACATAATTTGTTTACACAAATTTATAAAAACGGCCCTTTTGCAATATCGGACCATTTTGGAGTTTTAGTCGGAACTTTTTCATTTTGACTGCCGGCAACACTACAAGACAAGACTGTTTTGTCTTTGATGTGCGCACCCGCATACATGCAAAGGGGAAGCCGACTGTCGTTAGTCAGTCTTGTCGCAGAGTCTATGAGACAATTTTGTCTATTAGACGTTTTGTTTCAAGTGTGCGCGTCTTCGTTACTTTTGTAAGGCTTTAAGTTTTGACTTTAGTGTGCGGTCAGCCTTATAGATATTTTATGTGAAACAAAGGCTTTGGATAAGTTTGTACGACTACATTTATAACTGGGTACGATACGTACCTAAATTGTTATCTATGTGTCGTGATGCTAGTTTAGGTTATGGGTAGGTATGCTAATCTGTAGGTAACACGAAAGATTATGTAGATAATATTTGTTGGTACGTTATTTTTTTTGTATAAAAAGTCCAATGTCGATCGAATGAATCGGCATCCTGAATAATGAGAACAAGTCATTTGTAAATCCAATCATCGTTCCCAAAAGCGCAATAACATCGTTAACTTCAAAAAACCCGATGCACATCAAAATAAAACCGCGGAATATCGGCATTGCGAACAGTTCTCGTATTTATTTTCCATTGATGCGCGCCGGCAATAATTCATGCAGCCTGTTTCGTTGCATTTTTGATGACACCGTATTTTATATTACTGACAGTAGGAATCGCTGGTGGCCGTTTCGGGTCAGATAACAGCCGTGTATACTGCACACGTTATTTACGAAGCTACTAACGCTCTATGCATATCTAGCGGCACTGCGACAAACTACCTAATAAATCATAGGCGTAAGTTACCCCTGCTCCGTTCCGACCACTTCCGAGCTTAATGTAATAAAGCCAAGATTCAAAGTTGTTTCAGCACACACTACCTTAGCCTGCAAAACAAGTGTTAGAACAAGCTCCGAGTAAAAAGGTTTTTGGGGAGGTGTTTAGCCGCTTTAACATTTTCCGCTTACGTTTGTCCTTTGTATGTACATAATAATATGGTTGTGAGACGCATATAATACAGGGTGTTTGGAAGCTCGGTGCAAAGCCTTAAGGGGGTAGTAGTATAGACCATCTAGAACATTTTGAGCCACATTTGTCTTAACCAAAGTCTAATTGTTTTTTTTTTAGGGACCTTTTACGATTTTTAACCAAAATCCCAAAAAAATCTAATTAAGTGCTGATAATGCAAGGTTTAAGTGGTAATGTCTATTTATTTTGTATGTTTTTATTAGCTTAATGTGTGTTCAATGATATTAAATCATTATAAAGCACAGTTTATGCTAAAAAATGACTTTCAGACTATTTAAACTTTACAGAAAAAAAGAAAAAGAAAAAAAATGTTTTTTAATGACATTTAAAAAAATAAATAAAATAGCTGCAGATGTTCAGATTATTTTAAAAACACGCTGAGTTATTGCTCTTTCTTTTAAGGTATCATTTACTTAGATATCTATACAATTTTCGAAAATACGGTGCCTAAACCAGTTATGGGTAAGAAAATTACTGTGTACCTAATAATAAACTTACCTGAACAACAATGTAGAGAGGGACCTTAGACAACTAAACAAAGGCCGCTGTGCCGGCTGGCGGTGTACTTACAATAACAAAGAGCTTAACCTTGATTCTTTGGTTTAGTTGCCGAGGCAGCAAAGCGTAAGTACCTGAGGTGGGTTGAATAGTCATGGACCCATTGTTTTTTTAAAGTCGTCTCATCTCGTCTAGTCACTTCTCTGCTTTCATGCGTTGCGAGTAGACGTGTTTGAATTGAGATCTGTGTTGTGTTTGTGATTCACCGTGTTCAGTTGTAGCTCTACGCTCCTGCACGTGTTGATTTTAGACTATTGAAGAGTTTGACTTTTGAATTGTGTGTGTGTGTGTACTTACGGCCATGGCTGCATTTACAAACCAGGAACAAGCGGATATCGTTTCTAGGTATGGCAGAGCTGATGGTAACGGAGCTTTGGCACGACGTTTGTACCAAGAACGTTACCCGACCCGCAGGTAAAGTAACATTTAATTCTAGCATTAGATCAATTGCCATTTTGATTTGTAACAGACGTGGTCAATAAATAAGTAATTTCATTTCAGGATACCTAATGTCCGTGTTTTCTACAACACGTTTCGCAGGCTTTCTGAATTTGGCATCCATCACGCAGGACCCGGAGTGAATCCTTAACAACTGTTTTCCAGACAGCTGGATAGGCAGATAGGGCCCATCCCTTGGCCCGCACGATCGCCCGACCTGACCCCAGTAGATTTTTTTGTGTGGGGACGGGCAAAGGATCTCGTATACACTACCGAAATATCCACGAGGGAAGAATTACTTCAAAGGATTGAAACAGCTTTCACAACTATGAAACAGGAAATGCAGCTGAAAGTCACGACGACGGAAGTGAGAAATCGTTGTCGTAAATGTATACGCAATGGTGGAAGCCATTTTGAGCATCAGAATTAAAAAAATAATCATCAAAAACGTTTTTTTCTTATCTCCTTAAAATCAGTATTTACGGACTTTAACTGGTTTAGGCACCGTATTTTCAAAAATTGTATAGATATCTAAGTAAATGATACCTTAAAAGAAAGAGCAATAACTCAGCGTGTTTTTAAAATAATCTGAACATCTGCAGCTATTTTATTTATTTTTTTAAATGTCATTAAAAACATTTTTTTTTCTTTTTCTTTTTTTCTGTAAAGTTTAAATAGTCTGAAAGTCATTTTTTTAGCATAAACTGTGCTTTATAATGATTTAATATCATTGAACACACATTAGGCTAATAAAAACATACAAAATAAATAGACATTTCCACTTAAACTTTGCATTATCAGCACTTAATTATAATTTTTTGGGATTTTGGTTAAAAATCGTAAAAGGTCCCTAAAAAAAAAACAATTAGACTTTGGTTAAGACAAATGTGGCTCAAAATGTTCTAGATGGTCTATACTACTACCCCCTTAAGGCTTTGCACCGAGCTTCCAAACACCCTGTATATCTTTTGAGACGACATGCTTTGCTCATGAAATGTTGCGTTCAATTTATAACTTTAAGATACATTTTTGGTGCTTCCCTGCCTTTAAATCGGTACAGGTTTGGTGCATCATGTCCAATAACGCTGCGAAATAGCCTTGGATTGACTCCTTGTAGCATACCTACAAAGGTGAAGATTTTGTTTAACTGTAAGTTAACTGTAATAAGTATGGTTAAATAAGTTAAAATTTAAGGCTAAGATTTAAAAAATAGGTGTCGTTTCAAATAAGGTCAGAAAAATCCATTCAAATTTTACGATGCCGCCGTAATGAGATACTATTGTTAGAAAATTGAAGCTCAATTGACAAAGTGAAGTGGTATCACCTCACAGTAAAAACGCAGTAGGTGAAATATTTATTAAGCTTTTGATATAAAAATCTGTCTTTAGTTAACGTAGTAATTTATCTACTAAAACGATCGTTTTTCCATAAAGTAAAAACGGAAAATCCACACAACATCTAGCCCCAAGCTAAAATGAAAAAAAAAGTCGGACAGCCTTACCACAAAAAACAAAATCACGACTTATTCACGTGTTTAACAGTTGTTTAGCAAAAGTCACCCTACAAAACCATGTTAAACAACTGTTAAACACGTGTCTAAGTCGTCATCAATCGTTTTTTTGTGGTAAGGCCGTGTGTGGTGGTGTGGTAATTTCATTGAAGTTGTTCTGTTACCTCAATAGCCTTTTTTACCATCAATTCAGACTAAAAACCGCTCGCTACCATTAACATTCTTCAGATAGTGGTATTCCTTTGACATTGTCGGCTTATTCAATGGTGAGGAGAGCAAAGGTGGCTTTCATCTTACGCTAAACTAAGTCCAAGTATAGACGAGTTCCAAGCAGTGTTCTTAGTTCCCAAACAATTTAATAATGCTGTACAATCCACACAGCATCATCTAGCCCCAAGCAGAGCTTTTGTTGTGGGTACTAGATGACTGATTTATGTACTTAATTACTTAGATATTTTTTTATTATACATAGAAAACACCCAGAACCCTGGACCAAATATTGCAGATCATACAAACAATTGTCCCAAGACGGGAATTGAACCTGTAACCTCCTGCGTCGCAGGCGGACCTTCGCCCACCGAGCCACATCGATCTTCAATTAAATACTCTATATTTACACTTACATTTACTTTACACTTACTTAGTTTAGTATAACAAGTAAAAATAAGCGCCAAATACGAGTAGTTCAACCAGCCACCGCTTGCTCTACCTTCTCTACCCAAAGCTCAAGCCATTCACTGTCAACATTTATTTAATCAAATGAACATAACAGCTACGTGCTTAGCTTACTGTTCTAATCAAATCTGCCGCGATCGACAGTTCTTGGTTTCTACCCACCGTGTTTAGTTGATTCTCTCATCTTCATTAAGGGGGTGAGTCTACGTTTAAGAGAATAGAGACAATATAACTTTACTGTTATTCGACGACACTTTACCCGCGGTTTCACTCGAGTGAAAATTGATGGAAAGAGCGTATGTTTTATTCCAGGCCTAGAAAGAAGTCTAATCAAAATTTCAGCCTGGAGTAGTTTTGAGGTTAAGAAAAAAAAACATTTATTCATCCCTCCATCCACTCTTTCGCATTTAAAATATTACCTACTGTGATTATACTATAAGTTTTTGATGTTGTTGATGTAATTACAAATAAGTATTTTATAATTCTTTAATATTTAAGTTCGTGGGAAACAAAAATACATTAGAATGTGTGATTCCGCCCCCAGAAGTTACAAAATTGCTAATCAGTCCAATCCGTTCCAAGCAGAAACAATTGATAAACATTAATGTAGACTGTAGATTGTCTGAACAGAGAATTGTAAGGTACTAGAAAAACTCTTAAAAGCATAATCTAAACATTTCTTGAAATTGTGTATGCATAGGTCGCATTTGCATAGATATTACACATCATTGTATTCAGTGGCACAGGTTGTAAGAGGTATCATTAGCCGGGTAAGGAAAACATTAATGAGTCTGGCTTAATACGAACAAGTATATGTAAGTAGGTTATGGAATGTTATACCGAAAGCAGGCCGGAATAAGGATTCCTGACTTACCAAAATAGTATAAATCGAGTAAAAATATTAAAAAAAACATAACAAATTCATAAAAGAAATGATAGCAAATTAAATTTAAATAATTCATTATGAATATATTGAATACTAGCAGCGCCTCGCGGTTTCACCCGCGATAATTCCCATTCCCGTGGGAATTCCGGGATATGTAAATGATAAATAAAATATAGTTTATTTGTTATTCCAGACTATAATCTATCTCTGTGTCAAATTTCATCCATATTCGTTCAGTATTTTTTGAGTGAAAGAGTAACTAACATCCAACCATCCTTACTTACAAACTTTCGCGTTTATAATATTAAGTAGGACGCGAGACACATAATTTATGTTTTAACTAGTGACCTGCCACGGCTTCGCACGGTTTTATTATACGTATAAACCTTCCTCTTGAATCACTCTATCTGTTAAAAAAAACGCATCAAAATCCGTTGCGTAGTTTTAAAGATTTAAGCAAAGGGACATAGGGACAGAGAAAACGACTTTGTTTTATACTATGTAGTGATGATTAGATAAGGTTTAAATTTAAATTAATGTTAAGAATAGCTAAGGATATCTTTTTTAGTCCAAGTCTTGAGCTTTGTGAAGCCAGTCCTTGCCATTTGATTATTTCGTCTATACGGAACTTCTTTGTTCTAGTTTTTTTGTTTTGTAGTCCTGTCCATGCTATTTTTATGTTCTCATGTTTTATTTTACACTCGTTGAGGAGTTCTAGAGTTTTATTGGTTGGAGACATCCAACCAATAAAACTCTAGAACTCCTAGAACAGGAATATTTTTATGATATCTTTATATTTCTTGTCACCTGCTTTAAGGTTTTTATGTTTACGTTCTAACGCTCTTTCTTCCTTTTAGTTTTTGGGTGCCGACTAACCTGGATCAGGGTTATCCGAAATAAAGAGATTTTATTTTTATTTATTTTTGGAATTTATTATTAAATTCTAACCTGGTTCCATAGTAACTTTGGCGTATGGATGTTACCTGCTGTAATAGAAATTGCTGGCAGACATTGCTTTTCATTTCTTCGGTTATGGTACTGCTCATTTCAAGCCTGGTGTCAGCAAGACTGCATAACTGGTATGAGAGTAACAAACCATAAGACTGTTGAAGGTTACCATTTAGTAGGAGTTCCATATTTATCTTTCAAGTTGACGATAATGTTTGAAAATTTCATTTTTTGATGTAAAAGTATTATATAACGTAGTCAATTATAGTATTGTATAATTGATTACGCTACTTTCACTTAGTGAGTAGCGAGTCAAAGCACTATTTCAGCGGATAAAAGTAAATTTATTCTATAACTTAATAACCAAATTATGAATCTCTTCTACCTCTGAAGTTTAGCAAATCCATTTAGTATTTATTCCTAGAGCTTAACCCCTAGAGATTTAGCATCCACGATCCCTCTAATGAATATAATTTTCATACAATTACGATGACAAGACCAACAATACTGTTTATTTTAATTATCCCTAAATAGTGGAGTCCTGGTTTTATTAATTCGTGATTCTAGTATGAAAGACCGGATTATCCTACTAATATTCTAAAAGAGGAAGTTGTAGAAAGTGTAAGTATGGGTGGGATGAAATTTGGCAAAGAGATAGATAGTCAGGCATAAAACATATATTTTATTCCGGAATTCCCACGGGAATGGAAATTACGCGGGTGAAAACGCGAGGCGCTGCTAGTACGTATAAAGCGAGAAGAGAAGAGAAACAGCGTCACGTGGCTTGGTTTGTCACAGATGTAGTTTAATTATTGAAACAGTTGTTTTAGATAAAATAGTAAGCTCTTGTCGATGTAGTAATGCGATTCTCTTAACTTTTCTCTTTCAAATGCTGTCTCTTGTATTTTTATATACGACATGACAGTGACTTTGTCCTTGATCTGACTCATTACCGTTCCTCTTTCTTTTTTTTCTATGACATTATAACGGTTTTTTTCCTGGACTCGCTAGTTTTACCGTTTGCCATCATGTAACGGTCGTTACATGACGTAAAAACGAACACCCTATGTCCTATACATTCAAAATACAAGTAGGTATTCATCCAGCATCCAATCTCTACCAAAATACAATACAGTAAGTTATCCTAGCTTTAGAATAATCCTACCTGCTAAGTCTCGGTTGCTCAGTGCTTTCGTGTTTCTCGTTTTGGGTAATTCGTGCATGAACACTATTCTGAGAAAATAGAACACTGCTTTACAACCTCTACTATAATTTAAGTTTATTCAAACGACTGGAGGTAGCGCGGGACGAGGTCTATTCAGCTAAGGGTGTTAGGTGAATTAAACTAGGAGTTTTGATTAAAATGTTTTTTAAATAAGCATTCCAAAGGTTGATACAAGTATATATTTTTGTTTTCGACCAAGTTTTTGAGTCATACTTACCAGTTATAACTTTCTCGTACATAATTTTTTAAGATTTTTTCCGGACTCATCATTTATCGCATTATTGCGCGTCTAGGTTTATTAAAAATAGTAAAAAGTAAAGTAAAAAACCCACACAAAAAACAAATTTGAAAGTTGATGTCACCTGCAGAAGTTCATGACTGTGTCGCAGAAGACAACGCCCTCCTCACAAACCATTTCTATTTAGTAAAATTAAGAAGTGTTGTTGTTTAATAACAAAATCTGTTTTCTGTAGTTTAAAACAATGTAGTATTTAATAAAACATTTGTATTTATGGTAAGATACAATGTCTAACACATGGATGAAAGGGTTATCGTAGATAAGCAATGTTTGGGGATTTAAGAGACGCTGTTTACACAGGACCAATTAGATTAAACAGTTAAGGGTGGGTTTTACAATATATTCACATCACGGAGTGCCTTTTGCAGGACTGACCAAAACAACAAAGATAACACTGTTATTGCTAGGTGGGAAGAGTTCTCCCACTCGTAATATTAGTGCGCTTCCAAGGCATATTTACAATATTTAGACGAAACAGGGCAGGAACAGGGTTTAGACAGGGCGCTATGGCACTCATTACGAAAGGCCTATGGTCAGCAGTGGACTAATATATGGTGGTGATGATGATGATAATGAGACAAATCTAAAATTATCAGCAGGATATAATTTTTACTCTTTGGTCTCCTGTCTACCTTTCTAGAGAAACAAGTTTAAAATGACGAACTCTACTTATCATGTACTAGCTGCGCTTCGCGGCTTGAAATTTGATGAATAATAAATAATAATAATATATAATATCTAGTATATAATATATAATATATAATATAATATTCAGGTATAATTTAGGCGTGGAATAAAACATAAATATGTTTATGTTTTATATAAATTCAAAATATTAGCTCGATTTGATTTTGACATAAAGAGGACAACCATCCATCCATCCACGTGTTGCGTTGCGCCCCTCGTCAATACCAGTGCGGTACTGATTAGCTTGGTTATCAAGGACTATCGTGTGCTAGGGCCACCGGTCGGATATCTCGTTACGCCAGCCTTAACGACATCATCCGGCTAGCTTTTGTCAGCGCTAACATACCAGCTAGTCTGGTGCGTGACGATGGTATTAGGACGGTATGATCCTAGTCACATTTTTTTTTTCAAATGTCCCTTACTAGGTTTTAAAATCTGTAGATTATTTAAGTGACATTTATTATATTCAATTTTATTTCTTCATGAAAATTATCATAATTAACATAATATTTAATCTCCGAGAGGCTACAAGCTTACCAAAATTTTCCAGAGTTTATATAATAAACAAGTCTTGCTCATAATTTTCTAAATTTTTGCCTATAAATAAATTAAGTCGACTTCAAAAAGATCGCAAATATGTATAATACCTATCACAATGTAGCTAAATATTCATTTTGCTAAATGAGCGACCTCAAAGAACCAATTGAAAAACATGAACGTTTATTATTTCTTACTTCAAAA